>OY978222.1:38980467-39429213 GCA_963854785.1 Vaccinium vitis-idaea | reverse complement strand
ATCCCAGCCATACACGCACTCGAATCGAGATGGGTCCACAACTCTTCCGCCCCGTAGATTCAACCCTTTTACGAAAACAATCGTGGCGTTATCACGGTCGATCAGTGCCTCGTAAGCTAACGAATCCCAATGGTAAGTGGGTCCAATTGAGAGGAGATGGTCGTTGGATTTTATATCAACATAGGTGGCGAGGCCAAGTGGCTTAAGCGGGCACCGTACGATCTGGAGGTCAGCATATTCACCGTCGATGGAAACCGGTTGGAGATTTACCTGAGGCTGAGATGAGTTGGGGGATAAGTAAACACAGTCGATATATTCTTTGGTAAATAATGGGAATGATCGAGGGCACTTTAGAAAAACAAGAGCCTCGTCTGGAAATAGGACTGTTTCTCGAACAAAGACAGTCAGAGAGTCGCCGGAGATAGATTTCAGGGCTGGAGGTCGCCATGAGGAGATCAGTCGAGGACGAAAAGTTCCTGTTCAAATATCATAAAATCAGGCTACGTTCACTTGTCAAGAAATTAAAAAAAAGAAAAGAAAAGCCTATCATCAAGGAAATTTGAGTAAAGTCAAAAAATTTATCTGCTTATTTGATCTATAAAAGAAATAGGTGGAAAAGTTGGAAAATAATACTTATAAATTTGCGGGAGTCTTGTTTCTACACTGGTTTTTAGTACGTAACCTAAACTATTTACTTAACCAACGGGGACTAGCTCAATCAGTCACCCTTGTCGACTTCCTGAAGGAGGACATGGGTCAATCCTTTAGAAAATTCTTCCTCTGAATGGAGCTTTAAGTACTTCCTGTCTTATCTCAAATTAGCGCATAATCTAATTTACTCACTTCCATATAATTTTCTCGGAAATAATTTCCCTCCATTAAAACATAGCCTAAGATGGGTTCAGGGTAGGGAAGACAGAGAAAAGATTACCAACTCCGTAGTAAATTTTAGGTGTTCGATGGGGACAAGGATACCAACTTTTAACTGTTTTTATTTTATTTTATTGCTATCTGGAACAGAGTAACAACTTTTACATTTAGCATTATTTTCCTATTATCTAAAAAATCGAATAGTAGTTTTCCCGGGGTGGATGGAGAGGGGTGCAAGAGGGGTCCCGATCCTTGTACAACCCCCCAATTATCCCACAAATTATACTTCTGTATTTTCACCTTAATTTGGAAGAGTTATTCGTAAACTGTCATTTTTGTTATTGATGTAAAAATACATATGATTTGGATCCCCACTGAGTACAAATTTTGCGCCCGTCACTCATTAGCCATAATTAAACTTTGTACATCTTTTATTACAACAGACCTTTTTTCCAAGCTGGTTATTTTATAAAAATTCCACTAAAAAACAAAAAAAGGGATTGTAAAAATCATTTCCCTACTTTTATCTTTAAAAAATGTAAAAATAATTCAGCTAAGTGCTTGTATTTCTTGTGATTTTTACGCTACTCGAATTTCTTCTTCTTCTTCTTCCTATTCTCTTTACTTTAACCATTTCTTAAACAAAATCTACAAAACCCAAATTCGAATTACCAATAATAATTAAAATGAATAAAATTGGACAATGAAAAGTAATGAATTTACCTCTTAATAAAAGACAGAGAGTGGAGAAAGAGAAACCGAAGAAGAAAACCAGAACGAGAATGCACCAGAATACCCTGTTCAAGCCTACAAAATATACGCCGACGCCGCTGCGACGTTTTGCTCGATCTTTCATGGCAATCCGAATAACCGCCTGGAATCCAAACGGATTATGTGTTTTCTCCATATTCTTCTACTTTTGTTTCGTATTTCATTCATTGGGACAAAAATCTGGTATTATAGAAGGGGTGGTCCTCTGTTTTTTTTTTCCTTCTTTTTACTTTTCTAATCTAATTATCACTCGAATTCTATGTGGAAGAGTATGGAGAGAGAGAGAGAGAGAGAGGGAGAGAGAGAGAGAGAGACAGGATGGGGGATGTTACTATCGTCTCTGATGAGATCTAGAGAGAGAAAGAGAGAGATAGAGTAGCCGGTTGGTTTGGCGTTCTATGTTTCTAACACCGATGGTGACGGTTTTTATGCGGTTGTTCAACTAGCCTGTTAAGCTTTGTTTGGTTACTAGAAAAGAGAGTCCGTTTGGTTTGCAGGTTTGCCGACCCGCGGGTTTTGTATGGTGGTTCCTTGCGGGGCATATTCGGACCTTCCCTCTCTGCAATTGACGGTTTAAATCTCAAACCTACTCTTACAGGTGGTCGAAAACAAAACGAATCTAAACTATCGATAGCAGCGATGGATGGTACGAATGTGCCTTACAGAGATGGACGGTACGATACAGATCTACAGGGACCGCCTTGCATGCAGGGGCAGACATAAGGGGGTGCAAGCAGGGGCTCGGGCCCGGCGCTGACCCCCAATTATTTCAATTTTTCTATTATATTTTAGGTTTTTTTTTATAAAAAAAATTATGAAGAAATGACCTTCAAAATTGTTTCATTAAATGCCTTGTAGGGCACATCCGGACCGTCCATCTCTGCTATTGATGGTTTAGATTCGTTTTTTTTTTTTGACCGCCGGTAAGAATACGATTGTGATTTGAACCATCAATTGCAGAGAGGGACGGTCTGAATGTGCCCTGCAAGGAACCACCCTACAGGACCCCCAAACCTGCCAATCAAACGGACTCTCTCTCTAGTAACCAAACAAAGCCTAACTGGCTAGTTGAACAACCACATAAAACCGTCACTAGATTTTATCAGAGACGATAGTAACATCCCCCAAGAATTCGAGTGATATAAGGATATATATAAGGATCATATATTGATATTAAGGATCATATATTGATATATATAAGGATCATATATTTCTCTCTCTTTCCATATTTTTTCCACATAGAATTCGAGTGATATAAGGATCATATATTGATATTAATTTATGAATATATATGATTTGGTCCCCGCGATAGGAATCCTGTGTTGGGATTCCACCCCGTGTGGGCCGAATGGGCTTAGGCCCGGAGAGAGTGGATTAGGGTTTTTTTCTGTGTAACTCTATAAATACTCAATGAGCCTAGTTTATTGATGTGTGTGGTAGCACAATGTAAAAAGAGAGAGGCAAAGAGTGTGAGAGGGGGAGCCGGTTGTGGCTTTCCCCGGAGAGAGATACATGAGAGAACTGGTGAGGTTTCATTATTGTGAGATTGTGAGTGAGTGTGTAACACAACATGCTCGGATTTTCTCCGGATTATAGTGAAATTCCCCTTCCCTTGGAAGTAGGTCCGATTTGGCCGAACCACGTATATTGTGTGTCATGCTTTCTCTTGTTTTACTGCTTCTGTGCGTGTGGTGCGTTGTTCCTGTCCTCATAAAATTGATCGTGGTTCGATTTTTGGGTCAAGCCGCAATAAACTGAAGCGGAAAGAGAAATAGTCGAGGTGTGTGTAAATTGGCATGAACATCCTCGCTAATAACTCGTATTAATGCGGATTGGACATCCAAAGAATCAAAACTTTATTCTGTGGCTATGCATAGCAAAGCTTTGCTACGTGCACTCTTTAGAACACATCATTCAATCACACTACTCAATAGTGTGAGGTCACACAACAAATACTTTGACAGGTCTCGGAGAGCAAATTTGTTCACCCTCGCGAGAGTGTATTTATTCTATGGTTCACAAAGAATCAAAACCTTTCATTTTGTCTAGATTCATTTCTTAGGAGCTCATGCGAAAATTGAGTTCAATCCAATATCGGTAAGCTTTTAATGTAAAAGTTCAATTTTTTTAGTGAGAATTTCAAAGAAAAATAAATAGAACTCTACATGACATAGTTACTTATACTCCTATCTAATTGGGCTAAATTTTTGTGTGGGCTCCTACCAAGTGAATTTGGACATAACGAATGATTTCAATCATCGAATTAAGGTACAGAATGAGTACATGCACCCTCGCTGAGGGTGAACAAATTTGCTCTCTCTTAAAATTGCTACTAATGTCCGATCAACTTAATTTTTGGCATGAATAATGTCCGTGGCAAGACTTACAAAATGAAATTTTGATTGTCAAAATGTGCAATGAAACTCATCCTATTTGGTGGTATGTTTGAGAGTTGTGTCAATAGAATGCTCTTATTTTCAAATCTGCATCATGCATCTGCATCTATTTCCGAATGGTAGATGTGAAAGGATGCTTCACGCTCATTTAATTTGTTAAGCTATACATAGTATGATATCCACATGCCACATGCACCTAATTTGTTCCATACCACACAATTGTCTCATCTCTCTATATATAAACAACACACTTCTATTTCCATAGAAAAGGGTCTTCCATTTGATTTAGGAAAATATTAAGCCGTTGAACAATTTGTTTTATAGACACCTTACTCACTACAGGTCCCCTGATTCCATCAAAATGACACATAAATCATAAAATTGAATGGTATGCACTGCTAATCAAGTGGAATCATATTGCTAATCAACAGTGGAGTCACCTTGCTAATCAACGTCTTTAGAAAGAAAAGACTACTCACTCCGTCTCAAAAAGTTAGTCTCCCTTTTGGAATCTAATTTGGAAAATACTAGTACAAATAGTCCATTGAGTTTTGTTAATGTTTAAAAAGTGTATTCAAAATATAGACACATATATTAAAAATATATATATATCAAGGCTGTCATTAAGGAAAATGCTAAAAACAGAGCCCACTGTGTTTTTATTATTTAGAAGGACCCTTTTTGGTTTCCCCTATTTGGCTTTTCTATTTTATTTTGCAGTATTTATCTATGGCTTAACAACAGTTACCATGGAGTAAAGTAGGGAAAATAAGAAAGTGCATTCTTTTTTTTTTTTTTTTGGGCTAAGGTTGGGAGGGGAATATCAGAATTGCAACTCCCTCCGGGAAGTGGGGCTCCCAACTGCCATAACATGATCAGTTAGTGAGTCAGTACCATCCATTGAAGGAGCCAAGCTCACTGGAGCGTCCTTTCGAAGTAACCTCCTACACATGGGAGAATAGTTTGTCACCACAGCCACATCATGGTGTAAGATGGACAGATGGTACCCATTATACAACATCTAGTTCACGAGGACTACTACCCAGAAGCGGAATTTGTGACCAGGTGTTGGGGGAGTTTCACCCTCACACCACTTGCCTTCTTGGCAACCACCTCAGTGCATTCAGTGAACACTTTTTTTGCCCGTTGCCACACTAGGATATAAGCATACATTATGGATAATCGACCCTGCTACATCAATTCGAACCGAACCTGCAATTGTACCATTTGAAACCATTCTCAAATAAATTGACAATTTGGCAATTCCGAAGTACCAAAAAAAAATAATAAATTGACAATTTGGGCTAAGCCCAGGGTGCAGAGGCAATTTTGATGCATGCGCCAATTACGTGGACTTAATGGGCTGGGCAAGCCTAAACCCAATAATCGGAAGAAGAAGAGCTTTCGCGGCCCCAATGTTTTAGACTGGCGCTTCTATTTGGGCCAAGCTCAGGGTGCAAAGGCAATTTCGATGATATTTTCCTTTTTTTTTTTTTTTTTTAAAAAAAAAATATAAAATTTTACTGTGGTAAATATAATTTGTATTGTTCTGTTCTCTTATGCTCTTGGTTGATGTTTTGTTAACCATTTGCATCATTTCGGGTCCAAGTGGCATATGATTGTCGCATGTCTGGGTGTAGTTGGGATGTTCTCACATGTTGTGATGCCTTCTCCTTGGTTCCCTTCAATTATTCTTTGATTATGACTAATACAATATCTTTTCTGTTAAAAAAAAGAAGATATAAAATTACTCCTTTGCTGAATATCAAGCGCAATCGCTCAAATATTACACCAGTCAAACCAATGTGCAAATCACTTCAGGTTTCAGGCAGTGGCAAAGCCAGAAATATGTATCATTGGGGGCACTAAAGAAATAAAAACTCTGGTGACAGCCGGCCTCTCACAACACTTCACCGACCCGCGACTTGGTGGTGGTTGGTGATGCGACAATAGCTTGCGTGTTAATTGTTATATCGTGAGAGTTTTCAAGTTTAGGAGTACTATTTTGTTTACCCACTTAATTAATGGTTGAACATTACTTACTATCCATACTAGGTGAAAAATAATCAGCTTTCATAAGTTCACGCTTGGACTTTTTACTTGGATGATAAAAGATAGAGTATTCATTTTGTAGAGCTTGTTTTTGTAAAAATTCAAGCAAGTCATTTTCACTTTGTTAAGTACTTGATTGAATAACATGGTCTTGCCACAAAAAATTCCTCCATAGTTTGATTAAGCAAATATGGATGTCCAATGAGTATATTTTTACAGAAACGATTAAGAGGTTGAGAAGTAAAAAAATGAGCTTTGACTTTTGAAGCGGGACCTAGTATGGATCCTAAATAATGTAGATAATCTTCACCCTATTTTTTAGTTATTGAGAAAAAAATATCCTTGATATGTGTGTAGTTGTGCAAGTTAGTTGGCTCAACTATGTAAAAAGTAAAAAAAATGTTGTGAAGGCAGAAGGAGAGAGAGAGAGAGAGAGAGAGAGAGAGAGAGAGAGTGGGCGGCGGCCCTCCCCTAGTTTTCAGCCATGGCGGCCGTTCCATCCCCCCTCCCCCTCTGCACCCCTTCCACCCGCCTCCCCGATCTTCTCTATGGTTGCACTTCCTTGGTGTTCGGAGACTCCCCGTGGCGGATGGCGGGTGACAGCTCTAGCGATTTGCTCCGACGTTCTTTATTTTCTGCACTTTTTTTTTGTTTTTGTTAGTTTTGTAGGTGGTTTTTGGCCGGCAGTTTTGAGGGCCGGTGGTTTTGTTTTGGTTGTTTTTGTTTGCCGGTTTTGGACTGGTGGTTTTGGTTAATAATATTCTTCTACCACTTTACCCAAAAAACTATGTAAAAAGTAATAATTGTTTGATTCAAATAAAACTAAAACTATATATATCAATGTCAAAGGAGAAAAAAAAAAAACTAAAACTAAAACTAAAAAAAATTACAGTGGGAATTCGTGTCCCGGTGGGCGGAGCCACCGGTTTCAGGGGGTTCAAGCAAACTTCTTTACGAAGAAGAAGTTAGAGAGCCGTATTATCAGCCGAAGGAACAAGCTGAAGATTGGGAGCCAGTAGAAGATTGGGTGGGGTCTCAACCTGAACAACCACAGAACCCTACCATCTGTATTGTTGTGTTGGATGAATGTAAATTAATTTCCAACAAGTATTTTGACTCTGTAACCAAATTATGATCACTAGTATTATATTATGTTATTCCGCTACTTAATGAAATAAATATTTTTAATAAATCTTTTTTACATTAAATTATTTAAATAATGCTTCAAAAAATCAAGGCATTATAAAGCAAATAAATTCTTGTGTGTCTCTCTTTTGAGTTTTCTTTTCATTGTCATAGTTGTTGTGAATTGTTTTGTTTATTGACCTCGAGATTTGATTTGCTTCCTCTAAATTCCCAACATCACTATTTTTTTCCACCTATTTGTTTTGTTTTCTATTGTGAATGTATTATTTGATAAAATAAACATTTGATAAAATTAAGGGTGATTTTATCAAATGAAGTGAAGGGGTGCTAAAATCACCCCTTGATTTTAGCAAAACCAAGTGTGATTGTGCTAAAATCAAGGGGTGATTTTAGCACCCCTTCACTTCATTTGATAAAATCACCCACCTGATTTTATCAAATGTTGATTTTATCAAATGGAAAACTCAGCCTTTTTAATCGCTAATGGTGTTCATATGCTAACTGGGTTAGCTGGAGTTAATTTGTTGTAGAACATTTCAGTTCTATCTTTTTTGGAACAAGGCAAGACTTACTTATAAATAGGTTATGGGTACGAGGCGTGCTATTGATGCCCTCTCGAATGCTGCAAGTCGGTTGGTTTTGTTGGGAGTCTGATCCACCTGAGGTTCTGTCCATTTGCGCGTAGGCCCAATCCGACGGAGTATCCACGGAATCCACCACATCATCTAGACCCCTCTGGCTCTCAGCCAATCTTACCATTATGCTACCACACAAAATAAGAGAGGCCACAAGAGTATTTATAACCCTAGAGTTATTCTAAAGGAAACCCTAGACAACTTTGGGCATAAGCCCATCTGGCCCACACGGGGTGGATCCCAACAGGTTCGCCTGCTTGTCTTCTTGGCCTTGGTCGGTGGGTGTTCCTATACCATGATCTCGTGATAAACCTACGAATAGAAAATCCTTTGGTCACGCCCAAGAAGGATAGCTACCGTTGGTTGACTGCGGCCTACCCTTACAATGAAAAAAAGTGTTGCCAAAAGAACATTAAAAAATAAAATGCTGGCTAGTGCCGTGTCGTTCTTTCCAATTGGATAAATTTGTTATTTGCCCCTTAAGCCGATAGGATAATGTTTGTTTTAAAAGTTCAATCTTTGAAATGTTGCACAACCAGAAAAAGAGTGCAAGCTGAGGGAGGTTAAAGGCTGTTCTAGTTGCAGTTGAACCCGGGTTGATGGTATCCAAAAGCAATCCCTGCTTGTGATTGTTCAAAAGTGTTTTCAATAGTTTGGATTTGCAGTTGCTCTTTTACCGGTAAAAAAGCAACTACAAATTCAGACCATTGATTGCTAAGTTGGATGGCCGCAATGGAGGCTACAACCCTGTAGTGCTTTGGGGCGCTATAGGGCCCCGGACCCCTCACCCAATGTTGGGATTCCACCCCGTGTGGGCCGTTGGGCTTAGGCCCAGATGGGAGGGGGCTAGGGTTTTTATGTGTTCTCTATAAATACTCTCATGTCTTGTATTATTGTAGTGTGGTAGCACAATGTAGAGAGAGAGAGGCAGAGAGTGTGAGAGGGGAGCCGGTTGTGGCTCTCCCGGAGAGAGAGATACACGAGAGAACTGTGAGGTTTCATCTATTGTGAGATAGAGAGTGAGTGTGTAACACAAAAGACTCGGATTTTCTCCGGATTATAGTGAAACCCCCCTCCCCGTGGATGTAGGTCCGATTTGGCCGAACCACGTATATTTGTGTGTTGTGTTTCTCTTGTTTTACTGTTTCTGTTGCGTGTGGTGCGTTGTTGGAATCCTAACAACTGGTATCAGAGCTTGGGTTGAAGCACCGGAGAGCGCAGAGCAGTCGGATAATCACTCGGAGGCCTTTGGAGCACTGTTTGGAGTTCTGGTCGGATAAAATAATTGACGAAAATTATTTTTGATCAGTGGATAACGTGCAGCTCTCAGAGACGATCGCAACGGTGTAAGGGCGGTCAGATTTGGTCACCGGAGGACGGAGCTCGAACAGTTTGAACAGCGGAGCGTGGAGGCGAGTGGCTGATCGGTTTGTGCTAGGACAAAATTTGATCAGATCAAAGTTTTGAGCACACCACCGTGTAGGGTTTTTCGAGACGAACTCAACAGTGGTCGGAACGTCGCCGGAGAAGGCCCCACGCACCCTCACGCGCCGGAGGAAGTTTTGCGCGAGATCACGCGCCGACAGAGGCGGCGGGGGCTAGGGCTGACGTCAGGAAGCATAGGGCTGACGTCATCAAGGTTCAGAAGGTTCAGGCAAGGGTTCAAAAGGGTCAGACAGGTCAGGGTTCCGGGTCAAAGAGGTCAAAGGGGTCAAAGGGATCAGAAGTCAGGTCAAAGGGGTCAAACCGGAGGTCAAAGGGTTCAGACGGGTTAAACCGGCGGTTCAGAGGATTGATCAGACCGGGTTCGGATCGACCAGACCGGACAGCGGTCCGGAGATAGACCCGGAGGAGTTTTTCGACCGGTTCAGTGGGTTTTAGACCGGTTCTTGACCGGTTCGGACTGGTTCCCGACTCGGTTTTTCGTTCCGGATCCAACCACGCACTCTGTTTTTCGTGAAGAGGCTCGGAAGCAGGTTTTGTTGCTGGATTGAGCCGGATTTGAGTGTTTGGAGGCGTTTTGGGTTGTGAGGAGGCTTGTTCTTAGCTATTTGGACGGTTCCGGATTCACTGGTGGGCTTGGATTTGAGTGATTCGAGTCAATTTTTGCGGTCATAGATACATCCGGAGAGATTGGGGAGGATCCGACGCGGTCAGATCAATCAGATGGGAGGATGTTGATTCGGAGGCAGATCATGGGAGATCCGATGGGAGTCCAGGGGGTGCTAGGTAGGCCGGGAATGGAACTTGGATGAACCAGAGTGACAGAGAGGTGACAGAAAGGAGAGCGGAATTGGTATAGCTACACACCAGGAGTATTGGACAGACTTTGCAGAGATCGGAGGTTGACCGGAGCAATCGGGTGATTGCGGATTCGCGGCGTTTAAGCCGTGGTGATCAGTCAGAGAAGCTAGTGAGCAGGGATACATTCTCTCAGGTGTTGCATTTTTGTTGATGGGTGCGGATACACTTGTTTGGTAATGACACAGGCGCTTACTGGAGTGACAGGTCGGAGTTGGTCAACAGTGATCGGAGGCAGTCTGGTTCAATCGGGTTTGAAGACCTATCATCAGGATTTGCAGTTGTGATTCGAGCTGCATTGGATTGGATGATGGGCCACCATACAGGCTTGTTGGAGTGCAGTGACAGTTGGAGCTGATGTCAGGCATGGTCAGGCAGTATGGGTGGTGAGACGTGAGCAGGGATGACGACAGTTGCGGATGCACACAGGATAGGCGCGGGATTGTACCAAGGAGTCATGACCGGATGGTACTGGATGCGCTGGGAGTCGAATCAGGAGTGTGCAGGATGCTAGCTAGCAATGGGGATGCAATTGGTTGTTCAGGATATGTTCATGGGAGTTCCGGACAGAGGGATTGAGATGGAGATCAGATGATGCATACTGGTATTCTCTTTCTTCTGTGTTTTTGTGGCGGATTATCTTTCCAGTTATGAGCTCATGTGGTGTGGAGAGATGGAGTCACGGATTATGTCCTGTGATTGGGCATTAGCATTTGGGTTTTGGATGCCCGGATGCGGGCACTCCGGTTAGGGGGTGCATGATTGTGATCAACCGCGGAAGATCTGGCTTGCAGGGATACATTCATTCGAGTAGTGTGCCCAGTTAGGGTGCGGATATGCTTGTTTGGGAATGACACAGGCGCCTGTCAGAGCGGTAGATTAGTTTGAGCCACGGAGATATAGCAGGATTTGTTCACATCCCGGATTCACGAGAGGAGTATCCCAGTTTTGGGGGTGCGGAGGTACTCGATGGGGGATGCGGTGTCAGAGAAGGAGTCAACCTCATCACAGATGGTGTGTGAGATCATTTGGAGGAGTGAGCCTCTGGTGTAGGCAGAGGGTTGCTGCATTCTCTTGACAGGACAGGATGCTAGAGTGGCGGAGCGCGGCGATGAAGCTGCGGGTGCTTCTTTTGGAGAGCGCAGGCGCTTCTGTTGGTGAGCGCAGACACCTCGAGTTTGAGGTGTGCGAGTGGAGGCATCCTAGTTGAGGGGGTGCGATACTCGGACGAGTGGAGGCATTCTTTTTGAGGGGGTGCGATACTTTGACTTTCTGATTGGCTGCGGAGTCTGGTTTTGCAAGGATACACTCTTTCGGGATTTGTGTACTCTGTTTGGTGGTGCATGGATGCTCGACTGGTTAGTGACACAGGCGCTTGCCAGAGTTAGCTGATTGGAGGAGGCGAAATGGGGGTGTTGCAGACGACTTTGCCCACTCGGCGTGGAGGGGGTGATTGTTGGGATTCCACCCCGTGTGGGCCGTTGGGCTTAGGCCCAGATGGGAGGGGGCTAGGGTTTTTATGTGTTCTCTATAAATACTCTCATGTCTTGTATTATTGTAGTGTGGTAGCACAATGTAGAGAGAGAGAGGCAGAGAGTGTGAGAGGGGAGCCGGTTGTGGCTCTCCCGGAGAGAGAGATACACGAGAGAACTGTGAGGTTTCATCTATTGTGAGATAGAGAGTGAGTGTGTAACACAAAAGACTCGGATTTTCTCCGGATTATAGTGAAACCCCCCTCCCCGTGGATGTA
The DNA here is from genome assembly GCA_963854785.1 of Vaccinium vitis-idaea. NCBI lineage: Eukaryota > Viridiplantae > Streptophyta > Magnoliopsida > Ericales > Ericaceae > Vaccinium > Vaccinium vitis-idaea. The sequence goes on along the minus strand of OY978222.1, from coordinate 39,417,292 downwards.
GGTCCGATTTGGCCGAACCACGTATATTTGTGTGTTGTGTTTCTCTTGTTTTACTGTTTCTGTTGCGTGTGGTGCGTTGTTGGAATCCTAACACCCAACCCATAACTAAGAGCTCGTTTATTGGATTGGTTACGAGCATCAAATTGAGTTATACATAAACGGTGTTTGGTTAAAATTCTTCCGGTTTGAATTGAAGATGCATCAGATATATATAATCTCATAAAGTATGGCATATACAATACCCCAGGGTATGTGTGATTCTTAATTTAGTCACTATAAATCCTATGTGAGTAAATATTTTAGGTATCTCTTCACTGCAAACGAGCTCTAAATATTTGTGTTGGGTTCACAATTATTGGGGGGAATATTCCTGACTTGCAGGCACGAAATCTATGTGCATGAACCTCAGGCAACACTCATATATGCTTAACAAATTCTCATTATAGAAGTATTGGCCTTGTCACTAGTTTTTTCACTATATTATGATTAATTAGCTGTAAAAAATAGAATAAAGGAAACAACTTGTGGTACTATATTCATCCAGGTGAAGTTTATATAGCACTTGAAAATGAAATGCAAATATTTGAATCACTATTTTAAGCTTTCCCATTTGCTGCAATCTTTTTCTTTTCTTATGGGTTGATGAGTTTCTCCACCTAACATTTGGCGCTGCGCTTGGTACCTGTTTACACCATAAATTAATTTAGTCTTTTTATCGATAAGATTAAACTTGTGGCAGCCTGTAATTTAAAGGCACCTGTTTAATATATATTTTGATTTAACTTGTATTTATCGATAAGGTCAAAATTCGTGGCATCCAGTGGTTTAAAGAACATTTGTCTAAACACGTGGTAGCCAATAATAAGGCATGTGTTAGAATATTTAGATCAAGACAAAGGTAGTTATTTGTTGGATCAAGACAAGGGCAGCTATGGTTCGAATGGAAGCTTTGTTCAGACAACCAGTTCCTTGTTTTAAGGGGATAACCGCTTAGTTCAAAATCAAGAGGGAAACTATTCAAAGTTCAAATTCAAAAAAGGAGAAGAAGAAGCCTATAAATACCAGCCATCTACAACAATTTGAGCCTCGATCAATTGCTCAAAGGCTTTTCTTTTTTCAATTTTTACTTTCCTGTACTGCATTTTCTAGTAGTAGGAGTAACATATCCCTTATCGATTGTAACCTAGAGTTCTTTTGATTTTTACCCCGTTGAAGTTTAGTAAAATTTTACTTCGTTAGTCTTCAATTCCTTTGTTTGCTTCCAGAGAAGTCCTGAAATGCGGCAAAGAACCAAACTCCACTTCCATACACCACATTCCAGCATCCATCTATCACTAAAAGTTCTTATTGATAAGAACTGAAATAAATTGGTAAACAGTACCTACAAAACACATTTGTGGATGCCCTCTTGCTGTTCTTTCACGTGATTTTACAGGAAATTTAGGTATCTATTTCAAATTCTCTGCCTTTTTTTTTTTTTTTAATAACCCAATGTCTGAACCAACTTAGGTGTCCTCTGAAATTAATGACCACTTTCGCTTGTACCTTCAGAGTTTATCACATTACTAGAAACATGGACAAACATTGGCCAAACCAATTGCTATAAGGATATATAACTTCAAGCATTGTCACATCATCCTAAATTAGGACAATATTTAGTGACGTGCTAAACTTGTGTAGCCAATTTGTTGGATTTTCTACTAAGGGAATAATGCAGCTATCAGTTTTTAATAATTTGTACTTTTTAGACCTATTGAATATTCACAATATCAGACTCAGAAGATTTGGCTCCAACGACAAAACTGGCCAGCTTTGCTAGGGTCCAAGGAATCCTAATCACTCCCAACATTTTTAATCTGTTAAACCCCCAATAAGAGAGAAGACTTTTGGGTTCAAATTTATTTAATTTGCCAAACAAGTTCTATGTATGACCCACATCTGTTTTCTGCCTCCTTTCCTTTTGAAGTTCATGGAAAAGAATACAATGTCCTAACAAAATAATCGAAGATTCCATCCACGCCTTTTGAGCCATCAATTCTAAATATGACTTTTCCCCCCCAATATCAATCATTTATCTCCCTTGCTAAACAACAACATTTCTTTGTTTATGCCTTGAATGATCTGGCAGAATCTTTGTTTGGAGTATAATTACCTCCTTTGTGTTTGCCCATTTTCATTTTCAAGCTCTCAACGCGGTTTTTTTGTTTGTCTATTTGCTTCGTCTCTGAAAACTGCGAAAATGGGGAGGCAACCTTGTTGTGATAAGGTAGGGTTGAAGAGAGGTCCATGGACCATTGAAGAAGATCACAAGCTCATGAACTTCATCCTCAACAACGGAATCCATTGCTGGCGGACGGTTCCTAAGCTTGCAGGTAAACAATCAACTAAGCCTCCTTCCAGTCGATACAGAATCATCTGTCCCTGAAATTTTTGGCACTTCTTCCCGTCTTTATTGAAATGTTTTAGCTTTTCTTTATTCTTTTTCTAGTCAATGGATTGCCTAAACTTTTTTGCATTGGTGATAATGAAGGTTTGCTAAGATGTGGAAAGAGTTGCAGACTAAGATGGATTAATTATCTAAGACCGGACCTAAAAAGAGGGGCACTCTCAGAAGCCGAAGAGGATCAGATTATACAGCTCCATGCCCGTCTTGGTAACAGGTCTTTAATTTGTACCCAACATCTTGCTCATGAGTTCAATGTCCTCATTAATATTTTTGGCAATTCAGTTTCATTATCCTAATCGACTTATTTTTTTTTCTAGGTGGTCGAAAATAGCCTCTTATTTTCCTGGCCGCACAGACAACGAAATCAAGAACCACTGGAACACTAGAATCAAGAAAAGGTTAAAGCACCTTGGAGTGGACCCTGTCTCCCACAAACCAATAGTGCAACAAGAAGATGAAGAGAAAACTGAGACAACCCAAACGTCGAGTTCATCCATGCATCAAGAGGGAAACTTCGGAGTTCCAGTGATGATCACAGAGAAACATACACAGAATGAGGAGAAACCAAATGAAGGTGCCATGAAATTGGATGAAACAACCGATCTTCTACGCGACTACGATGAAATGGTGGGTTTCGATGTTGGGTTGTGGATGAACCAAGGAGCTACTAATTCCAATTCTTGCAGCACTTCATTCTCTTTGGAAGAATCTCTCAACCCTTCAATGGGTGAATCCAATCCTATTCAACAATGGGTTGATTGTGTGGATTCCATGCTATCATGGGATGAAGAGCTTTTCTTTTTAAAGAATTACCCGATTAATCAATAATTGTACTGTAAATTGTCTCATGAAGTCGTTGATCAAAACTTTACCAATAAAACGGTGTCGTATAATAAGCTCTTGAATTTCTAAATTTCAATTCTTTCTTCACCTTCTTGCTTTGTGATCAATCTTTGGTGTTTTGATTATGCTTGTCGTCTATCTTTTTGTGACTTTATATTTTTCTTTGATATTTTAGGCTTGCATGGAGGTTTATTCAAGGACAAGCAAGGCCACTTCTATTTGTATAATAATATATAAACAAGATTCTAAATTAAATTAAAGCTACTTTAGGCACACTAATTAATTGAAGCAATAAAAGTGGGAATCATGCTAAAAGGAGTGATTATTCAGTGCTCTTTGAGCATGAACCCGCATGGTGCTCCAGGGAAATGTGCGGGGGAGAATGTCCCTGGAGCATTATGTGGCGGTGTACCGGGAGCAATTAATAGTTTTCCGTTCAAAAGGTTGTTGCTTTCAGCACATAGACAATTTTGCCCTCTTTGTAAGCTCCACAATTAGGATCTTAATCACATCTTCGGCTGTCCTTTTTCAAGGATCATATGATAGTAAGTATGCCTTCTCAGTGGTATCTCCAAAGTCCGAGTCAACTCGCGAGTAGTTTGAGGCTCGTCTTGTTAATTAGAGTTTATTTGATTTAGGCCATTGAGTTAATGAACGAGGTTGAGCCAAAATTTTAAGCTCGTATGAGAAACAAGCTGATTTCAAGTTAGTCGAAGCTTAATTAGCTAGAGTAGGCTCTTGTATTTATAAAATTGTGTTTAAGCAATAAATGTGGTTTACATTTTTTGATAAACATTTTCTTAATGGCTCGAATATGAGGTAGATCAAGCTCACTTAATCTAGAGTGAACCAAGATCCAACATTTCAAAACCAGGGTGGCCGAGTCAGCTCGACTCGTTTGTAGTCTTACTCAGGTTTAAGAGCCAGATTATACATAGGGTGGACTATATTTGTCCACAGGGTTGACTAACTAATATCCGCTCTCCGAATTATCTCCCTCGATTATCTAATCTAACAATCAGTGATAATTCACATCCCTTCGTTTCATCTTTATCCCATTCTAACACCATAGTATATAGGAGTAACTCAATCAATTTCATTCATTATTAGGTGACTCCCTGGTATCTCCTCGGATCTGAGGACACTGCAGCACAACATTCTAGCTGTCCAAAATTATTTTCAACGGTTTTGTTAAAATAATCACCACACGCACACAACAGAATACGTAAACAGTAAAGGAAATCAACACAGGAATTTACGTGGTTCCCCAAAACCGGGTACGTCCACGGGAGCACACAGAGTAGTCGTTTATTGATGAGTCCAACAACTAGGGTTTTACAATAGAGAGTATTTATATGTGGCCACTACTCCTATTCCAACCCTAACACAACATTATAGCCTGAATACCTATAATGCCCTTGAAACACCGTTCACAGGCTTTTTAAGCCTATCGGTATCGATACAGGTAAAACCCTGTATCGATACCCATACAATCTGTTCGCTCCTTGTCGCCTCGGTATCGATACAGAGAAACACCTGTATCGATACCGACTCCTCCCAAGTGCTTCCCAACTTGCTTATCGATTCCGGGAACTTCTCAGTGCCTCTCATACACACCATATGAGCCACAAGTTCCAACAATCTCCACCTTGGCGAATATCCTCGCCCATTCAGAAGACAACTACATCGATCCAACAAGTTGTTGGGAGGACGCCTCCTTTCTAGCATCTGGAGACATTAACCAAGTCCAAGCAATGCTCGAACTTGTCCACAGTCACAATCTTTGTCAACATGTCAGCTGCATTCTCAGAAGTGTGCACCTTTTCCAATATCAAATCACCCGAAGCAATCAACTCTCTCACCTTGTGAAATCTCACGTCAATATGCTTGGTCCTCGCATGATACACCTGGTGCTTCGCCAAATAAATGGCATTCTGACTGTCACAGTACAACTGCACTCCACCTTGATCTATGCCCAGTTCTTTCACCAAACCCTTCAACCACAATGCTTCTTTAGCTGCCTCAGTCACCGCCATGTATTCAGACTCAGTAGTAGATAGAGCAACTAGAGGTTGAACCATGGATCTCCAACAAATAGGCCCACCCGCAAGTGTAAACACATAACCGGTAGTAGACCTCCTGTCATCCATACCTCCAGCATAATCCGCATCCACAAACCCTACAACTGAAACCTGATCCTGCTTTGCAAACATAATCCCACGGTCTACAGTACCCCTCAAGTATCTGAACATCCACTTGACTGCCTTCCAATGCTCTCTGCCTGGATTGGCCATGTACTTGCTGACTGTGCTAACCGCGTGTGCTAAATCGGGTCTAGTACATACCATTGCATACATCAAGCAACCAACTGCGCTGGCATAAGGCACCTTTGACATATCCTGAATCTCTTCATCAGACTTCGGACACTGTGCTGTAGATAACCTGAAATGACTCGCCAAAGGTGTGCTAACAGGCTTAGCACTATCCATGCTGAACCTTTCCAACACTTTCATCACATAATCCTTTTGAGATAACCACAGCTTCCCTGCTGACCTATCCCTGCGAATCTCCATCCCAAGTATTTTCCTAGCAGCACCCAAATCCTTCATGTCAAATTCTTTGCTCAACAAAGATTTCAACCTGTTCACCTCAACCATACTCTTTGCAGCAATAAGCATATCATCCACATAGAGTAGAAGGAAAATACATGAACCATCATCAAGACTCTTAACATAAACACAGCAATCATACTCACAGCGTGTGAACCCAATCCGAATCATGTAGGAGTCAAACCTCTTATACCATTGTCTCGGAGACTGCTTCAGCCCATAAAGTGACTTCTTCAACCTACAAACAAGGTGCTCAGTCCCTGGCTGCATGAATCCCTCAGGCTGCTCCATGTAAATAACCTCCTCCAAATCACCATGGAGGAATGCCGTTTTCACATCCAGCTGCTCTAACTCCATATCATAGCTAGCCACCAATGCCAAGAGAATCCGGATTGAAGTATGCCTCACCACTGGAGAAAAGACCTCATCATAATCAATCCCTTTCCTCTGTGAGTACCCCTTTGCTACCAACCTAGCCTTGAACTTTTCCTTTTCCTTTTCAGACGCAGCTTCTTTCCTCTTATAAACCCACTTGCAACCCACTGTTTTCTTCCCTTGAGGCAGTTCTTTCAACTCCCAAGTCTTGTTCTTATGCAATGACTCCATCTCCTCCACCATGGCTTGCATCCATCTGTCCTTTTCAGAAGTAGTAATGACCTCCTGAAAAGTAGACGGATCCCCACTGGTAGTGGACAGTGCATAAGCAACCATATCCTCAAACCCATACCTCTCCGGTGGCTTGATAACACGTTTGGGTCTCCCTGTGGCTATGCTTTCCTGCTGCGCCTTCTGCTGTTGATCAAGCTGTTCCTTTGGTTGAGAACCACCTGTGTCTCCACCTATATCTGTGTCGCCACCTGTGTCAGAATCACCCAGCTCAATCTGTATACCCAGCTGCTTGCTACTTTCCCCTGACTCGGATTTCTGTACCCTTGATGTGCCTTGACCATTGAATCCTCATCAAATACCACATCTCTACTGATCACCTGCTTCCTTGCTTCTGGATCCCAAAGCTTGTACCCTTTCACCCCTTTTTCATACCCAATAAAGATACACTGTTTGGACTTCGCATCAAGCTTCGACCTCTCATTACCGGGAACATGAACATAGGCTGGACACCCAAAAATCCTCAAAACTGAGTAGTCAACTTCTCTGTCTGTCCACACCTCTTCCGCTACCTTTCCATTCAAAGCAATACTAGGCGACCTGTTTATCACAAACACTGCCATGCTCACTGCTTCTGCCCAAAACATTTTTGGAAGCCCTGCATTAAGTCTGATACACCGTGCTCTTTCTGCTATGGTTCTGTTCATCCTTTCTGCCACCCCATTCTGCTGCGGTGTCTTTCGAACTGTCCAGTGTCGCTGAATCCCATGCTCCTCACAAAACCTCAGAAAATCCCCATCCTTGTACTATGTCCCATTATCTGTCCGGAGGCATTTAATCCGCTTCCCAGTCTGATTTTCCACCTCAGCTTTCCACATTTTGAACGTTGCATAAACCTCAGACTTGTGTCGCAAGAAGTAAACCCAGACTTTCCTCGAATAATCATCGATAAAGGTCACGAAATACAGAGATCCCCCTTTCGAGGCTACCCTCACTGGCCCCCAAACATCAGAATGAATGTAGTCAAGAATGCCCTTTGTTCTGTGAGTAGCATTCCTAAACTGCACCTTACACTGCTTCCCCAGAACACAGAATTTACAGAACCCCACTTTGCACGATTTCACCCCTTTCAGCAGATTCCTCTTATGTAGCTCCAACATCCCACGTTCCCCCATATGCCCCAACCGCATATGCCAAAGAATGGTATCATCAGTATCAACCGTTGTGGTGGCAGCAGCTCCACCTACAACTGTACTCCCTGTCAGCATGTAAATATTACCAGGAACTTTGGAACCCTTCATTATCACCATGGCACCCTTCGTCACCTTCATCACTCCACCTTCTGTTTTGCACCCACAGCCATTGGAGTCTAAGGTTCCCAACGAAATTAGATTTTTCCTCAACTCTGGAACATGTCTAACATCACCCAAGGTTCTCACAACACCATCAAACATCCTGATTTTAATTGTGCCTATTCCTATGACTTTACACGATGCATCATTACCCATAAGAACATTACCACAATTCACTGACCTGTAGGTGTCAAACCACTTCCTGTTAGGGGACATGTGATAAGAACATGCTGAATCCAGAATCCATGAGTCTGCCAAGTGATCCGGATTGGCAGAGACTGAAAGCATATCACCATCTTCAGAATCATCCTGCTCCACCACGTTTGCAGAATTCAATGGTCCATCTTTCCTATCCCCTGCCTTTCCATGTTTCTTCTTCCAGTTTCCTCCTTTGCCCTTCTGCGGACAATTTTTCTTGAAGTGACCCGGTTCATGACACCTGTAACACTTCAACTCAAAACCTGCCTTCGATTTCGATCTCCCACGCTCAATAGATTTTCCCCTCTCCACCCTTCTGCCCCGTTCCTCGTACCCTTTCACCACCAGTCCTTCACCCTGTACTGACTCAGTCTGTAACCTGCGCTGATTATAGGCCAGAAGGGCTGCAGTAACTTCCTCCAGTTCTAGGGTTTCTTTCCTCCAGAGTAGAGTGGTAACGAGATTATCCAGAGAACCCGGTAAAGAGGATAGCAACATCAGAGCCTGATCTTCCTCTTCGAATGTTACTTCAATCCGTAACAAATCACTAACAATCTGATTGAACGTGTTGATATGCTGAATTAGGTCAGAACCCTCGACCATCTTCAGCCCGAATAATTTTTGCTTCAGAAACAGTTTATTAGTCAAGGACTTCGACATATACCTGCTCTCCAGCTTCGTCCAAACCCCATCCGGCGAATCATCGCCGATCACGTGATACATAACTTCGTCTGCAAGACACAGACGAATCGTACTCACGGCCTTTGCCTGCAAATCTTCCCAATCATCGTTGGACATCTGCTCTGGTTTCTTGGACGCCCCGCTCAACGCCTTCGACAAACCCTGCTGCACCAGCAGATCCTTTACCCTCTGTTGCCACAGTCCGAAATTACCAGTCCCGTCGAACTTTACAACATCGAACTTCGACACAGATGTATTCCCCACCATTGTTCTTCGTGTGATTCAATCCGCGTGAATAAACCCGCGCTCTGATACCACTTGTTAGAATAATCACCACACGCACACAACAGAATACGTAAACAGTAAAGGAAATCAACACAGGAATTTACGTGGTTCCCCAAAACCGGGTACGTCCACGGGAGCACACAGAGTAGTCGTTTATTGATGAGTCCAACAACTAGGGTTTTACAATAGAGAGTATTTATATGTGGCCACTACTCCTATTCCAACCCTAACACAACATTATAGCCTGAATACCTATAATGCCCTTGAAACACCGTTCACAGGCTTTTTAAGCCTATCGGTATCGATACAGGTAAAACCCTGTATCGATACCCATACAATCTGTTCGCTCCTTGTCGCCTCGGTATCGATACAGAGAAACACCTGTATCGATACCGACTCCTCCCAAGTGCTTCGCAACTTGCTTATCGATTCCGGGAACTTCTCAGTGCCTCTCATACACACCATATGAGCCACAAGTTCCAACAGGTTTGGATTTAAAACAAAATCTACACGCGAATAGTTCTTCTCTTCGCATGAAGAGTTTGTTTTAAATCCGGACCATTGAAAACACTTTTAGATGATTCAAGTATGTGTTGCAGTTGCACCATCCCGCAACCGCCGTAACTCCTCCATCCCCACCTTTAACCCCACTTTTCAAGTTTGAACATGAAAAACGCATTGGTATTATATTCGAATCTGACTCGTTTACAGCAACGCAATCCCAGTTTGGGTTCTATAAACGCCTTCCAGTTGGGGAAAAAAGAAAAGATTACACTAGCTGTGAACAAAAGTTATTAAATGAACTGAAATCATAATAATTGGCTATGGTGGGTTTTAATCATAATTAATTGGTTTTTGTTGTTGGAGAAAGCTATGGTACAGACAGGGAGTACCATAGAATACTATGTATTTTTCAAGTATATATATATGTTACAAATAATTTTATTGTATGTTACGCAGATTTTTAATTAGTTACGATTTACGAAAAGGGTATATCTGAGAAGTACTGTATATGGTACGAGAAGAGTGGTATATACGCATGTTTTTTGTGCCTGTTACGAGCGTTTTTGGTGTATGATACGCATATTTTTGGGCTCATTTGTAATGTTTTTTTTTACGGTATTAGTTACGTTTTTTTTGGGTTCAAGATGCGAATAGGGGTGTATAGTACACCCCAAAATAGTTACGTCTTTTCTTAGTTGGTTACGCATTTTTTTGGTAACCATACCAATTTTTTTGAAATTGTGTATTATAGGATTCCCTTTAAACAACAAAAGTTATTCGATGAATTTATTTGGTTAATTGGCTTTGGTGCTAGGAAACTTCCTAAACTTGGCACAATGTGGACGCATAAATTTGCTTATTAGTATAAAAAAAATAAACAAAAGTGGTTTAAAAAGTTTAAAGTTTGATGGGGCTAAAGTAAAATCCTCAAAGTTTTGAATGGATTAAAAAACCATATTATACTATAAATAACCCAAAAGCACACATGGAAAGCAAGGTCATAACTTGTAGGGGTGGTAATTTATGACACGACACGACAACACGACACGAAGTTAGAGGGTTAGTGTTGAGTATTACTGACACGAAACACGTATATGACACGACCCGAAAATACGATTAGTAAACAAGTCGGGTTCGGGTCGAACCCGCATAACCCGAAAATGACACGAATTAACCTATTCGTTTAATCGTGTCAACACGGCAACCCGAACCGGACCCAAAAATTGCACGAATTAACCTGTATGTTTCATGCTTTGAAGTTGTGCATGAAAATTTTCAAGTTCAATCATGCTACAGCTGAAGTTTATCCTTTGATATCAAATTATTCTCTCCATGTTCTTAAATTTGCAAGGTTTTGTTATGGTGGCTAAGGTTCTAAGCCTACACATCGTTTTGACTGGCTATAATTACACATCATTTTCGCTGGCTATAATTACTCTCTTTGATATCTAGTCCATTTAATCTATTGTAATGGTTAATGTAGATTAATAATAAAAAAAATTCACCGTGCAAAAAAAAAATAATAATAATCGTGTCAACCCGAACACGACACGATTATTAGCAGGTCAGGTTAGGGTTCATATTTTTCGACACGATTAATTAAGCAGGTCATTTTCACACGGACCCGATTTGACACGAACACGATTCGACACGACACAAACACGACAAAACACGACACAACGCCCACCCCTAATCCCACTATCCCAATAAGTTGACCTCATGGGAAAAACCTGAGATCTTAGAAATTTCCTCATTCTCATTACCAAAAAAAAAAAAGTATAATTTTGCTTATTCTTAGGTTTCGAATTTGAAACATAGTGTTATCAACTTATGTAGGGTGAGCACATACGGGGTCTATACCGGCTTTGTAATTCAGACCTTCAGTAATTCCGTTAGCGGAGGATGGAATAATTATGATCATCTACGGAAAAATCGGTAAACATATGAGTACAGAACAAAGATGCACAGAAAACATACCGATCGTGTTAGGGGACCCACTTTTGGGTCCCACACGAGTGATCTGAACCGTTCATTATTCTTAGAACATTTTTCCGAGGGGCCCAACAAAATGTCAGCTCAATCGGACGGTTAGAAGTGCTCGAACCAAAGTCCCACTGTTTCAATCAAAATTTCTAACCGTCCAATTGAGCTGAAATTTTGTGGGGCCTCTCGGAAAAATGTTCTAAGAATATTGAACGGTTCGGATCACTCGTGTGTGACTCAAAAGTGGGCCCCTAAACACAATCAGTACGTTTTCTGTGCATCTTTGTCTGTATGGGTAGTTAAGTCCCAGAAGAATTGTTAGTACCCCAACAACTGTCTTTATTAAAAAAAAATTGGCTAATAATCCGGATTATGGATTATTGGATTATTCATTTTGTCTTTATTCAAAATGTTTTTGCATTTGTTAATTTTGCGTCAAGATTTTGTGGTTTCTAGATTACTCTCGACGAGACGAATATAACAAGTACAAAATTATGGTCAAAACTCAAATTTTTTTTAATAAAGCCGAAAGATTAAAAAGCCGAAATACTTGGATTATCCAATAATCCAAGTATTTCGGCTTTATTAAAAAAAATTTGAGTTTTGACCATAATTTTGTACTTGTTAGATTCGTCTCATCGAGAGGAATCTAGAAACCACAAAATCTTGACGCAAAACTAACAAATGCAAAAAAAATTGAATAAAAACAAAATGAATAATCCAATAATCCATAATCTGGATTATTAGCCAAAGCATTATCAAAAAACGAGGTCATGATAGTAAATTTTGAAGTGTTGCAGCCCTTTCATCTGCGAGAAGCAGTGATAATTCAAAAATGCTACTATCACATACACTCAGTCACATAACTCTCACATACACACACATGAGTGAGTGGGGCCCACTGAGTGGAGCCCACCCCATGTGTGTGTGTGTGTGAGTTATGTGACCGGGTATATGTGATAGTAGCATTACTCGTGATAATTAAGCAGTGTAGTGTGGTGCTTTAAACCCTTTCTCCACTACGTACATATTGGTTCGGTCAAGCCTAAATCCAGTAATAGTAGGTAACAATGGTTTTGATCTCAAAATATTGCAAGGGGTGTGCATCGTGTACGTGTCGTGTCATCTCGTGTTAGGGTTAGAACAATCTCAACCATAACCCGACTCGATTAGGTTTTCGTGTTATCATATCGTGTCATATTCGCGTTCAGTGTCAGGAATAGGCGACCTTGACTCGTTAAAAATTTGTGTTGGATTTATATCGGGTTCTCATGTTGTGTCCGATATTCCTACCCCTATTAATGGACTACTGATATTTCTTAACTTTTTTGTTGTTTGTTATTGGAAAAAGCAAAAATATACTCGATATGAAAAAATATAAATGAACACCAAAGCTAATTTGTATTGAAAAAGATTTCATCCGGCAAAGTGAACTAAAAAATCCTTAATTTTTCAGCTTTTTGTGATAGTTTTGGGGTAGTATTTTCACACTAATTTTTTATTACCATACTTTATATTTTCTTTTTTTTTTATGTTAATTTACATTTTATTTTTTTGTACTCCTTCGCACTTGGAAAAGACCTAATTGGAAATTCAAATTGTAAGAGGAAAAAAATGAGATTGCATTTATAAAATGGAGTTAGAAAATCAATTTTGCTTATATACTTTTTGCATATTTTGTTCCTAATTTAAAATGTTGCCACACACAGAAATTAAAAATGCACACATTTATTTTCCTACTCCCTCCATCCCAAAATGACATTCTCTTTTGCAACTGTGTGCTATTTTCAACTGCTTATATCTTTTAGTTTGTAATATCTTTTATAATTTTGAAAACTTTGTTTAATATAATTAATTAAGATCTATCAAACAAGATCCATAATGCATATTTTTTTAGTTCACATTAAAAGATACTTCATCCGTTCCAAAATGGACGTCTAAAACTACTATTCACGCCTCTCAAAAAATCATCTATATTTCATATTTTATAATTCTTTTTACAATTATAAAAATTTTGTTTAACAAAACTAAGCAATATCTATTAAACAAGATCCATATTGCATGTATAATTCATCATAGCTAAAAATATATGTATGATTTTTTGAGAGGTGTGAATAATAATTTTGGACATCCATTATTAAACGAAGGGAGTATGAGCCGTTGAAAATGGCATATTGGGGACTATCATTTTGGGACCGAAAGAATACTTTCCAACGTACAAGTATTCCTTCATGGCAAAGTTCAAAAGACTGCAAAGCATGTAGTGGCTGAGCATTTAAGGGCGTGCATTCAGAGGATGTTCCACTAACCTGCAAAACAGTCCACCGGTTTTTTTTAGTTTTTTCGATTTACTTGTACACCCCTGCTGGAAACCAAACAAATGAGTGGATTTTTTAATTTTCCCTTCTCTTCCGCTCCTCTCCCAAACTTCCAAACAGACCCTTGAGAGAAAAAATTTGGGTGCAAATAGGGTGTGGGTGACGTGGTACTCCTTCGGTACATCTGCGCCGTCTAAAAATGCATCGGTTGGTCCAGATTGAAACACTTTTTCTTTTCTTTTTTCTTTTTTTTTTAAATCTAAATTTCAATCTGGACCGTCGATTGCATTGTTAGACGGTCCGAATATGCTGAAAGGGTACCACACTCTCCGTACCCAAAATTTTCTCCAGCCTTCCGTTTGTATCCCCCCTGTATCTCTCTCTCTCTCTCTCTCTCCCCGACTGTAATATCACCTGATAGTGTCTGATTCTGATTCTCTCTCTCTCTCTCTCCAAAGTAGCACCAATGGCTCGCTCGCTGCTTCTCCTCCGTGCCCTCTCATCTTCCTCTCGCCGCTTCACCACCAAATCAGTCTCTGGTGCCCGCCGTATTTTAGCCGTTTTCCCCCCAGAAGAGTTCAGATCCTCTTCCGCCGCCGGTATTTACCATATATCCTCCCTCCCTCTATCTGTATATATCTATGTATACTTCTTATATAGCTCGTTGATCTAGGGTCGAATGAGTGAATGATTGTAAATCTATTTGTGCTCCCTCCTGCAGAATCCGACGACAAGGTGTTCCTGCGGGTGTTGATGCCCGGAGTGGCGAGGGAGAACGTGGACGTCCGCGTGGAGGGGAACAAGGTGGTGATTCATGGCCTGAGGAGGAAGCAGCCGTACGAGGAGGCCGACGCCGATCACCACTGCGAGTTCGGCCTCCACCGCGTCGGCCTCCACTGCCGGTCCTTGAATCTCTCCGACATGAAGGCCGTGATGAAGAACGGGATTCTTAAGCTGGTGATCCCCAAGGTGGCCGAGGGAGGCGGTGGTGGAGGAGGGGGCAATTAAGTCATTTCGATTTTGAAGAAGGCGAGGGGAGGTGGTATGTTCCAATGATTGCTTCAGTATTAACAACGCCTGATTTTGCTCCTTTTTTTATGAATATGAATATAGGTAGAAGTGCTGTTAAGTATGATGTAAATAAAAATGGATTTTAGGAATTTTGAGGAGGTTTTTTTTCTGGGGACCTCATCTATCTATGTATACTGATATGCATGGTGGTGTTGATGAGTTTTTGGAGGGAGAAATGGGTAGTATTGAGAAATGTAGAGGAATTTTGTGAAGTTATTGTTCCTAACTTGGTAATTTAGTATGTTTATGGAGCTGATCTTTTCTGAGAGTATTTGTTTTTGAATATTCTGATTCTGGTTTTATGCAATTTGTTCATCAAATACCGACTTAGGTATGAAATTGGAGGACGTATAATTTGTAGGGTTGATAGTTTTTCCTGCTCTTGTCTGATGTATTGGCTAAGAAGATCCAATTAATCTTCACTTAGCACATTCCCATAATGCTTTGTGCAAATTAGGCTAACGAGTATATGACTTCATTTGATCACCAAGATTGACAAATAGGGCAAGAGGAATGATGGGGATTCTAAGCCACTTGTCCTCTATCAGAACTTTAGGCCTTTTCTTTGTCTTGGATTAGAACAAGGACCGCTCACCCCTGATCCATCCGAGTGGGATTTGAGCAAAAAGAAAAAGAAAAAGAAAAAAAAGAAAAAGAAAAAAAAGAAAAAGAAAAAAAGAACTGAACCATTAAAAAGAAAAAAAGAAAAGCAAAGTCTAACTATGCTGCTGATTTCTTTTTGTTGGTCTCTATGGTTTAGTTATACTGAGTAGTTTTCGTGTTACATTTGCATTTTGCTGTGATCAATTTCCGGTCATCACTTAATTTATGGACAAAATGATGCTTCTTCTTCTTCATTTGTTCCCTGTCACTATTTGATCATAATGGAATACCTATCAGGAGTATTTGTGTGACGGTGTGTTGTCTCTGGATCCTGACTCCATGTCTGTGACCGCATGTTCGTGTCCTTGTTGTGTCGTGCTTCTTATTTTAAGTCATCCACTTGCCCCTATGC
Source organism: Vaccinium vitis-idaea (assembly GCA_963854785.1). Taxonomy (NCBI): domain Eukaryota; kingdom Viridiplantae; phylum Streptophyta; class Magnoliopsida; order Ericales; family Ericaceae; genus Vaccinium; species Vaccinium vitis-idaea. Next base: position 39,401,381 of record OY978222.1, on the reverse strand, counting down.
TATCAGCTCTATTTGCCTTCCTGGAAGCATTAAACTCGGTACAAGTTCTGGTAACATTTCCTACTAATGGATGTTCTTATGGAATCATGTCAAAAAAGTTTTCGGAAACAACTCTGCCAAACAGATTTCGATAATGATTTGCAATGGGCATTAAAGTTTGAGCTGAATATTCAGGAACTTTTTGTTTGCAAATATCCCAATTCCATATACCACAAAACGCTTTATTCCATATACACAATTAAAACTGAACAGCTGATAGAGATGCATGTTTATGCGATTGATCATCATTGTCTGCTTTCGTCGCAGTTATGCTCAACTCTTTTGTGGGCAGAACCTCAAAACGCTTTTGATTCTAGCTTTTGGTACATGTTAAGTAGTGGGCCGATCGTTGAACAACTATATTTTTCTTGTAGTCTTTGGATGAGCCTGTTTTTTGACAATGGGGGAAAACTCCAGTTTTTTCATTCTTTGTTTTGAAGCCACATCTGGGGTTATTGATTCTTGACATTTTCTCAAACATCTGATATGCTGCTATTTGGCTTTGAACTCATTTAGACTGATATTGCTGTTATGGACTTGAAGTCGATGTAGTTTTTGATATTTTTTCTTTTATTCGGCGGGAAAGTGGAACAGTGCCCTGAAAATGCACTGGAATCAAGGACTCTGGTTTCCATACACGGTGCTCTGGAGGGGGGCTTTCTTTTGAATCTGGTTTGCTAAATATGTTTCGAAAGGGTTTTGTTCTCGGATACTGATGTCCAAAAGAATTGTGAGCTCTTCTTGATGAGAAACATGAAACTATTAAGCTGCTAAATTCTGAGACACAACTGAGTCTGTTTGCATATTGTTCTCTTTAGCAGGAAGGTAGATAAAGTTGAACAGGCCAATTGTCGTTGTTTGACATGGGTTCCACTTGACTTGTGATTGAATTTCATGGCTAACTAGGCCAATCAAACTGTAGTACCTGGGAATTTTTGTAGCACTTTACATTTTAATTTCATTAAAACTGCAGCACATTTTTTTGTTGGTACCTTCATGTTCTCCTGTAGGGATGGATGTAAGACAAAGTGCCTATTTCACAAATCTTTTACATGGCTTGGTGTTCTTGCAATTTTTAAGGAGTGGAGCAGCAGTTACCTTTGGCGGAAGTTTTTCCGTGTCGCGTCGTGTTACTTTTTCACTTTGTCAAACATTGTAGGTTCTTGCAATCTTCATATTATAGTATGGTTTCATTTGCAGATTTTTTTCAAATTGCATATCATAGGGAGGGTTCCAGTTTGTGGGTTTCTTTGCTGAATCTGCAAATCACTTGTTGGTTCAATGCTTGCTTGGGAGATTTTGGTCCAAAAGCATGAAATCGTGGGGTTTGGTGTTGTCTTGCATCTGTTTCTGCTACTGGTGTCCAATTGTTGCCTATTTTTACAACATTTTTGGCGATATCATTATTGAAATACTAGTTTCTGCTGCTGCGATGATTGGAGGGGATTTTATCTACCTGCTTTGTGTCCATTATTGTACTAATATTATTGTGATTTGAATAGCTTATGTGCCTAGGCTATTGGGTGACTCATATATCATGTCCGCGTGTCCATGTCCGTTTCTCGTCCGTATCTCGTGCACGTGTCGGACTATTAGTTGTGCATTCTTAATACAAGAGCAAGCGACATCTTTCTATGCCTTTTGATTTTCTTGTTATACTTGTTTGACCCAGTTGATGAAGGTGGGTATTCAAGAACCCACTTATGCTTCTGCATTTGCCTTTTTGTGCGGTACATCATTATACCTCTGCCCTTTATTCCACTGCAATACAAAAAGGAATTTAAAAAAAATGTTAATTGTGATTTGAATAACCAAAATGCTTAGTATATTGGGGTGTGCAAACATTTGATGGCTAGCTAAAGTTGTACTCCTCTATGACATAGTATTTCCTAGCCAAAATGGCTAGAGATGCTCTTACTCATGTTTGAGGAAGGTGTACTATTTTCTAAAATTGAAAAATCTAGAAATTCTATAGGATGGAGATTTGGAGACTTTTGGATGCTCAATACATTTGTATAGAGTATTGATAGATGATTAGAAGTCCATACGTTGGAATTGTTCATCTCCTCGAGTAAATTCGCAACAAGTGATGGGTGAGCAGAGGAAAATTCGTAGAGGATGAAATAGAATTTGGAGTAAAATGCATGGATCACAATTTCACAATGCGATGGATCGTTAATCATTACTTCATTTTAAAGGGATTTATTTTTAAAATATTAGAAACTATAAAATATAGGTTTTTGATGCATGCTAGTTAGAGACGATAATTCCTTTTGCACCGACCGTGGTGCACCGACCACGTACCGACGGCGTCGGGGACTTTGAATGAAATGGGGGTGATTTTGGATCGAGCTCGTACAACCGTCCGATTGCCTCGATTTCCGCATAGACCCACTCGGAATTCAATTTTGAGAAGGATGAATGGATCGGATCGATTGGTTGGGACCCACAACGGCGTCCCCGACGCCGTCGGTACGTGGTTGGTGCATCACGGTCGGTGCAGGTAGAAGGGTTCAATTAGAGATGATCTGAAGGGTGAAAAAAGTTCCACCAAAAAAAGAAAAATGAAAAAAAAGAAAAAAAAAGGGACAGTTGTAGGATTTAATTTTGGCAAAGAGAAGATTTGTATGAGCACCCTGTCAGCCTTTTAACGCAATAATCACTTTCGCAATAAACATTGTACTCAATATTTTTGGAAAAATAAATACTTGATCTCAAATAAAAACTTCTGAGGGCCCACAATGGAGGTCATTATGGAAACCTCAAGTCCGGTTTTTAGAGGACTAGTTAGGCTTAGGTTTATCTTTGATTTTGATGGTTTGCGTTGCCATCATCTCATAAGCAAAATCCTGTGCTATGCACGAGCCTGGTCCCAGGTGGTGCATGATTTTGCTAGTCCTAGAATTTCCACACTTCCTTTTATCATCAAATTTTGCACGACTGTCATTTCGGAGTGATACAAATTTTGCACAACTATGGTTATATGCTAAAATTGATTAATAAGTAGCTATAGTCCTACTTGGCCACCATTATGTCAATAGAGATCGACTTTATAGAATTGATTATTATTTCTCATACATTTAAAATTAGGTACCGAATGGGTACCACGTGGCCGAGCCTACGTGGTACCTGAACGTTGCATCCGGCCGCCCAAAGTGTATTGGACGGTCCAGAGATCGAATCCTTCTCTCTCCTGTTTCTTTCTCCATAATCTAGACCGTCCAAAACTAAAATGGACATCCCACGTGGTATCCGCTCGTCACTAAAACATTGCTCTAGTTTTTTGTACCCATAATGCTAGTTTATTGCAGACTACTCTGTGATTGAAGAGTGAATATTTAGCGGTTTAGGTGGTCGGTGTTTGCTCCTTACAAAATCAATAACGTTCACGCTCTTTATACGAAACAAGTTCACGCTCTTTAAACAAAAATGAGGGTGAACAAAATCACACTAACCAAATTGACCTTGAAAAGAAATACACAGCCAATGGAGCGCATAGGATTATACGCGCGCGAGATTGCAGCTTTTGTTTTGTTTTTACTCTTGGGGTGCATAAAGACAAAACAGACAAATATTCAGTGTACGTATTGTTTGGGTGGGCATTGAAGATGAATCAGATGATCACCCTCCTCCTCCTCCTCCTCCTCTCTCTCTCTGCATACTCTCACTCCTTCTCTCCGTACCACATCACCAACCACGCCTCTTCCCTCTTCTCTCTCTCTCTCTCTCTCTCTCTCTCTCTCTACATCTGTCATCAGAAGCTGTTTCTCTCCCACTCTCAAATCAAAAAATGGGTCTATCTCTCTCTCGCTCTCTCGTCTCCCACAGCCACCGCGGCCTCCCCGCAAGAACCCTCACGACCCCTCCACTCCGCCGCCAGCTTACTGCTCCCCCCGTCTCATCACTACTACTCTCTTCCAGCCGCCGCCTCTTCACCACCAAATCTGACCCTTTTCCGCTCCTATATATCCCGCACCCCAACAACCGCAGCGTTCCCGTCTCCTCGACCGCGGAGATGGCTCTGTACTCCGCCACCGGTAACTCTCTGTGTGTGTGTGTGTGTGTGTATATCTGATTACAGTTCTGTCCCTTTTCGATTGTTGTATTAATGTGCCTTAATTGATTTAGACACGGAGGATGTGCTTTACCTCCGGGTAAACATGGCCGGAGTGACCAGAGACGGGGTGGAAGTTGGCTTCGAACCGCCGCACAAGCTGACGGTGAAGGGCCACGGGCAGCCGGATCCCGACTTCGCCGATCTCGGGGTGGAGTACGAGTGGGAATTCGTCGTCCCGACCGAGTTCTTCCACACCGAACAGATGGAGCACATCATGAAGGATGGGATGCTCCTCGTTTCCATTCAGAAGAAGGTCAGGGGAGACGTGGTTTGTTCCCACAAGTCCTTCAACATCAACAACACCGCCTGATTTTACTGATTTTTCATGAAATATGAATATGGGTAGTAGTAGTACACTAATTTTGCTGCTTTTTGTGGGATCTATATAGGAGTATGTATATCGATATGCATGGTGTTCTTGATGGGTTTTTGGAGGGCAAAATGGGTATTATTGAGAAATGTAGAGGGATTTTGTGAAGTTGTTTTTATTCTGAAATGGGTAATTATATAGGAGTATGTAAATCGATATGAATGGTGTTCTTGATGGGTTTTTGGAGGGCAAAATGGGTATTATTGAGAAATGTAGAGGGATTTTGTGAAGTTATATTTATTCTGAAATGGGTAATTTTTAGTGGTAATTAAGTATGTTTATGGAGAGTTTCAATACCATTCTGGTTCTTCATCGTTATGTTAATGTGTGATGTGATGCTGAAAGTTATTCTGGTACAGTATTATTGGATAAAATTTTGGGTACGGCAAGGTATATACACGTGGTTCCCGGCACCTCATCTGAGTCGTCCAAACATATTTTTGGACGGTCCAAATTTGTTAGTGGTATTTTGCAAATTATGGGAGCAAATTTACCCCAATAAAATTGCCTAAGATATTCTCGTACTATTGGCATAAAAAGAAAAATTATTGGAGGAATTTTGGAATAGGATGCACTCCGGTATTTTGGGTAAAAAAATCAGTTTGGCAATTTTTTTGTCCTTATTCAATTTTTTTATTCGTTAACCGGTACGAAGAAAGAGTGTATGATTGGAGAAGTGGGATAACCAAGTAAACTGTAGAAGGTTAGTATTGGAATGTGTGAAAAACGTATTGAAATGTGTGAAAAGTGCATAGGAATATATGTGAGTGTATTGAAACGTGTAAAATGTGTATTGGAGTGTGTGTTGTTTTTGTTTGTTTGTGTGCTTATTATGTGCCCAATAGACACACGTTAGTAAGACTCTTTTACTATTTAGTCCAATAAGTTTTCTGCCATTGAAACTACGGTTGCAAAAGATTGGCGCCGGTTTGTTTTGAAAATGAGTTGTGTTCGAATATACTTTTTGGCCGGTTTAGTAAATAAACCGAGCTCGAGTTCGTTGTAACTCGACTTGTGTAGATAACTCAACTCATATGTATTACCTCAACTCGTATATAGAGGTTTAGTACTTGAGCCAAGCTTGATTTCTCAAATTTTAATCAAACTCGATTATGTTGGCTTGATTCAAGCTCAAAACCTTTCTTCTTGGCTCGGCTCCACTAGTTTGCACCCTTAATCAAAATGGTCAAGTGATAGTATCATTAGAGTTTTGTGGGCCGGTCCTATAAACAAGTCTTATAGCTTATAAGGTCCGGAACAAATAATGCACATAGTTCACTAGGTCCTGGATATAAGTTTTACACTTTTTCTTCCGAAATTACCCCCATTCTGAAAATTAGAATGTACATTTTGAAAATTAGAATGTACATTTTGAGTGTTAAAATGTACATTCCAAATTCTAAATATACGGTCTAAATTCTAAAATGTACATTCTAAATTTAGGGTACTCTAAGATGTAGGGTACCCTAAACTGTAGTTTACCCTAAATTCTAAATATACAGTCTAAATTCTAAAATGTACGGTCTAAATTCTAAATATACGGTCTAAATTCTAAAATGTACGGTCTAAATTCTAAAACGTACATTCTAAATTTAGGGTACCCTAAACTGTAGGGTACCCTATGAAAGTGCTTAAAATCCTAGGGTACTCTATGAAAGTGCCTAAATGGTTAGTAAAAACAAAGAGTAACGACGAGGAGGATGGGCAAAAAAGTAAAATTCCCAACCATATTTGTGCCCCAGGACCTCTCCAGCAATAAATTTTAGCCCAGGACCCGGTGGGCCAAAATTCCAAATAATAGGACCGGCCAATAGATTTCTATAGTATTATTGCTCCAAATCCTGGTAATGGTAGCCCAAAAGTTCTCACCACAGACCCTAAATCTTTTTCACCTTCAAACCTCTGCATTCCGATTTCTAAGTATCAAAAAAAATATTCACAAAAAATAATAGTAAAATTAAAGGACCAAAACCAAAATAAAATAAAATAGAACCATAACTTAGAAGTTAAAATAGCGTTACAATGTTTATTGAATGGGGGCTGATAATGCCTATTGGGGGGCAATTAAGTCGTGCAATGAAAGAGTTTTGGCATGGACAAAATGGGTGTTGATATAAACAAAATAGGTTTTGACATTATCAGTTCCCTATTAAAAAATGATTATTACATAAAACGGTGAGAAATTTCTTAGTCACGCTGCGAAATTTCTGGGGACGTCGTCATACAAATTCTCTCTTTGAAAATTATTAATTCCCATAATAGAGAACTTGTTCCTTAATTTTTTTTCTTTTTCTTTTTATGGTAGAACATTTTTCTCCCTTCAAATCATCTCTAAAGAATGGAATCAACCTTGGGCTGCCCTTGTTCTAAATCTTGTATGTGGGTTAAGAAAAGAGAACTGAACCTGACGCACTTATTTATGGCCCATTGGTTTAGTTAGGCCATCTCCATTGACAACATTGATCTCATTTTACAGTTATTGGTTCTCTATTTTACAGATAAAAAATGGAGTTGGGTTGGAGATACATAAATACTCCCTCCGTCTCATTTTGTTTGTCATTTTTAATAGACCGTGCCTGATTTCAATTACTTATATCTTATATGAATTTCAAAAAATATTTAATATGAATCTTGTTTGATAGTTCTTGACGAGTTCTATTATACGAAGTTTCTTAAAATTATCAAAAACATTATAGATTAAAAGTTATAAGCGTTTGACCGATGACACGATCTTCGAAAATTGACAAATAAAATGAGACGGAGGGAGTATCGATTTTGGAGGATTGAGTCCCCCCATTTAGGAGATTTGGAGATGCTCTTGGTCCGGATGGGTTACGAAATCCTGGCTTATCTATTAAAGATTGTTCATTATTTGGAACAATTTGTGACTGTTTGGCCTTTGTTGAGTGGACAGAAAGTCTTCTTAATGCCACAAATAGATGGAGAAGACCGTCTTAAAGGCCTAAGCCATGAAGGCTTTTGTTTTATCAGTTGATTTCAACAAATTGCCTAATATCATTTTTTGCATTCGCCAAAATAAATTAGGGGGCAATTGTCTGCACGATAAAAATTATCACCCATCAATAAAAAGGTTATTAGTAAAAAAATTATCATTCATCGATATTGATAAAAGGGGTGATTAGTAAAAATTATCACCCATCAGCATCAATTTCAATCGATTTGAATTATTACCCAGTTTTATTTTTAGGTACGCCAAAATGAATTGGGTGCAATTATTTGCAATAAAACCAAAACCTTATTGCGAGCAATAGTGATAGGTACACACCCTCTCAACCACTCCCCACCACACCCTCTCTCACATGTGTGGTGGGGCCCATTGGGACCCACCGGGTGAGCCCCACCACACATGTGAGAGAGTGTGTGGTTGGGAGTGGTTCAGATGGGTGTGTACCTATCATTTTTGTATTGCGAGCCACGTAGACTGCCGAATCACGAAACTCCTGCAGTCAAAAGGGAGAAAGAAAAAAAAAAAAAAACCAATAGTACATGTCTCATTCTCATTGACAGTTACTCCCTCCGTCTTGCAAAGTTTGACACTTTTGGGAGTGCGTGCCATTTTTAAATTGTCTATATCTTTCAATTCATAACGTTTTATGTGATTTTCAAAACTTTGTTCAAAAGATCTAATTGAAATCTATCAAACGAGATCCATATTGCTTATATAAAACATTACAGATTAAAAGAAATAATCAATTTTTTCATAGGGCTGGAATAGTGAAAGTGACAAACTTTGTGGGACGGAGGGAGTATTCATTTGCTAAGAGCCACAGAACAACTCCTCACGGGATACTTTCATCACTGCCTTCTTGGAGGTGGCACGTTTCTGCAATTTCTTGGCTAACATTTTAAGGTCCACTAGCCGGTAATGAGCATTCCTCCCGGACCAATAACTACATCCCCGACAAAATCCTGACTCCAGAGAAATTCCAGTGTTCTAAAAGTCGCTAGTCGCTCTCAGGTCGGATGGCTGCCGACTAGCGACTAGGGGACTAGTCGGCTAGATTTTATTTTTTTTTAAATATATATTCTCCTTCATCCTTCATAAGTTTTGAGTAAGTAGAATAACATAAGTAGCAAATCATCAAATAAAAATATACAATCTGTTTTTTACTTTTTTAATGCCTTAGTGGCAAACCACAACAACAATATACAGTGTGTTAATTTATTGATTTATTCTACAATCTACAGTACGTGCAAATTGTTTTTTAATGTATATTCTACAATCTATAAGTGGAAACCACAAACCACAAACCTTAGCCTCTCGTAATGATAGATAGAGAGACAAGTAAATTACTAAAACTGTTTTTTAATGTATTGTACATCATCCACAGTTTTGAGTTTGACCCAAAAATTTAGCAAATTCTGTTTTTTTACCCCAATTTTTCCGATTAGTCGCCGACTTGTCCGATTTTTTTTCGATTCACAACTTTTTCGATTAGACAACTTGCCCGATTAGTCGCCGATTTGTCCGACTAGTCGCCGACTTGAGCTCGACTAAGTCGGCCGGCGACTAAATCAATCGACTAGGCCCTAGTCGACTCGGAGAGCCCCCGACTCCGACTTAGTCGCAGACTAGTCGCCAACTAGTCCCGACTTTTAGAACACTGAAAAATTCTTAATCGTTCAAGCACAGCGGCATACTTCACCAGCTGCATAAGAAACTGAATCTGAGACTTGCTTCCGCGATATCCACCGAGCACAACTTCCTTGAGATGATTGTGCACGAGTCCACCAAGCTTCGCGCTTTCAGACACATTCGCATTTGATGAGAGTACCAGAAAACCACAATATCAGTAGCAATTACGCCCTACAACACTTGTGATGAACAAATACTACAAGCTAATTAACATCCTGTTCAATAGTGTGTGACGTTCATAGAAAAAATAGTAGGGTTTCTTTTCGTCTTTGGTGGATGTTTTTCAGCTTCTATATCATAATGTCATGCTTTTATAGTTCTTCTCAGCTAGATCTCCAACCTTTTCGTGTTACTCTTGTTGAATAACTGGTAAAGTAATAGCTTTTCACCACAAGCTGAGAAAGTTTCACCGAAAAAAAGACTCTTCTAATACTAACGACCTATCTTAAGTGAAATTAAATAAGTGTACTTATTTCACTTATTTGACTGGATTTTACAGAGCCGGCTCATGTACGACATTATTTGGATCTAATCATAGATTCTTTTCAAATGAACAAGCCCATCCTTTGTACGGCGCTTACACGGTGGTTGGAATAAAGACACATCATCATCGTAGGAGGAATTATGATGAAATTGTGGATTAATCGACTACTTAACACAATACTAAGTTCTAATCATAGACCAAAGAGAAGAAAATTTATGCTATACTCGATAAGTACCAAGACAACCGTTTTCTATGAGGCCCAAAAGATGGAAAAACACCAAAAAGCAGCTCTAGTCCAACCAACTCAACTTGGGCCTGCTCTGGAAGCTATTATTTTCATGTTCTGAAGACTCTAAGACTCTTTAACTGTAGTAGCACCACTAAATACGAATGTAGTTCTTTACATTGAGAAATTAGTATTTTTTAAGGGAGGGAGAACACTTATGTGAGGTATCTGGTATAAGGAGAATTTTCAAAGATTGTACTCCATTCCATCTCTTCTTTTTCTACAGAGACCTCAATATTTTCTCGCCTCCAAGGATTGCCAAACCTTAGCTAAGACTAGGAGTGAAGCTCCAATGGATCTCTTGTATGGATCTTTGATTCAATAATATTATGCAAAGATTGTTCTCGACAGATTCAGTTCCTGCCTATGGAACGACCCTGGGCTTACAAGGTTATTACTATTTCGTGACTACCTCACTTTGGTACAAAGTTGGAGTTGTCGCTACTTATATAAATATGTTTCAGTTTGTGTCGCCATTTTTCAAAAATTCATGTCACTCGTTTCGAGATCAATTCCTTCTCTTGGTAGCAAGGTTCTAAAACTCGTTAGGCGCTCCCAGGACGGCCGGACACCTTCTAGCTTCCAGGGCCGAATACTCGGTGACTAGTCAGGCAATTAGTCGGGATAGTCGGGATAATCAGTCTAGTTGAGCTGGTCGGCGAGGGTCCTTCTAGCGCCTAGGCGCCGAGTATTTGGCCTTCTAGACCTTCTTTTAGAACACTGCTTGGTAGGTGTGCTTCCCCTGCACCAGGCAACATTGACTCCAATATTCGCTCCTCGATCCACTTCTTCTTCATTCCCTTCCTCACTCATATTACAGTCCTAAAGGGTACAACATATATGGAAGAATAGTAGCTCACAATACAAGAACTCAAAGAACAACGGCAATAGAATCTCCGAATAGCCATGGACTTAGAAACCGTCCGTTTTTGCGACCATGTATCACACAAATTTCGAGTCTGCGAAAAAGACGGAAAGATGCTGACCAAAATCAATTTTTATTGATTTGAGAAATTAGGGTTTACAATCTCTATAATAGTTTCTAATGAAAGAAAATAATCCTCTGATTCTTCTCTTCAAAAGTTTGATTCGAGGGCTTGATGCTTGTTCTCGAATTGAACGGCGAGATCTTCTTTGGTCTTTGCGAAGATGACGGCGAATCTGACGAAATTTGACTTGAGGGCTTTGAAGCTTCTTCTCAAGTTAATTTACTTGATCTTCTTCAATTTTGTTGCAAAATATGACGAATTTGTGATCGTTGACTTGAGGGCTTGGGAGATTGGTCTCAAATCGGAATGTGAAATCTTCTTCAATTTGGTAGAAGGAGATTGATGACTTGTGGATTTGGCTTGAGCGTTCTTCGGAGCTTTGAAGCTTTGATCTGAAGAGGCGTCTTGGTTGATGTGAACTTGAATGTTATTCAGAGCTTTGAAGCTTTGATTTGAAGAACCGTCTTGCTTGATGTAGGCTTGGAGAATTCTGAAGGGCTTTGAGGCTTGATCTTCAGAATTCTGATAGCTGATGGAAGCTTGAATGTGTCTGACTTTAAAGAATTCTGAAGGGCTTTAAGGCTTGATCTTCAGAGCTCTAGAGCTTGAATGTCTGTGTATTGATTGAAGCTTCAATGTCTTGATGATTTCAAGGAGTTTTGAAGGATTTTGAGGCTTGATCTTCAGAGCTCTTGAGCTTGAATGCTTGAAGACTTGAAGAATTTCTGAAGGGCTTGGAAGCTTGATCTTCAGAGTTGTTGAAGCTTCAATGTCTAGATGTCCAAAATATGAGAGAGAGCACATCTATTTATAGGGATGTGGGATGGAGAGTTTATGGCTGACTGCAAGTCTTTTCATAGTTATCTCTCTAATTATTTCCTTATTTGATTTAAAGGAAAATAATTAAAATTATATAAATACCTTTCCTCTTATTTATTTTAAGAAAGATAATTATATATGAAGAAATATATAATTTATTTCACCAAGTGGCATAATTTAATTGGCCAAGCTTGATAAATAAATTACTGTGTCATTTTGACACGTGGCTCCATTTGATTGGACCCTCCATACATCTTTGACCTTTGACTTGCAGACACGTGGCAATATTTTATTGGCCACTTATTTTGCTTGGACTTTTGACCTACGGACACTTGGCAGCATTTGATTGGCTCGTCCGTAAAACTTTGACTTTGACTTGTGGACACTTGGCAACATTTAATTGGTCAATTTGTGTGCCCTGGCAACACGTAGCGATTTGTGATAGGCTAGAAAATTTGTATGCCTACAGTCCATAGTGTCATACTAATGAAGCCGAATGCGTACAAAGGTGCCATGCAAGGATTATCAAAAGCCACCAACTAATTTGAGGTCAGAGTTCCCAATGGACAGCTTGACGAATACCTCTCATGGCCACAAGGCAGCTGCCTTGAATCGACAAACCTTTAGCTACCAAATGCCTTCCGGAGATCCACCTAAGGACTTGCACTAACCTAGGAATCCTCCTATTTCTCTCAAACTAATCTAGAAGATGATGTAACTTTTGAGATCTTCAATATACCTCAAGGATCCATAGATCTATGTTAATCTCCAGGCACAATAAAAGAAACACTGTATGATCTCTCCACATATTATTCTAGGTCATTTTCACACTTGGGAGAGAGAATACGCCGCTTGCACCAATGTCTGACCTAACTGGTCCGTATTTAAAGAGATGGAGAATCTCTATCATTCCGCTCAAGGGAATCCAATTTTGCTCGAGCAAAAACTCCAGCAAACATGTTCACCTCACCAAACACAGAGCGAAAGTGGTAAGAGGTGGGGGTAGTTTCCAAATCGGCCGCAGGCAGACGAAGGTGGTGGCCATAGATACCAATGTCTCAACTTCCTAAAGATATACTTGCCAGCAAACACAGAGCCGAAGTGGTAAGAGGTGGGGATAGTTTCCAAATCGGCCGCAGGCAGACGAAGGTGGTGGCCATAGATACCAATGTCTCAACTTCCTAAAGATATACTTGCCACCAAACACAGAGCCGAACCCCATAACTTTGATGTCATAAGGGTCATACACATTGCATAAATGTCCCACTCAATACATTTGGTCGAAGCTAATTCTAGTGTCTTGAAACAGTAGCAAATTGTTCGGGAAATCAATTAATTACCATTGCTCCGAATCAAAACTTATTTAAAAATGACCTACTTTCACATGGTTTTGCGTTGAATACTTATTTTTTAATGGGGACTCACTACCCTCCCTCAAACACTGGTAAATTGCTGACCAGGTGGAGGCGAGCGGACCTTTAAATTCCACTCACACGAACCCAAACTTCCCGATTTAATAAAAGATCAAGAATTCCTGTTTATATAATCTAAAAAGAGATGAAATATATTAGTTTTCTTTTCTGACGGGTAACTTAACAAGACTTGAAGTATCTTCAAGCGGAAGGTGACCAGACATCAACTCGGGGGAACAAGAAACCATAGTTGTCAAAGGCGTACCTAGGCGCGAGGCGCAGGGGTTGCGCCGTTACTGAGTCAATGTGAAGCGCCTTCAATGAAGCGCAACCAAGAGCGCGCCTAGGGTAGAAAGGTGAGAAAAAGGTGTGCCTCTTTCACTTTTAATCATAGTCGTAGGATCGAGCTAGGTTAAGTAATTGCCTTCACTCTTTCATCTCTCACCAGTTGACATCTCCAGCCTCCTGTTGAACTCTCGATCTCTCTCATCACCCATCTCTCAATCAATCTCTCCTCTCTCCAAACGATCATCCCCAGTCAATTACTTGAGGTATTCTCTTCCCTCTCCTCTCTCTATTATCTTCTCGACACACACCCAAACATATAATTTACCGTGTATAATTTGGGTTTGTCGTTCTTGGTCCAAGAAACTTGAAACAAATGGGTATTTCATAATTGATAATGGGTATTCTACACTTTTTTCATCAAACTTAATTGGGATTTTCTTTTTCAAACTTGGTATGCTTTCTAAAATCCAATGTTTATTACTTGAAGGGAAATTTATTGAAATGGTCCCTCTATTTTCAATTTCACTCAATCAAACCATATAGTTCCAATTTTGTACGAATTGAGTCCAATAGATAACGAACGTTAACAAAGATAACGGAAAATCCCAATTTGGGGGTTTTTTGAGGGAAAAACCTAACTTTTCGCCCTCACTCCCGCCCAAAGCAAAAACCCTAACCACTTGGTATTCTTTCACCTTATCTTTGTCTGAAGTGAAAAAAGAAAAAGAAAAAAAAAGGTAATTTTTTATAGTTTTACTTTTACCTTTATGAAGCTATGCAAGCTATACGAAATTGGTTAAATAGGATTCGAACATTGTTGGGCAAGAAAACCAATTGTAACTACTAGCTCTGAATACTAGATCTGTTTTTTGGGGGGTTTTTTTTGGGTGTTCAGGTCAAGAATGGTGGATATTCAATTTGTGTTCTATTGTATGTAGAATCATAGTAAAGCTTGTTGTGATCTATTTGTATTCAATTTGTGTTCTATTGTACGTATAAAAAATTAACTTTTTTTCCAAACGACAAAAGATAGGGTAAAAGGATACCAAGTGGTTAGGATTACTGTTTTGGGAGGAAGTGAGGGCGAAAAGTCAAGTTAGTCCGGAAAAAACCCCCCAAATTGGAATTTTCCGTTAATTTTTGTTAACTTCCGTTATCTATTGGACTAAATTCGTACAAAATCGAAACTACAGGTTCGATTGAGTGAAATTGAAAATAGAGGGACCAAATCGAGACAAGGGTGAAACTAAAGGGACCTTTCAATAAATTTCCCTTACTTGAATTATTGGTGTATGATATTTTCCCTATTTGTTTTTGCGCAGGTGCACCTCGCTTCACAAAAGGCTTGCGCCTCGCCTTGCGCTTCTCTCCTAGGCCCCAACTAGTAATAAGGAAGACTCCGATGATGTACACTTAGGCCTATATCGGCTTCCTTTTGCTTCCAATCGCAGTTTGACCATATGGCCTTTTGCTCAAGCACAAATGATGAAATAAAATGACTTAGAGTTTACACAAAAATGAATGATAACTGTTAGCCTAAAATAATTTTAAGTGTGGTATAAAGAGAGCACAAAAATAAAATTAGTAAAAATTGGGAATCTTTCTTCGCAATGTCGTTCTTTTAAAAACTTAAATATTTAGGGCTCATCATCGTTGTCAGTCATTAAAATGCGTGATCACCAAACACGCTTTTTACGTGACATCTGCTAAAGTTATTGGATAGCATCATTTTTCATACACGCGAACTACCTGGTGATCCTTCACATTATATATGGGTTCTTCATATTTATTTATTCTCTCATTCTCAATTCAGATTCTTCCCAGATCCCATTCCCAATTGAAATTGTTGTTGCAATCTTCTTCCCTGACCATCCTCTCATTTTTCCCTCAACGATGATCGATGGATTTTGACCCCAACAACGATCCATTTGGCGATCATCCTGGTCGTCCAGATAAACGCGTGGTTCGATTCCCTCCTAAGAAGCGGATGGAAGTGATCGGTTTGTCATCCGAGGGAAATATTGAAGAATCTAATAGCGATGAAAATCCACAAAATTTGTCTGACAATGAACATTTTGAGCGGCAGGGAAATTCTTAGAAGCCGATGATGGTGATCGGTTCGTCTTCCGAGGGAAACATCGAAGAATCTCATGGCGATGAAAATCCGCAAAATTTGTCTGCCGATGAACATTTTGTGCAGCACGGAAATACTCAGAAGCCGATGATAGTGATCGGTTCATCTAACGAGGTAGGTTCATCATCAATGTCCACATACAAAAGTCTTCCAAAGTCTTTAGAGGAGCATTTTGTTAAAATGTCTGGTGTTAAGGGAAATCTTATTGCGATCTTTTTTTATGGCTTCTATGGTAGTATGGGTTGGTTGATTGAATCGAGAGATAACCAGAATCTTACGTTGAATGAGAAATTTATAGATTTTCAATTTTCTGGGTTATTTAGGTTAGGGGGATTTTCTGAAGAAAGAATTAGGGTTTTGAGAAGGATTAGGGAGGTATGTAACAGTTCAAAAATCTGTTACATCTGTGTCCCAATTCACTTTGAAATTGGGCACATATTAACAATCCAAACAGATATTCTGAGTAGTGATTTTTCAGCAAATCTATTCGTTGGATTTCGATACTCCATGGCTGTCGGTTTCTATCTTGAATAAGGTCCATTCATTACAGACCAAACAGATATTCTGAGTAGTGATTCCTTCTGTCTTTTCGTTCAAGCAGATGAGTCCTCAATGCTTGCATCATTTGGAAAGTATAATGGGTACTTAGATCAAATTTGGACGTTATGTTCGTTGTTTGACCGTTGTTTGCCTTTGGTGTTTTACCAGTATTTTTACGTTCATTTTCCAATCCCAAGCCACCAACTAAAATTCCTTTTACAATGGTTTCTAAACTGTACTACAAAACTAGGATATTGGGAAACCTTGCACGCAAAGACTCCAACAACATCTCGCGACTGGAAAAAGCGCCTCCCACCACAATAACATTCATCCTGGACAAAGAGAATGTACAAACTTTCGCGAATTTTTCTAGGAAGGAAATCAAAATTCCAAGGTAATTCGCATTGACTTCATCAAAGCGAGTAGGGGTGGGATCAAAGGGTGAATTAGGCAAACAACGGTCAAACAGCGAACATAACGTCCAAATTTGATCTAAGTACCCATTATACTGTCCAAATGATGCAAGCATTGAGGACTCAATTGCTTGAACAAAAAGATAGAAGAAATCACTACTCAGAATATCTGTTTGATCTGTAATGAATGGACGGTATTCAAGATAGAAACCGGCAGCCATGGAGTATCAAAATCCAACGAATAGATTTGTTGAAAAATCACTACTCAGAATATCTGTTTGGATTGTTAATCTGTGCCTAATTTCAAAGTGAATTGGGAAACAGATGTAACATATTTTTGAACTGCCACATACCTCCCTAATCCTTTTCAAAACTCTAATTCTTTCTTCAGAAAATTCCCCTAACCTAAATAACCCAGAAAATTGAAAATCTACAAATTTCCCATTCAACGTAAGATTCTAGTTATCTCCCGATTCAATCAACCAACCCATACTACCATAGAAGCCATAAAAAAAGATGGCAATATGATTTCACTTAACACCAGACATTTTAACATAATGCTCCTCTAAAGACTTTGGAAGATTTTTGTATGTGGACATTGATGATGAACCTACCTCGTTAGACGAACCGATCACTATCATCAGCTTCTGAGTATTTCCCTGCCGCACAAAATGTTCATCAGCAGACAAATTTTGCTGATTTTCATCACCATGAGATTCTTCGATGTTTCCCTCGGAAGACGAACCGATCACCATCATCGGCTTCTGAGGATTTCCTTGCCGCTCAAAATGTTCATCGGCAGACAAATTTTGCGGATTTTCATCGCCATGAGATTCTTTAATGTTTCCCTCGAAAGACGAACCAATCACTTTCATCCGCTTCTTAGGAGGGAATCGAACCACGCGTTTATCTGGACGACCAGGATGATCGCCAAATGGATCGTCGTTGGGGTCAAAATCCATCGATCGTCGTTGAGGGAAAAATGAGAGATGGTCAGGGAAGAAGAGGGCAACAACAATTTGAATTGGGAATGGGAGGGAAGAATTTGAATTGAGAATTAATGAGAGAAAATAAATAAATATAAAGTGTCACACCCTCGAAATTCTATAAGATAATTCATTAAGAAAATCCACGTGGACGGTCAACAAGTCCACGGGCCACGTCAAAGTCAACGTCAGAATACACATTGGTCTATGGGTACCCGAACCCCAAATTAAGAAATGATAGATGTTTAGTTATTACAATCCCAGTGTCAAAAGAAGGAAACTTAATCAAGTTACAAAACCATCTTAACAAAAATACAAGTTTTAAGATGATGAAGTAACTCCTCCAGTTAGCTTTCAAAACAAATGCATGTAAGCACTCCAAGTTATGCTCCTTGATGGGTACTTGAAATTGTAAGGATGAGCTCACTAGCCCAGTAGAGAAATGTCTAACAAACCTAAGTGAAATGAAATGCATATGGATGATAGGCAAGAAAGCACAAGTCATGTAACAAGAGTTAAGAAAGAGTTCGAATGGTTTAAGGGCTTGAAAAGGATACATAATCAACTAGATTCCACTTACTCTCGCCTCTTGTACCCGACACATCACATATGTCCCACACGTTAACCATATATATCTTATTCCCTTCAAACATTTGATTTTTCTCCGGGCATGCCATATAGGCCCCGTGTCACTCCGGGCATGCCATAAAGGCCCCGTGTCACTCCGGGCATGCCATAAAGGCCCCGTGTCACTCCGGGCATACCCCTTTAGGGCCCCGTGTCACTCCGGGCATACCCTTTCGGGCCCTGTGTCCTCATTACCACATTCATGCTCAATAATATCATTACGGTGTCCATATGTCTCATCACCTTACTTCATGTGTTAATTTCACGCAAAACTCGTGTTTCATGTAACCCGAACGTGTCCATAAAGGAGATTTTGACCTGTGTGTCAAGGATGTCAAAGTAACCCTCCCGGACCTTAATATGTAGCCAATAACTTCCACAAACGAGCCACAATGGACGAATCATGATTTAAGAAATTTAAAAAAAAAATAAGTGTCCTATTGATAGGAGGTTAGGTCCTATTGATAGGAGATAGATTAGATTGGCCACTATTGAAACATTAGAGAGTCCTATTGATAGAAGGTAAAATCCTATTGATAGGGCGTCAGAGGCTCCTATCGATAGGGCAGCCATCAGATTTGCCAGAACGAAAAGAGAAAGACTTCTATCGATAGGAGATGAAGTCCTATCGATAGGACAGCACCAGATCCAAAATTTTACAACTCAAGAGATTATCAATGGGGCTTCTCTATGGGCATTTCTTGGTTCCAAATGGACATATTAAGAAGCAAAAGAGGTTCAAACAACAAAGTCACACAACATACTACCAATTTACAAGATTTGCTAGTTTTCCCCAAATTCGAGAATTGGACAAAAGATGGGTTTCATGTAAATTACAAGCATCACCATGAAATTAAGCAACAATGTGTTGAGTTATCAACCAAATCCATAGGAGATTTACAAAGGAGCTAGGAGATGATGAGTATAACACAAACTTGACTAAAAAAAAAGGGTTTTGCTCAAAGAAATCAACAAGGCAAAGGAAGCTTAGCAATCAAATGTCTAAACACACACATACATTACATTTATACTTAGAAGAGTTAGAAATTTCCCTACCTCAAGTGAAGGAAAGCTTGAAACCCACCAATGAGCAAAACCCTAACCCTTCCTCTAAGCTCCAAGCAAATGCTCACCTCCCGAAGTGAAACGAACGCAAGCCAAGCTTCCTAACGCGTAGAGGGAGTGATCGATTTTGGTAAAGGGTTGTGAAGGAATTAATGGGAGATGGTGTGATTTTGTGGGAGAAGAGAAGAAAAATGGAGGAGTAAAGATGAGAGAGAGAGAGAGGGCTGGATATTTTGGGAGAGGGAGTGTTCTCTCTCTCTCCTCTCACACACCATACACATATACTTTCAATTAATTACATCCCAAGCCCAATAGTGACTTGTGTAAACCAAACAAGCCCCAATCAACACTTAACACAAAATCTTCTAACATTTAATCATTTTTCTCATTTCCTCACATTTTCCCCAACTTTATTTTCGGAAAAATAATTAAAAACACGGGTTCTTACATAAATGACCCGTATAGGGGTGGGATCAAAGGGCGAATTAGGCAAACAACGGTCAAACAGCGAACATAACGACGATACCTTTGGAATTTTGATGTCGTTCCTAGAAAAATTCGCGAAAGTTTGTACATTCTCTTTGTCCAGGACGAATGTTATTGTGGTGGGAGGCGCTTTTTCCAGTCGCGAGATGCTGTTGGAGTCTTTGCGTGCAAGGTTTCCCAATATCCTAGTTTTGAAGTACTGTTTAGAAACCATTGTAAAAGGAATTTTAGTTGGTGGCTTGGGATTGGAAAATGAACGTAAAAATACTGGTAAAACACCCCAAGTTTGTCTTGCTTGCCATCGTCCCTATTTTGGCGTGAGTTTATTTTGGGTCAGTAAGTCACTCGTCACAAAGGTATTGGAGATAAATTTTGTGCGCCATATGTCTGTTGACTTATTGTGTATGTCATGTGGGATGGCTTTCAGTGGGATGCCATTGGATGCTAGAATGTACTCCCAAGTTGATGGGAGTACGTTGGACCTCGGGGTTGGGGAGGCTGTTGAAGGGGCTGATGAAGGGGTGTTGGTTGTTGAGGAGGCTGATGAAAGGGCTGATGAAGACTTGGTTGTTGGGGAGGCTGATGCAAAGGCTGATGAGGAGGATGTTGAAGAAAAGGTGAATCATCTATGGGTTACCTACTGTGAAGCATGTAACAAACCAGTTTGTACCCGTTGCAAAATATCAGGATGCCAAGTTTGTAGGAACAAGGTAAATCATTGATTGCTTGTAGGAGTACTGAGACTACTGTACTGGTTGATAAGGATTTCAATTCTTCTTCTTCTTCTTGTTATTCTTCTTCTTAAATGGATATTGGGTCCCCAACAAATGTGCCACATGTAACTCATTTGACATTTGATAGGGTTAATGAGTTTCTTGGGCTTGCTGTTGAGTTTGTGCCCGAAGTCCTAGGAGGCCTCCCTGTCCCATGTTTGATTTCATCTTTCCTTTTATTTCAGTTGAAAAGATATTATCTTAGTATATACTAGTAGCATTTTGGTTCTATTTTTCTTTGGCAAAGTCCATTTGGTTCTACCGATCATAAAGTGTACAAAATTGTGCACTACTAAGAACAATTACGCTTGCTAACATAGGCGGTCAACAAGCTTAAACCAAGAAAAATAACACATCTGAGACTAAAACTATTAAAAATCAAAGAATAGGAAATATAGCAATAAAATTCCAAAGTCCTTCCATTTTCACAATTCTGGACACTCATCATCAATATTCCAATACAAAGATCTCTACCAATCTTGAGAATCCAAGTGGAAAAACACCTAGCTACTAAAGCTGCATACAAGTCATTTCCTCTAGAAATCGAGAAATGATATATAAGCTACTAGAACTTGATCAATTCAACAGCTAACTATTGAATTGGGAATGTTGTATATCTAATAGAAATCGCATGTCGCAACCAAAACCAGTTGAGAGTTTCTTTTCTTTGGTACTTACTTTAAGAGCTTATTAAGGTAGAAACAAGATCTTATCCCAAGCGGTTGCAGGAAAGGTTAGAAAATAACAGAAATGAGAAGTACTCCGACTACACGCCTTTGGCTTTGTCCCATGCTTGGCAAATGAGAAAAAAAATTCCTTCATTTTCAGAAAAGATGAACCATAAGAACAGAGAAAGCAACCAAGGAACAACATCACTAAATTTAAGAAAAAAACAAAATAGGTATTGTATAAGCGAAAAATGACACCAAACCTGTAACCAAACCTGAGGAAAATATTGTAGCATGTAACGATTAGAAAAGAAAGTGAATGATAGAACCTGAAAGGGTTGGTCAACCGCAAGAGGAAAAAATAAAACGACATTTCATGAAGTATGTGAACTCTTAATAGCAAGTACAAAAAGTCAAAAAGTAGGGCAGAGCAACATCTGAGACAGGTGAGGTTGTTCCTAGCAGGGCAGAGCAAGATAAGTAAAACATTCTTCTTTTTGTTGCGATATGAAAGGAAACAAAAGTCACATGCATATTCACAAAGAAGACATCACTCTCGGGTTGTTGTTCTTATATTGTAAATGACAAAATTCTGGCTAATCTTACACGATCTCTGTTCACATGTACATACGATTGTTTGTGTATTGCTTACATGACACTCTGTAGGCATATCCGATATGAATACAGGCTCATACGTATCTACAAATAATTTGAACTTCTTTTCTACACTGGATACAACAAGGACTTTCTGAGCGAAGTCCCACATTGCCTCAATTGTCAATCCGAAAACAATGTTTAGTATATAAGAATGGGGAACCCTCATCTCAACAGCCAGCATTGAGGTTGAGTGATAGGAAACACCGTGTAACGTGGCGGGATACGGGAAGGATACAGCAAGACTACGTTTTGGACGCAGCAGGCTAACGGCTAACCCATAGTTTTTGCAAGATATTAACGTGGGTCAAATTGCAAAACTAAAAAAAAACTCTATAAGAGATGCTAAAAATTGAATGACACTTTACACCCCTAATTTAGTAAAAATTATTACATCTTTTGTCTGTACAAAAGGAAAAGTTGCATAATCATCAAAGTATACCATGGATATCCCTTTTTTATTAGCTTGGTTTGTGCTGGTAATTATGGTTTTGGCATCAATGGGATGTGTATTGGATGCTTGACATTTACAACTAAATGAATGAAATCTTGCTTTTGGTTTTATTTTTCCTCATACTACGATATCAAAATTTTCTGAAAATGTCCTTTACAAAGTCTCCGCGCCATATCGTATCCTACCTGTATAGATTCCACCGTATAGGTGTCATATTCTTATCCCGTATCCTATACATGTTCCCTGCATATGACATCTCAAATAAAAAGGAAGCATTACAAGGACTTCAACTAATTGGTACTAAATACTTGATTTGCTTCGGGTTACGATGTTAAAAAGATCTTAATTTACTAGAAATTGATCGGATTGAAATTTGTTTGATTCCCTGGCCTGATAAACAAGTTGGATTTGAAATATATTTTAAGCTCTTTAATTTTTTGAACCAAACGAAACCATCCACTACTCCACAATTCATTATCTTGTTCAACTTGTTTATTAGCCTATTTGTAGTTTGATGCCTCACACTCGTATTTTTTAAGGCCCCACTAGTGGACGATAGGGTTAATTTTCCATGATTAGTTGAGATGGACGTAAATTTACGTGAACACCTGTTAGCAAAAAAAAAAAAAAAAAAGCCTTCGCTTTAAATTTGTTTGTCTTGAATGTACTCAGGGCCAGCCCAGGCCAAAGGTGTGATGCCCCGAATTATTAAACACATAAAAAATAAATGATCTTTCTAATAACCTCAAAATATCACAACAAAGCACCGAAAATTACAGTGGGTTGAAAATCCTCAAAACAACAACACTAGTTTCTTCAATATAGTCTCTCAGAGCCAATTCTCCAAATAAACCATCTACTGCTGCGGACCTGAAAAATATGCTTTTTTTGAAAACTCCATAAGCTAAAGCTCGTATGAAACACTGCATATCTTATAAACATTCTAATCATGGATTTAGTCAAAGCTGAGCAAGAAGTGTAAATCATACTTTTCAGTTACTAAGTAATAGTAAAAAAAAGATCTTAGTCACAAGATAATAAAAAACTTTTAGTTCATTCAGAGCATAAAAATAAAATTCAGCTTTTTAGTTCAAGCAGAAAACCATCGTGATATTAAAATATCACATTTCATAATACCCGTCGATTTCACACATCTTTCAAGAACATGTTTCAATCAGAATAAAAGAGGAGCGACCTCTTGCAATAAATGGGAATAAGGTCAAACCATCGAGCTACCTGACCCGCATCACCCACCCTTATAACACCAATCCGCTTTGTCTATTTAAAGTCCTCAAGCCCGGACACATATTCAGATGTATCGACAAAAAATATATATAATTTGGCCAAGTTCAGTTCACATATTAACCAATATCCATGATTCAATTTAAAACACAATTTTAAAATCTTCCAACACATATAAAACACTTCAAAAACAGAGATGTAAACAAGATATGCGTGTTTCACCTTATGTTCGCTGACGCAGCTAACAAAACACACGTTTCATACCATCCGGTACCTCAAAATAACAATCGTAGCCGTTGAATACTTGACAATATTACCATCTCAGTGCCACACTTCCCATGGTCGAACCCACGAGGGCTAGCTAATCCATTTCTAATCTATCTCTCAGAGTACTTTGACCTAAACAACTGAAGCAATTCTTCTTATTCCACGCAGAGATATTTAACCTTTTCCCGTCTCTTATGTATCAGCACCGCAAGTTACTAATATATGTGCTATATGGCTTATACCTCTAATTCATGCACTTTCTACCTTAGCCACATGCTTGTCCACGTGGCCCAAATGTGAACATCAGCCCATGCATATACTTGAATATCCTAGCTTTCTCCAATTTGTAGATTCTAGACATTAATTTTTACCTCAATAGAAGAATATGGTCAACCTGTAGCTTATTTGTAAAAGCGCCAGCTTTAGAAAGGAGAAAACGTACTAATAAAATACGGGATGTTACAAAAGGCCCAAGAGACATGGGCCTAGGGCCTTCAAAAAACTCTCAAAAATAGGGGCGCTAAGGATTTTTAATAGTGGGCTTGAGTAGAGATCTTTTCTAGCCCAAAAAGAAAAATAAAGAGGCCCAAAATAATACTTTCGTCACGAGTAATATTCAACTGATACTCATTCGCTATATGTATTTGGAGACTTTGTGCTTTGACTTTTTTGTTATTGTATAGTGATTAGAATAAATTTATATTGTTTTGGCTTTCTCGTATTGTAATTGTTGCTCGTAAAATTATTCAAATGTTGTACTCTTAGGGAACAATTTTTAAACTAGGCCTAGGGTACTCCAGATCATCGGGATGGCCCTAAATGTACTCAACATGAAGTTAAGGAATCAGGCCAAGATTATGATATCAATAATATGCTTCACCATCATATATCTCAGCCGGTTTTCTTATAGTTAGAAGCCGCCCACAATTTCTCTGTCATTGTCTCAACCTACCTTAAACATGAAATTATTGGAAGGGCAAGTTGTTGGAATTTTTATATGATTGAACTTTCTGCTACCAACTAATTGCCCGAACACAAATAATAATCAACCAAACGTGGCAAATCAATATTAGCAGAGCAAGATTATAAAAACCTGTTGGTTGGGCACGCGAATTGTACTCTCTTTAGGAACTAAAGATACACATGCACCTCCTGCACGGGGTTGACGCCTGAGCTTCCTTATGTCTAGCAAAGTAAACACACGAACCAACTGTAGTTTCTCGACACTCAACTATTCTGTGAAATTTAACTGTAGTTCATGAAATTTTCTTAGCACTTGAATGTGTTCTTGATCTTACCACTACTATTTGCAAGTCATTCTAAGAATATAGCCAATCACCCTTGGGAAAAACTATTACTTGTTCGTGGGAGAACCACCACGTAGTGTTTGAGGGTCATCTCTGCCACATATTTGTATGGATTCCATCACAAAGTGTGTGGCTTTCACACAAATGTGCGGTGGAGAAGGCCCTTGGAGCATAACGTGACGGTGTTCCCAAAACACTAAAAACTCACTCATGACATCACCCTAGTGATGATTTTCTTTTTCATCCATAATATTTCAGTCAGATATTTGATAATGTGTGGGAATTATATATGCTGTTGTACGGATTGATGCTGAAGTGGAAGGAAATGTCTTGGGAAATTGCGTATCAGTGGGAAAAGGAGCAAAGAATTGCAGCTTGATGGGCAAGTTTTACAGAATCATCAACTCATGGAAAGCTAAATAATATTTGCACATACATGGTATTCTCAAAATTACCCAGACAAGAATGCCCCTAGAACCTATACTACGTCGTTTATTCCATAAAGGGTGCAATGAAAGTTAATACGGTGCAACGTTATTTGATTTACATAGCAATCTTTATACTTCCTACAAAAAAAAAAAAAATTGATTTAGACATCACAATGCTAACCCAATTGTCTTACCTTGGGTGCAATATACATCCATAATCAGTGCAATAAGTATTTACTTAAGGTGCATTGGCTTTTTATTCATGGAGCAATCATTACGTCTCCCAAACTAATAAAGTAGTATGATTTAGACAACATATTGCCCAATCGTCCTCAATCAGGTGCAATGTAATTTTATTAAAGGTGCAGTGTAATAGACAGTGCAATGTTATTTCACTCGTGGAGCAATCTTTCATTTCACAAAAAAAAAAAAAAATGATTTAGACATCCTAATGCGAACTCAGTTCATACCGAGTGCACGTTTTGATTCCAAGTGTAATTGGGGTATTTCAGTCCAACAATATTCTGGTGCCACGTATGTGCAATTCTTTTTTCCTCTTACCATGCTATGGGTAATTCTAGAAAACTAGACCATGGAACCGCAATTCTTTGCCCCTTTTGCCCCTGATATGCTACTTCCCCAAATGTCTAAGCACCCATGTGTTAGGAAAGCTTTTCTGTGTCATCATGGGAATATATAACATCACATTAATCCTATTGAAAAGGACAATTGTGGGTCATTTGAATAGTGATTGAAAATTCCTTCTTTGCAGAACATCAAGCACAATCGCTCAAACATCAAAACAGGCAAACCATTGTGCAGATCAGTAAGCAAAAATTGGCAAAAATGGGAGCAGAACAGCAATAGGATCTGGTGGTGTGCGTGGAATCGCCACCTTCTGTGCGACACTTTGGTTTTCAATATGCAATCCGCATTGGTAATATTAGGCATTCAACCATAGGATTGGATCGTCTTAGTTTTCGTTTTTCCAAAATACATCAGTATTTTTCCCATGGCTTTTTTTTTTCGTGTTTAATAGCTATGTAGTCATCGCTACTTGTATTGCATATGATATGTAATCTGGGTCAGCTGGACTTCAAATTGTTGCATAGGATACGTATCCTGGTACTTTTTTCTCTTTACTTGTTTGATAACTAGGTGTGGGGCGACACCTCCAATAATCTCGGGTCCTGAACTTTTTTCCCCACATTTTTTATGTCTTTGTACCAATAATTAGGTGGTATTGTCTGTACCCTATGGTTATCCTTTGTTTTCGAGCTATTGATTATGGGAACAAAGCATCTTACTTTAAAGAGGTTATGGATTCAAGGCGTGCTATTGACGCCCTCCCAAATGTCTCAGCCCGATCGATTGGCTCACCCGTTGGCTTTCTTAGCCTTGGGTGGTGTCGGCTGTAACTATGGCTATTTGGATACCCGGTATTCCTACAACATGTGCAGGGTTTGGAGGGATTCTGCTGGTCATGTCCAGGAAGGATTGCAACTGTTGGTCCCCGCCCTTGACCTATCCTTGTAAGCAAAAAAAAAAAAAAAAAATTGCCAAAATAACAAGAAAAACTCTTGCTGATGCACTATTGGTCTGCGCGCTGACCTACCCTTGTAACCAAAAGAACATGAAAACCTCTTGCTAATGCACTGTTGGTCCCTGCCTGCGACCTACTCTTGGTAAACGAAAAAAATATTGCCTAAAGAACATGAAGAACTCTTGCTGATGCACTGTTGGTCCCGCGTGCTGACCTGCCTTGCAACCAAAAGAACATGTAACACTCTTGCTAATGCACTGTTGGTCCCCGCCTGCGACCTACCCTTGGTAAGCGAAATAATATTGCCTAAAGAACATGAAAAACTCTTGCCAATGCCGTGTCCTTTTTAATTGGATAGAAAATTGGTCATTGATGTTGGCGGGTTGGTGTTTATTTAAACAGATAAATTTGTGACAACAAAAACTATGCTGCAAAACCTGGGGGAGGTTTAGGCTATTCTAGTTGCAGTTGATCCCAGGATGATGGTATCCAAGCAATCCCTAATTGTGACACTGCTGGCATTTTAACTACAACTCTGAAATGAAACCTGTTAAACACTACCACAAGTGATTAAGATTTGGAAGTTGTGTAGAAAATCACAAGACAATCATATCCAGTTTTTCTTCCTCACCCAAGAGTATACACTCTAGGGTCGGTTTGTTTGATTGGATATAAGTAGGGGTGCAAACGAGCCAAGCCGAGCCGAACTTTATAGAGCTTGAGCTCGGCCCGTTTAGTAAAAGAGCAAAAAACGAGCTCGAGCTCGAGCTCGGCTTGCGTAAACGAGCTGAGCCCTTAACGAGCCGAGCCAAGGTAAATTACTTAACAAGCCTCTTTAAACGAGCTGAGCCTATATAAACGAGCCAAACTTTTGGAGCCAAGCCAAGCTTTACCAAGCTCGTTTACTAAACAAGCCTAAACTCAAGCTCGAGCTTGGCTCTATTACTAAACGAGTTGAGCCTTAACGTGTAGAGGCACGAGTTGCTCGCGAGCAGCTCGGTTCCTTTACTGCCCTTGTATAAGCTTGTTAGAAAAATCACCACACGCACAATAAAAGAATACGAAAACAGTAAAGCAATCAACACAGGAATTTACGTGGTTCCCCAAAACCGGGTACCTCCACCGCTTCACGGGAGCGAGAGCGAGTCTGTTTATTATGATCAAAATCCGCTTCGCTCCCCTTGCTCCACTCCGTTCCGTTCGGCATCTGGCTTTTCATCAGAACTCCTTGGTACCTCTCCATATGAGCTACAAGTTCCAACAATAAGCATTAGCCACAAGTTCCAACAATAAGCATTAGATTGGACTGTTTGTGCAATCATAGAATACTATGTGGTGTGGTTTTTATTAATTCCATTACTATTAATCCGATGTCATTACATATTATTTTGGATTATATATGCCTGCACAATTAGTCCTATCAAACAAACAAACAAACGACCTCTAAATTGTGTTGTGCTCACAATAATTGGAGGGGAATATTCCGGACTTGCAGGCATGAAAACAGTGTGCATGAACATCAGGCAACACAACACATATATTCTTAACAAAATCTCATTACAGAATGCATTGGCCTAAATTATGAGCAGCTGTAAAACAGAGAATAAAGAAAACAACTTGTGGTGCTATTCATCGCGCTGAAGTGTATATTCCAATTGGAAATGAAATGCAAATATTTGAATCTCTCTTCATGTGCTTTCCCATTTGCTGCAATCTGTTTATCCCTTTTATCATTTTCTGATGCTCTTTGTACCTACAAAACTCACTTGTCGATGGCCTCTTAGTGTTCTGTCACAGTAGTCTGGTATCTATTTCAAAATCTATGCCTAATTGAAATCTCGAGTTTTTTTTCTTTTTCTTTTTTTCTACAATCGAGTGCCCAAACCAAAGTACGGGTCATTTCAAACCGGTTGTCCCCTTTTGAGTTTATCACTCATACAAGTCTAAAACAGTCACCTCATCCTTAATTAGTTCAAGATTTAGTGATGTGCTTAACTTGTACGACCAATTTGCTGGGTGTACTATTAAGGGAATATTATGAGCCTCCAACGACAGCTGGCTAGGGTTTAAGAAGGGTCCTAATCATTCCCAGATAAACTTTTTAAATCTAAAAGCCCCAATAATAGAGAAGACTTTGGCTTCAAAAATACTACATTGAATTTGCCTCTTTTACTTTTGTGGTCCATGGAAAAAGAATACTACTGTATGTCCAAACAAAAGGTGGTGGCCTTGTCAATTCTATATGTTTTCCCCTACTAACAATCATGTATCTGCATTGCTAAACAGAAACATGTCTTTGTTTATTCTTTGACTGATCTGGCAGAATCTTTCCTTGGATTATAACTGAACAACTTTGCGGTTGTTTCATTCCGTTCAAGCTCCCTTCGCGATTTCTCTGTGTATTTGCTTTTGTCTTTGAAAAACTTGCGAAAATGGGGAGGCAACCTTGTTGTGACAAAGTAGGACTGAAGAGGGGTCCATGGACCATGGAAGAAGATCACAAGCTCATGAACTTCATCCTTCGCAATGGTATCCAGTGTTGGCGAACAGTTCCCAAGCTTGCAGGTGAACAATCGATAAAGCCTCCTTCCTTTTGACAGAGAATCATCTGTCCTGGAAATCATTGTTTTATATCCTTGTGCACTTGTAGCTACATGGCCTTGCCTTCAAAGTCATTAGAGATACTCACTAGATCATGTGGTTATAGTTCATTAGGATATGATTTTCAAAACAGATGATTCTTTGCTCTTCTATACCCACCACGTTCATATAGAGTGGAATTTTTTTTTTAACTATTCAATGAAATACGTAAAACAATTTTGAATTGGTGATAATGAAGGTTTGCTAAGATGTGGAAAGAGTTGCAGACTAAGATGGATTAATTATCTAAGACCGGATGTAAAAAGAGGGCCACTATCAGAAGCTGAAGAGGATCAGATAATACAACTCCATGCCCGTCTTGGTAACAGGTCTTCATTTGTTGCCAAGAACTTGTTCATTAATTTAATGTGCTCATTAAATTTTCTGCTTATTTAATTCATTTATCCTAATTGACATAGAATCTATTGTAGGTGGTCTAAAATAGCCTCGCATTTCCCCGGCCGCACAGACAACGAAATCAAGAACCATTGGAACACTAGAATCAAGAAAAGGTTAAAGATCCTTGAAGTGGACCCTGTCTCCCACAAACCACCTGAGCAACCAAAAGAGGAAGTGAAAAGTGAGACTATCCCGACGTCGAATTCATCGACGCAACAAGATGGAAGCTTGGGAGTTCCAGTGATGATCACAGAGAAACATACACAGAATGAGGAGAAACAAAACGAAGGTGACATAAAATTGGATGAAACAACTGATATTTTACAGGATTATGAAATGGTGTGTTTGGATGTTGGGTTGTGGATGAACCAAGGAGATACTAATTCCATTTCTTGCAGCACTTCATTCTCTTTGGAAGATTCTCTTACCCCTTCAATGTGCAAGTCTAGTACTATTCAACAAGGGGTTGATAGTGTGGATTCCATGCTATGGTATTCGTGGGATGGTCTCTACCAACTAGAAGAAGAGCTTTTCTTTTTTAAGAATTGCCAATAAATCAACTTGTCTCCACTCGTATATCCATTTGGGCTTCATCATGTAGTAGTTGATCCAAACTGAACAATAAAAAGCTGTACTGTAAATTGTTTGTACTGTTATTTTGATTATTGTTTTAGCAAAACTCTAGTCTGAATTTGTAAATTAATCTTCTTCTTGCTTTATTATCAATCTTTGATATCTGAATCCAATTTTTTGTTTAGGGGATGGATTATTTAGATTTAAGGAAGAAGAGGAGGAATTAAAAAAAGAAGATAACAACATATTAGACTCAGTGGCGGCTCCAGACTTTTTGAACAGGGTGTTCAAGATTAATTACCTTAACTCTTAACTTATATATATACCCACAAATTTTCATATATTAGTGTAAATAATGTGAGAAGATGATACGCAAATACACAAGATGTCAAAAAAGTAGACCGGAAGGGGTGTAACCACACATGGCCCAAACTGATGTATAATTGAAGTTTGACCTTCAACAAACATAGGTTCGAAAAAGACAGCTATCTTAGGCACACCTATTGACATAAGAGGTCAGCTATATATATGCAATCTTAATGGAATGTTTGTTCGTGCTCTGCACTAAAATGCACAAACTGAGCTTGTGTTTTTATAGTATTGCTCTTTTTGCCATTTCAAGAATATCCAGCTGCTCAGTAATTCCAACAGAAAATGCAAAGATAAGAATATGTAACACTTCTATCTGGTAAAACATAGGAGTAGTAGAAAACTAGACTAGTAGAATAATGTCTGAGAAGGAGAAAAACTTGGATGCCGGACGGGTACCACATCACAGTACGTACCCATCGAGCACCACATAACGGTACCCGTCGAGCACCTCGGCTGTCTAAAAATGTCTTGGATGGTCCTAGGCTGTCTAAATTAAACACTTTTGGACGGCTAAAATGCGCGACAGATACTACTACGTGGTACCCGTCCGGCACTCAACTTTTGAGATGGCAGAGAGATTGTTATGTAAAAATCTGTAATGTAAACAGCAAAGCAAACCGAATCAAGTTCAGCAGCAATATTGCAAGTCATTTTTTGTAGCATATTTATGCTAGCACATTTAAATGACTCATGGGAAACCTTATAGAGTCATCCGGAGCAACTGCACTCAAAAGGATTTTGTACAACTTTAATCAATCTTTTCTACATCTGACTTTTAGGGACCACTTTATTAATTTTTCGTTGAACGAATCTCTTTGAATGCTAAGGTTGTTCAAGAACACTGTTGAACTCAATTTAATGTGGTGATATGTGGCACGTTAACATCTGGGGATTGAGGAGATCAGAAACTTCAATATAGTATGAAACAAATTTCACCAATAATGAATGATGACAAACAGACCTTAAACTACCTCTGAAAATGGATGATGGAATTCACTGACTTATGCTGATTTTAATTACTAGAAGCTAAATATTATGTGCCTCCTGCGTTTTTTAATTACTAAAAAAAATATGGCTACACTTACTATATTATATGGCTACGCTTTATACGATATATGGCTCATTTACCACATTTTATGGCCACAATTTTTGTGAGTGAGGTTGGTCTAACGACTTAGTTTACCTGACTTTCAATTAAATGTCAATATTTAAGTGGGAGATCATGCCCCCAAACCACTCAGATTATGTTTGGTTTGGGTTTTGGGTTTTGGTTTTTTGTAATGATTATAGGGAGAAATAGGGATAATAATTAAAAATTAGGGTTAATGATTAGAGCGAGATAGAGAAAAAAATTAGAATAATATTTGAAAATAAGGGTAATAATTAGATAATAATCGAGAAAACTGGGTCTTGAAACTCGAAACGAACAAGGCCTCAGGGGTATGGGTATGATAGAAAAATCCCATTGGGTAACAAATTCAACTCCAAAAAGAACACCTTATCCGAGGTATAC
This sequence comes from Vaccinium vitis-idaea, assembly GCA_963854785.1. Classification (NCBI taxonomy): domain Eukaryota; kingdom Viridiplantae; phylum Streptophyta; class Magnoliopsida; order Ericales; family Ericaceae; genus Vaccinium; species Vaccinium vitis-idaea. The sequence continues at coordinate 39,368,836 of OY978222.1, read as the reverse complement.
CAGGTGAAGGTTGACGGGTAAACGAACAAAAAAAAAGATGTTTGACTTGTATTGCAACGTGCTAAAAATCTCTTTCAAATTTGATTTTAACAAGTTAAAAATGACTAGGATTCGTTTAGGTTAGCAGTCAGGCTTGCGAACCAGAAAATATGTTTACAAAATACTGTTTGAGCAACATATATTTATTATTACTAGAGTATGCCTGTAACTAATTAAAGACACTAAATGCACGTTAAAACATAACTTAGTCTCAACTTAAACAAATTAATCTTCTTACCAGACATAGTATAATTTACATAGACATAGTATAATTTACACATACCGTCAACCATTTTGTGACCTTATCCAATTTTATTATCCCATGGCAACATTTTAAATAGGGATGCATTGCCTAAAAAGTATGGAGATAGAATGGGTAGATTTATTAGGGAAATGTCCACCGTATCTTTTTAAAAGATGTGACGGCTACAACCTTAAGGCTGTGTTTGGATGACCAGAATCTTAACTACGAATAGAAATCTGATTATCGAGAATCAAATTTCTGAGAATTTTCTTGGGTGGGAATAAGAATATGATTTATGGGAATCTAATTCCTAGGAATTTGATTAGATTCTTAGGAATTTGATACCTGGAGTAATTTTATTTCAGTGTTTGGATGAATTCAGTAATCTTTTGTGGGAAACAATTATTTTGGAAAGTTATTAAAGTCAACGTTTACTTTTCTTAATAAATGAGCGTGGAATATAAGATTCTCATGGTGTAAGGGAGGAATCAAGATTCCCACTTGTTAGTTTTGTTGGCATTTTCCGGGTTATGTCAAGCCTTTCGGAGTCTGTAATTTTGTTATTGGGGGTTTGGGAGTTAGAGTGCTTAGGGTTGAGTCTAGATGCTCCATTCGAGAATCTCAAGCATCATGATCAAGCCAAAGTCAAGACAAGTGTTTCGAAGCTCAATCCAATGAGGTATATCCATGCATATCATTTTTGCATTTAGGCCATCCAAAATAACATGTTTTAATGTGCATAATGTTGGCTTATTAGTGCATTGTTTGGGTTTTGCTATCCCATGATTTTGGCATTAGGATTTAGCTTTGAGCTTATTGCGTCTGCACGCGTCTGCAGGGCTGTGGCTTTAATTGTTGAGATTGTGCCAAGTGTCTAAATCCTGACGGTGCGTCTGCGCGCGTCTACACGGGTCTGGCAGACTCTTTAAGTGGCCACATGTCATGTTTTGAGTGGCTGTCTTGGGGAGCACGAAAATGGGCACTATAAAAGCCATTTTTCTTTCATTTTCACTAACCCACTTGAGAGAAAATCAGCTCTTTTTAGAGAGAGAAAGTCCCATCTCTTCTCCATCTCTTATCTCTTTTGTGAACTTGATGTTCTTGATGATTTGAGCTTGCTCTTCTCATCTTTCTTCAATCTAGAGTCTTCCTCTCCATGGATCCACTCTAGATTGATTTTAGTTTTCAAAAACTTTCATAAAAATCAAATCTTTTTCATACATCATGTTGTGTTGCCTTGTTTCTACGTGAGCCGGTTGGACCGGTGCCGAGTTGACTCGGAGATCAAGACGGGTGTGCTTGTGGAGTCCATGGAATCAAAGAGGAGTACGGGGTACTACATCAAGAATTGGAGCTAGGTGTCACAAGGGGCTTGTTGGGTAATTCCTAATCTTGTTAATTCTTGTATACCTTTTGATTTATGGAATGCATGAGTAGGACTAGGCCGTGGTTTTATGCTTAGGGTGTTTAGACCCTAAGTAGTTTCCACGTATATCGTGTGTTTTGTCTCATTAGTTTATTTACTTTGGATTGAAATTGTTGGTTTGATTATATAGCCATGGAATTGGGGTGAATGTGAATCACTTGGTAACATTGAATTTTTAAATTGATAGCCCTATTCACCCCCCCCCCCCCCCCCCCCCCCCCCCTAGGACTTGTTTCACCTTTGCATAATTTCACCACTCAGTTTGGAAATGTGATTTCTAGTTGAATGTGTCATCGGGAATCACACTCTTATTTCTGTCTCTTCCAAACGTCGGAATCAGAAAAGTATGGAATCACATTCTTGTTCCTGTCTGTTCCAAATATTAAAATCATGAAAAAAAGGCATCACATTTCCATTCCCCCTCGAGATTGCTACCATCCAAACTGAGCCTATGATCGGATGGTCGTATATGTTAACTTGTTTATACGCCTAGACATTTTTGTGTAAAATCGCTTTGTTATATAAAGGCTCAAGTTTGAGGTCGAGCTCGACTAGTTTATATGTGTTCAATTCAAGCTCGAGCTCGAACTCACCTAATTTATAATGAGCTGAACTCAAACACATTAAAACTCGGTTTTGTTGTATATAGTTTTACAAGAATTAAGAACGGGATAAGACAAGACAAGGGTGGACTATTTATTCATATTAACGATTAGCTAACAACCCCTCCCTGGATTATCTTCCTCCTAGCGTAACAATGAACGATAAGTCGAAAAACTCTCATCCACTTTTTCTCATCTTTAATTTAACCCACATTTAACCCCTAATTATCAAACACGACATAAATAATCACATGTTTCATACCATTTCGCCTCAATTTGGATGACAGTAATCTCGAGAGGAAATGGAAATGTGATGTCTTCTATCCATGATTTCAACATTTGGAAGAGACAGGAACGGATATGTGATGCCAGGCTTTTCTGATTCTCACGTCTGGCAGAGACAAGAATAAGAATGTGATTCTTGATGACATATTCAGCTAGGAATCACATTACCAGACAGAGTGAAAATCTGATCCCTCCCTTACCCCATAGGAATCTCATATTCCCGATGCCATTCATTAAGAAAAAAAAATGTTGACTTTAATAAATTTCCAAAATAATTGTTTCCCACGTAGGATCATTGAATTAATTTAAACACCGAAATGCAATTCCTCCAGGTATCCAATTGCTAGGAATTCGATTCCCGGTAATCATATTCCTATTCCTACTCAAGATTCTGGTTATCCAAACACAGCCTGATTTAATATCAAGTGGATCACATGTATCTCGTCAATCCCCGACACATGGCGTAATGTAATCGATTTGAAGGATACTTTTGTTTACACTTGCAATGTAAAGAATATTCTCACATTGATTATACAAATGTATGATCCAAATTTAAATTGTCTCGTGTAGTTAAAAAATGAGATCGGAAAAAATCCGAGCCCTTTTCGAATTGACTTGTCATTCGTCAACAGTTCTTCCAAGTACAATGCAATCACAATCGTTCACCAACCGTTTGCGGTTGTCAAATCTAACCATAATAGGGGTTCTCCAAATATCAAAGTCCTTTCCAATTAGGGGAGAAGAAAAACATTCATTAGCTGATAGAACTCCTGATAGAAAAACATTCTTCTTTTGTGTTGGGTCTGTATCCTTTGTAACCCCGGCCCCTGATAGAACTCCCATTTCGTACTATAATATGGGTGGATTTAGGCGGGTTATAAATGGGTTGGATTGTAACTTGCCACCTTTATGCCTTATTGATGCACCAACAATTTGTAATGTGCACTGTTTTTTGTTAGTTGTGTCTGTGTCAGAACAATTGCTTGAAAAATAAGGAAGTTCTTTCAATTATGGAATGTGGGACAAAAGCATTTCTCTTTGTTTTGGAAATACACAACTCAACAGTCTACATCAAGTATTCATGGAGGGATTTGCCAATCGAAAACAAAAGACAAGGCAAAACACAACTTGAATCTCTGTAGGAAACTTCTTTGCAAATTTCCCCCCATCACAAATCCCTGATCCAAATACATCTTAAACGGGAGCAGGGACGGATCCAGGGGGCATGCGGGGGCACGTGCCCCCGCTGACACCCACGGGTCAATGAAAAAAAAATTTAGGAAATAAGTTTTGTATATATGTATTATTTGAGTCAGAATCTAGCAACATAACCTGTGTGGTTTCTGGTGGTAAGGCACACTCACACTAAATTGGAGGTTGCGTGTTCGACTCTTGGCTCTTTTTTTTAAGCCATAAAATTTGAAAGGTTATCAAATAAGAATTATTGTTGAGGTTTGAACCCTAGACCTCTGGTTCCAAAACCAATGTCTTCCCTTTTGCCACTAGACCAACAAAATTCATTGTGCAACAACCCAGTAGTTTTGTTATATATTTTAAACCTATAATGGTAAATAATAATTCTCGTAATATTTTTTTTCCTGAATTTTAATTTTCTCCCTTCTTTTTAAGAAAATGTTACAAAATGATGAGAAAATTGTTAAACTTAGATATTTTTTTAATTTTAGAGATCTTTTACAATGGTCCCTATAGCCTTCAATAATTTCTTGTCTGATATTAGGTTTAGAATCAATCTTACACGATTTCTTGTCCCTAAAAAAATTGTTGACTAGGAAAAAAATTTCAAAATTACAATTAATAAGATGCCCCCACTAGGTTGAATTTTTGGATCCGTCCCTGAACGGGAGATTGATTGTCTCTAGGACTCTGCAGAGTCAACCTTTAATCTTGTGTGTTTTGTGCCGTTTGCCTTCTTGTCCTGCTTATTGACCTCTTTGGTTCACGTTATGCTTGATGAACTTCCCTTGTCTGACTCGACCACAGTATTCCTTCTTGTCTGTTCATCTGGGAGGACATCCAAAAATTTGTTATTGAAAACTCAATTAATACTAGTTGCTTATTTGGGTCTGATATTTTTGGAGATATGCATACCCATTGCTGTATTTTTTGGACGCCAAATTACTGGTGTAGCTGGTTGTATGAGCTAGCGCTGGCGATATTCTGTCGTGTTCATATTACCCTTCCTATACTGTCACTTCAATCATACTTGCAAAAATGCTTGCAAAAGAACGTATTTTGAGCAGATGATCTCCTCTTGCTTTGCCCAAACCGGCTCCTGCAATACCAAACTAAAGTAAACTGCTTCTGGTTTGCTGCTGGACCCGTTGGGTCTAAAAAAGTTTATTACAAGCCCAAAATAATTTGGTCCAAGTCCAATCCGAAAGCTAGGGATGGCAACTTCCCCATATCCAATGGATACCCGCCCCGCCCCCGCCCATATGGAGGCGGAGATAACCCACAATTTTCCCCAATAGTTGCGGGTATGATAGGATATCAAGAAAACCCGTTCGTGTTTGGAGTGGGTATGATTTTGTAATCCCCATCCCCAAATACCCGTACCCGCCCCATGCCCTCCCCGTACCCGGTTATACATACTACATATACCATATAATATATGTACATATAAATAGGAACATACGTATAAAACTTTAGTATAGTTACATATGTAAACAATTACCTTTTTAATTAGCAAATCTTATCAATTACTTCATATCCTAGACTACTTAATATTGAAAAACATCAATTAAGATTATATTTTTTAAATATAAATATCAATTTATTTCATTTTTCACTTATTTATTTATTTTTTTGTTTGGATATGGGTATGTTCGGGGAAACCCCAATCTCCATCGGGAGGTGGGTATGATTTTTCATCTAATATCCCCAATGGGGATGGGGGCGGGGATGGTGAAAGATCCTTCAATCGGAGATTGGGTATGGAATAGGGTCCCCCGATCCATACCCTACCCGTTGCCATCCCTACCGAAAGCCCGGTAGCAAAAATTCAATTCACACATTGAAAATACCCCATCTTTGAATGACAATTTCTCATTAATTCCTCAATGGATTTTGATCATTTTTTTTGTGGATTACTCTCCTTACATAGGAGTGTACAAATCCACTTGGACCCACCTCTTGAGGTGTCCAGGTCCCAATTAATTTTTGGCTCAAAGTTGCCCGAAAATTTAGTGCCATAATCCATTTTTCCCAACACAATATACCTGCATTTTTCCTTCATTGGCTCAGTCATGCAAACGTTGACGAGGAGTCGTAGTTATTTTGACCGATTAGATTACATGATCACGAGAGGATCAATTCACTGGGAAACAAGGCTTGGTTTGGTTTGGTTTGATTTTGCAACTGTGTTTTTTTCAACATTTGGATGAAGGTTATTCCAGGCAGCTGCCTAAGACCAAGTTTTTTTTTTTTTTCCGTCACCTTAAGGTTCCTTTAAAGATTCAGTTAGTTACACTAGCACTGGGCGTGCACTGCAAGTGGAGTGGTAGTTCGGTGATAGGCACCTTGTATTTTACTGAGGTTCAAACTTTACTAACTATAACTTACACTATTGGATTTCTCTGAAGAAAAAAAATGCGGGCATGCAGTGTCACTCTCAATTGTTATGGAAAGAATCAATGGAAAGGCTGATTCTTGTGACTCGAAGTCTAATCCATCACCTTATAGCAACTTACTCTAATCAGTAAGTAATACACAAGGCATTGCTGGCAATCAATGTCATGATGAAAAGAGAAAGGCACTTACTATAATCGTGGTTATGTTTTTTTTTTTTTTTTGCCAGAAGTAAGAAGATTCATTAAAACAACCACCATACAGGGGATACAATTTCAAGGGAACAACACCACAACAATAAACAAACTGTAACAACAAAAAAGGAGACCAAAACTACAAAACTAGGAAGTATCCTGATGAAGTTGGCCTCCGTCCCCTATGTCTGGATGTGGCAAAAAGATAGAGAGAGCCTGCCTAGCAAGAAGATGGGCTCTGACAACCTCTTGGCGAGAGACCTTCAAGATCCTACAAAAAGAGAGGTGGCGGATCTTCATGATGAGGTTGTCAATCCAAAATTTATCCCTGTGGTGACTCTCATATTTCCTTGCTAACTGCATAACAGCATTATAACAATCAGTACGGATATAAATTGCATTAAAATTATTAATAAGAGACCAATCAATTGCTTTTTGCATGGCAAGAAGATCGGTTTGGAGGGGACTGCTGCTGTAAGAAGAAACTGCCATTTGGCAAATAAGAGATCCGTTTGGTAGAGAGACTGTGAAGCCCAATCCACACCAGGGGTTAGACTCCTTCCAAGCCCCATCAATATGCAAGATGCACGTTCTCAAGGCAGAGGCAGATGTAGAGCAAGATTGAATGGTGAAGGAAATGGGAGGGTTTGGGGGCAAAGCAGAGGTCTGCACCTGGTGAATAGGCAAATTATGTGGTCGACGCTTCTGCCAGCAAGAAGCCTTGTGAAACCACTGGGAATAATCCTTTGCCATAGCAATAACAGTAGAAGGATCAAAGTGGAGATTAGAAAAGACACATTGGTTCCTATGCTTCCAGATAGCCCAAAGAATAGAAATGAAGAGAAAGAGCCGCTGCTCATGCTGGTGAAGATCCACAAGACGGTCCATAAGCCAATCCTTAAAATCCAACAACAAGGAAATACCTAGAGAAGAGTATGGCATGTCACTGAGATTCCAAACCGATCTAGCTTGGGGGCAGATACAAAACAAATGATAAATAGTTTCCTCCTCATTGTGACAAAGTGGGCAAGCTGGAGAAATGTTTGGCATTCGGGAGTGGAGACCGCTACGAACTGAGAGGATACCCTTGAGGCATTTCCATATGAATATTTTAATGCGCTCCGGAATTGAAAGTCTCCAAATTAGATTCCAAGCATTATGGCCTTTATGAATCCATTGAGTTACTGGGGAATTATTGCTGAGTTTATCATAGAGGGATTTGTACCCTGATTTAGTGTTGTACTTCCCTGAGGTAGTGAAAGGCCATACGCGTTGGTCCGGACACGGCGTAGTCAGAAGAGTGATTGCAAGAACTTTGGGTACCAGGAACTGCGGGATTGATAAGAGCGCAAATGTGCCCATTGGCGGCCCCTAATTTATTATTGTTATGCCCGTTTATTATATTATTTGGGGTTTGATACTCGTATTATTTATTTCAGGACTTGCGGAACAATTAAACGAGACAAGTTGTTAAATTGAGAATTTCCTACTGTGCCGATCAAATTAGTTTGGAGATTGGGCCAAGCTTTGTCGATTACAAGAAGCACCGAACCAAATTCTTTGATGAGAATTTGCAGCCTAAACAAATATGTACTTCACAAGGTTTGTAAATTGGGTTGCAAGTGGGGCCCAATGGTTTATTAGACCAACAATGCAATGAATTGGGTAGGGCCAGAAGAGAAGAATGAGGAAAAGAATTGTTTCTCCTTAAACTATTGTCGGCATATTATACTAAAGGGGGTCCACCGATGAGAATTTGGAGGAATGCATGGAATTGGACTTGCTTGGTAAAGACGCTAGGGTGAGGCGGTGGGACTATTATAAAAGGCAAAGTGGCAGTAAGGTTTGGGGGACTTTTGCACGCAGTAAATTAATCCCGAAGCGGCGGATCCAAATCACTTCTTCACGCATAACAGGAGACACAAGACTGCGGCTGGAATTGGAGTTTAACTCCATGACCGGCTAAACTACTCGACTGGGGTAACGAGGAAACTTTCTCTGAGTAATGTAATAGTTTAAATGCTAGGGTTTTTATTCAACAATAATTGTATGACTTGGGATGATTCATATTTTTATGAAAGAGCATAATATTCCTATTAATCGTAGTGTTTGTATTCCGGATATCAAGCACTGTCATGCAATAGTTTTCATTGTTTCAGGATAGTCTCTGAGATGGGTTATACGACGTTAGACGGGTCGTGCCGCCCGTTAAGTCCGGTGAGACGACCCGCGCTATGTTGAGATAGCCTTTACGGTGTATGAATCCTGTGAATCCTCTTGACGATTTTCGATAGGGATTGCAAGCCCTAGCGATAATCCAATTTTTCTATGTTGAATAATTACCCTATATTTTATTCGATTATATTGCAAGGGGAAGGTGGAATCGGAACCCTAGTCCATTCTCTCATTTGTTTTTAGACTCTACTCGTTTTCTAGTTAATTTTAGTTTAATCATTAGTTCAATCAAATCCACATCAAATTTCTCTTGCTCTCAGAATTAAATTAGTAATTAATTGAAATTACCGCAACTTAGCTTTTTACTCTCCGTGGACGATCTCGGACTTAACCACTATTCTTCGGAATAATAGTTAATTCCTTGTTTTATAAATTATATTTTTGGTACAAAAACGACATACCAAATTTTGGCGCCGTTGCCGGGGAGTTGAAAACACGGTTGTGTATTTTCAATTTATTTTTAGTTTAATTCCTTATTTTATTTAATTTTTTTTTCTTTTAGTCTGTTTCAGCTTTTCTAGGTTTTTGAGCTTCATAGAGTTGCAAAGTGAGTTCATTGGTGGTCAAGCGGATCAAAGCGATTTCGTTTACGCACTGTGAGTTTTCTTTTCAATTACTTTAGATATCTAGAACTGCTGAAAGTTTAGATTAATTGGGGTTAAACTGTGGCTTATGTGTCGGTATCGGTCGCAATCACCTACGAGAGCATCCGATATTGATCCTGAATTGGATAGAACCCTTAAATCTATTTTTGACTCCATTAAGGCAAAACGAACTCGTAGTAAAAACTTAGACCTTATGGGAGACCAAAACCAGGGGAACGGTGGGGGTCACACCTCTTTGTTGGAGCACTTTACTCCAACGGATGATGAGCCCTCCTCTTGCATACAATTGCCCACTGTAGGTGCCAACCAATATGAAATAAAATCGAGCACCCTACAGTTGTTACCCCAATTCTATGGGAAGCCAACCGAGGATCCCTACTCTCACTTGCACCAATTCAGGGAGATATGTGAAACTGTTCGAATTCGTGATTTTGATCAGGAAGCCCTTAAGTTGATCCTTTTTCCCTTTTCGCTTAAGGATAAGGCTAAACATTGGCTGGACTCCTTACCAGCAAATTCTATTACGAGTTGGGGGCAATTATATAAAGAGTTCCTTAGAAAGTTTTTCTCCATCGGTAAGACACTTCGTTATAGGCAGGAAATCACTGGATTCACTCAACACGATGGAGAACAATTTCACGAGTCTTGGGAGAGATTCAATGAACTTCTTAGGACTTGTCCTCACCACGAGGTTCCCAAGTGGCAACTTTGTCATTCTTTTTATGAGGGATTGGGGGAACCTCACCGTCAAATGGTTGATGCTTCTAGTGGTGGGATTTTCCTGTTTAAAGATGGGGATGAGGCATGGACACTGTTTGAAAACCTTAGTGAAAACTCTCAACACCGTGCCTCTGCCTTAAGAAACTCGAGAGGGGCAGCTTCAAGCTCTAAGCCTAGAGGGATTCATGAGGTTCAACACCATAATGACCTCACCCAACAAGTAGCTGCATTGACCCAAACGCTTAATCATTTAATAGTTTCAGGTCAAAACCCTCTCCCCATAGGACATCAATCTCCTCCCACTTTTCAGGAGGCATGTGGGATTTGTGCAAGTCCGATGCACTACATTACTGACTGTCCTGCTGCCTCGCAATATCCTGAGTTTGTGCAAGAGCAAGTGAATGCTGCACAAGGGTTCTCCAAGCCAGTCCATTACCCAGTTCCAAATACTTACCATCCTGGCTTGAGAAATCACCCACTCTTTTCTTGGAAGTCTGAAAATCAAAGTACCCCACACAATCAAGGCGGTCCCTCGTTCTCACAACAAAGGCCGAACTACCCAAATACTTCCAATCAAGCGGCCTACCAAAGGGCACCACAACCCTACCAACAAGCACCACCTCCTCCACCACCTCAAAGCCCCTCAGTACTTGAGGAGGCAATTCTAAAAACCCTCCAAAGATTGGAAAAGACCGATCAGGTGTGCAATTCCAACTCTCAATCCATATCTCGGCTAGAGGCTCAAATTGGGCAAATAGCCAATGCGCTTAACAAGAGAGAGGAGGGTAAGCTGCCTAGTCAGCCAATAAACAACCCCAAAGGCCAATATCAAGTCAATCAACCGCATGCTCCCAATCACTATCAAGAGCAAGCTCAAGCGGTTATAACTCTACGGAGTGGTCGGGGTGTAGACAATGGGGTCACAGAGGACAACCCTAAAAAGCAAGGTGCTCAATCATCACCCTCTAAGCCTAAGGGTAAGGACACGGTCCATGAGAAGGAGGTTACACCTCCCTCCATTCCTACTTCGCCTACCACTTCCAATGTGGCCCCACCTAGAGTGCCACGTGTTCCTTTTCCAGCAGCCCTTAATTCTCCGTCTCCTTATTCCAAGAAGGCTGCTGCTATGGAAGATATGATCGAGACTTTCAAGCAAGTCAAGATCAATCTTCCCCTCCTTGAGGCCATAAGACAAGTCCCCTCTTACGCTAAATTTTTAAAGGACCTTTGCACCCAAAAGCGTAAAAGTAATGCCAATGTTACGCAAAAAGTCCTTCTAGCTGAGTGTGTCTCCTCAGTGTTCCACACCTCTACACCCCCTAAGCTACCTGATCCAGGGACCCCTACAATCTCTTGTATCATTGGTGACCATCTCATAGAGAGGGCGCTCCTGGACCTTGGAGCAAGTGTCAATCTTATGCCATACTCTGTATATGAGAAATTCGGGTTAGGGGAATTGAAACCCACATCAATAACCTTACAATTAGCTGACCGATCCGTGAGAACCCCTAGAGGTGTCATAGAGGATGTTTTGGTCAAGGTTGACCAATTTTTCTTTCCAGCAGACTTTATCGTCCTTGACACAGAACTGGGCCAAACATCTAAGCAAACCACTCCTATCATCCTTGGCCGACCCTTCTTGGCTACGGCTAATGCTAATATCCATGTTAGGGCCGGGGTGATGGACGTATCATTTGGCAATATGAATGTGAAGCTTAACATATACAATTCCTCTAGACACGCTCAATCAGAAGAAGACTGTTTTGCAGTTAACGTGCTTGATAGCTTAGTTGAAGATCCCTTGCAAGCATGTCTAGATCATTTTGGTTTTGAGGAATTTGATATTGATAAGTCCATAGAGGAAGTTAACACTTTACTTGACTCTGCACACCTCATGGACATCTCTTCGTGGGAGAACCAAGTTGAGCCTACACCCTCTCTTATGGGTGCACCGGTCACTTCTTCTGTAGGGATCTTATTGCAGTCTGATTTGGAGCCTTTGCCTTTGGAATCTATAGTCCCATGTGTAGATTTGGTTGACACTGTTATGATCAATCAAGGTGATGTGGATTATATTCAAAGTTGGGAGGTTGGTGGTACATGCATAGAGGACGAGGATCATTGTCTAAAGGGATGGGAGGAGAATTATGTGTGTCATTCGGTCTTAGTTCCTAGAGTGCGTTTTGAGACCTTTCCATTTAAGGACACGTTTCCATGGTATGATGATTTTATTTGTGTGCTGACTAGTGAAATCATTCTGACTCAGTTATATCATCACCTATTTTTCCTTACTGTAGTCGAGTCACTTGATTTCTTTTGGGATGATCCAACTCTAGTAAATTTTAAAAAACGGATTAAATATGTTCTTTGACCATAGAGTGGATAATTTTAGTCTTGGTGGAGTGTTTTTGGGTTTTTTTTTTACTGTTCTTCCTTAGCTTAGTGTGTTTTCTTTTAGTTTTCTTTGTTTTCTATATTTTGTGTTGTGGGACTAACATTGTGCAGGTTGATGTGGTTCAAGTTGGGGGTACTCTTTCCCCCGTATTTTACTTATGCTTGCCGTACCCACTTCTGAGGTGATCTCTTTCCTTCTCTCTTCAACTATACTTGCCTTATTCTACTTATATGATCGCCAATGAGGGCATTGTCTAGTTCAAGTTGGGGGTGGGAATCCCTTTGGATTTTGAGTCTTATGAGTCTTTCAAAAAAAAAACACAAAAAAAAAAAAAAATGGAAAATTTGAAACACAAAAATAGTGAATCTTCTTTGCATGCAATTTGGGATTAGTTGAGATTGACTGTTAATAGCTTAAGTAGAGGTGTGTTGTTTATCGCTTGGATATTTTGTGGCATAATGGTTCTTTTTGCTAGTCTTTTGTGGAAATTTATCGTGGCACTTATTTTTAGCACCTTTTGCACTTCACATACATTGGGCCTTGGTCATTTTGTGAGTTACATTTTGATTGTTCTCAATGGCTAGTTTAGTGGAGACTTATGCCCAAGTGAGCTTTAGAGCCTTATCTTTCTTTGGAGTGGTGTCACAGAAACTCCTTGGTTGTCATGAAAGGAGTCAAGTCGTTGTTGGTCTCATTATTCTTGCTGCCAAGTATTGAAACATATTGCTTGTTACTTATCTCTTGGGTTTGGTTTGAATTCATGGTTGTGTTGCCCCTAGGAGAGGATAATAGGCGATTTTTGCTATTTTGAGCCTGTTCGTTTCTTTTTCTCAAATGCTTAACCCTTGTAAGCCATGTTGAGCCCATTGCATAATGCCTTTTCTTTGTTGAGCTCCACTATCTATATCGTGTCTTGAGAATGGCAAATATGCGGGTTACTTTTTGAAGAGAATGAAGTGAGTATAATTGAGAAATGTGCGCTTGAATGGTGATGTTTTTCCCAAAAAAAAAAAAAGAGAGAGAGAGAAGAAGAGAAAATTGAATGAAAAAAAAAATATTGAAAAAAGAAAAAGAAAAAAAATGGGGAAACACTAATTCGTTGTTGAAAGAAAGAAACAAGTGATTTCATTGTGGAACTGTGTTGTAAGGTGAAAGAGAGGTGGTGAAATTGATGAAAAGAGGGCACATATTGTTAAATTAGCCCTGTCCTATGTTAGTTATTTGCCTATTCTCAGACACTTGCTTGTTTTACCCTAGCCCTACAACATTTTCCTTACCTAACGCTATAACCGGAATTAAAGACCTGTTTGATCCTAGGGGCAATGGGTTGTGGATTGGTGGATAGAGATTAGTTTTGATACTTGGCATTTCATTCATGGGATCGTGTGTCCACATTATAAAGCATTCTTTTCGTGTCAGAGTGTGCGGGGTACTTTGATTTCATATTGCATAATCTCCGCCCGCACACATTGAGAGTACATAATATGCACCTTGTTTCGGGTGATTTTATTTGTGAGTGCATGACACGGTGAGATTTGAAGTCGAGACTCGGTCCGGAGAGAGCTTTTAATTGTTTCTCACTTTTTGATTGAGGCCTATGTACACGCACACACACACATTAAATTTAGGTGCCATGCTTTATTTTCACGACTTGAAAGCATTTAGAATTATTTATGCCCGTTATATCTTTGCAATAACTTCATACTCTCTGTTTGAAATATTGGCGAGTCGTCTTGCAGGTTTCCGAATTCCATGTGAACGGATACACAGTGTTTTGTGGGTGATCACCGCTGAAAACCCTCACGAGACTTCACTCGTCCTACCGGGGCCGCCCGGGGGTTTAAAAGACCTATCCTTAGTTTGCTTTTGATTAGTTTTTCTATTCTTTTATTTGCTAGGGACAGCAAATTGTAAGTTGGGGGTTGTGATAAGAGCGCAAATGTGCCCATTGGCGGCCCCTAATTTATTATTGTTATGCCCGTTTATTATATTATTTGGGGTTTGATACTCGTATTATTTATTTCAGGACTTGCGGAACAATTAAACGAGACAAGTTGTTAAATTGAGAATTTCCTACTGTGCCGATCAAATTAGTTTGGAGATTGGGCCAAGCTTTGTCGATTACAAGAAGCACCGAACCAAATTCTTTGATGAGAATTTGCAGCCTAAACAAATATGTACTTCACAAGGTTTGTAAATTGGGTTGCAAGTGGGGCCCAATGGTTTATTAGACCAACAATGCAATGAATTGGGTAGGGCCAGAAGAGAAGAATGAGGAAAAGAATTGTTTCTCCTTAAACTATTGTCGGCATATTATACTAAAGGGGGTCCACCGATGAGAATTTGGAGGAATGCATGGAATTGGACTTGCTTGGTAAAGACGCTAGGGTGAGGCGGTGGGACTATTATAAAAGGCAAAGTGGCAGTAAGGTTTGGGGGACTTTTGCACGCAGTAAATTAATCCCGAAGCGGCGGATCCAAATCACTTCTTCACGCATAACAGGAGACACAAGACTGCGGCTGGAATTGGAGTTTAACTCCATGACCGGCTAAACTACTCGACTGGGGTAACGAGGAAACTTTCTCTGAGTAATGTAATAGTTTAAATGCTAGGGTTTTTATTCAACAATAATTGTATGACTTGGGATGATTCATATTTTTATGAAAGAGCATAATATTCCTATTAATCGTAGTGTTTGTATTCCGGATATCAAGCACTGTCATGCAATAGTTTTCATTGTTTCAGGATAGTCTCTGAGATGGGTTATACGACGTTAGACGGGTCGTGCCGCCCGTTAAGTCCGGTGAGACGACCCGCGCTATGTTGAGATAGCCTTTACGGTGTATGAATCCTGTGAATCCTCTTGACGATTTTCGATAGGGATTGCAAGCCCTAGCGATAATCCAATTTTTCTATGTTGAATAATTACCCTATATTTTATTCGATTATATTGCAAGGGGAAGGTGGAATCGGAACCCTAGTCCATTCTCTCATTTGTTTTTAGACTCTACTCGTTTTCTAGTTAATTTTAGTTTAATCATTAGTTCAATCAAATCCACATCAAATTTCTCTTGCTCTCAGAATTAAATTAGTAATTAATTGAAATTACCGCAACTTAGCTTTTTACTCTCCGTGGACGATCTCGGACTTAACCACTATTCTTCGGAATAATAGTTAATTCCTTGTTTTATAAATTATATTTTTGGTACAAAAACGACATACCAGGGATGATATCTTGAACCTTCTCAACATTCCAAACTAGTCCATTGGGGGAGGGGTCAATTAGAGAGGAAACAGTTAGATCTTCCGGGCCAGCATAGGCCACAAGATGACAAAGAGGCGTATTCCAATTGGGTATCCATCAGTCATGAAATAGCTTAATAGATTCACCATCACCAACTAGCCAAGAGATGTGTGTAGCAATAAGATCCCGGCCATACAGAATGCTTTTCCAAGCCCAAGAAGAGTTGGAGTGGGGTTTGACCTGCAGGATGTCGACTTTGGAGCAATACTTTGGTAAAAGAATTTTGGAGGTAAGAAGAGAGGGATTATTAAGAAGCCTCCAACACTGATTAGCCAGAAGAGCTTGATTCAGGAGTCTCATGTCATGGATACCCAAACCCCCTTCATTCTTGTAGGTACGAATTTTCCTCCATGAAAGCCAATGAATTGATTTTCGATCCCCAATTTTCCACCAGAAGTTTGCCGAGATAGCATTAAGTTTATCACAAACCGAAGAGGGGATTTTGAAGGATGAGCAAAGATAGATAGGGAGCCCTGATAAAACAGATTTAATTAACGATAACTTGCCAGCTTGAGAAATGCCTGACTTCCATCCTGCAAGGGCATTTTGTGCCTTGTCCACAATGAATTGAAAGCAAAGACGCTTATTTGCAGTAATGTTGAGGGGAAGAACTAGGTAGGGGGCGGGCTCTGCACTAATAGGGACACGAAAAAAGCTTCTGATGGTTGATGCATTGTCCAAAAAATCTGCCAAACTTTTCTAGGGCTTGATTAAGAGCATTGCAACTCTCCAAAGATGGCTCAAAGAAAATTAGGCAGTCATCTGCAAAGAAGAGATGAGAAAGCGAAACACCATTTCTGGACAGCTTAAGCCCTTTGCACTTCCCATCCACATCCAGCTTATTAAGCACACATGAAAGAGTTTCCAGAAAGATAATGAACAAGTAGGGAGAGAGCGGATCTCCCTGACGTAAACCTCTTTGTGGGAAGAACTTTCCTGAAAGACCCCCATTCACAAGGATAGAAAAGGAAACAGTAGAGTAACACTGATGTAGGAGCGTAATCCATTTATCCGGAAACCCCATTTTTCGGAGAGTAAGAACAAGGAAATGCCAACTGACTCTATCAAACGCCTTACTCATATCCAATTTAAGAGCAGCTTTGAAATTATTTCCTTGCTTGGTGTGTGCAATGAGATGAGAAAACTCACACGCCAAAAGAGAACTGTCAGAAATGAGGCGACCCGGAACAAAGGCATTCTGGGATGGGGATATATAATGGGGAAGGATGTGTTTGATCCTATTAGCGAGCGTTTTGGATATAATCTTGTAAATCACATTACAAAGGCTAATAGGTCTGAAGTCACTCGGTGATTTTGGGGGGGGGGGGGGGGGGGTTTAGGAATAAGGGCTATGTGAGTGTAGTTAATTTCTCTGAGCAATTTGCCCGAATTGAGAAAGGAAAGGGCAGCTGAAATGATAGAAGGCCCAACAATATCCCAATAGGCATGGAAAAAACCCCCTGAGAAACCATCCGGACCAGGCGCCTTGGTATCGCCAATATGAAAGGCCGCCTTATGGATCTCACGGGCAGTGAAGGGCTTGTTTAACCAAATAACATCCTCTGACGAGAGACATTTGTCAAATGAGTCCCAACCATCCCACTCCTCAACATTAAGGGTAGGACTTGGATCCTGAAAGATACCACGGAAATGCTCCAAAAAAATGGAGATAACTTCAACTTCATTATCCGCCCATGAGCCATTAGGTCTAGAAATACCTTTAATATAAGACCCTTGCCTCCTAACTTTAGAAGCTCTATGAAAAAAGGCAGTATTTTTATCACCCAAAAGCTAACGCACGAGTTTTAGCTCGTTGAGCCCTGTAAACTTCTTCTTGCTCAAGAAGGCTCTCAAGCTGGTTTCTGACAGCAGCCTCCTGAACAAAGTCTTTGTCAGTAGGTAAAGCTTTTTGGATATCATTCAGAAGGGATCTGGTCGAGGAGATGCGTTGGGCGAGACTACCAATTCCCGTTCTTGACCATTGGATGAGACTATGGCGGACAGAATGAAGTTTTTTTACAATTTGAAATAGAGGGGAGCCAACTACAACATCCTGCCATGAGGAGCTAACTATGGAGCGACAATCCTCATATGCCGTCCAAAAAAGCTCAAATTTAAAGCGACGTCTACGAAGAGCACCCGTTTTACTGGTAAATAACAAGATCGACGCATGATCCGAATCGTGGATGGGTAGGTTAGAGACAGAAGTGTTTAGGTCCAAAGAAACCCAATCTCCATTACAAAAAGCTCTATCCAGCCGTTCAAAGGTACAATCACTACCCTTCCGGTTATTGGTCCAAGTAAAGTGAGGTCCATCAGACGGAATTTCAGATAAGCCCAAGTCCAATAGGAATTGTTGAAAATTAGAGGCTCCCGGGATAAAAGAGCTGGAGGGGCCCAGCCTATCAGAAGGGACAAGAGTTTGGTTGAAGTCCCCAATACACAAAAGTGGTCCAGAATGCTGTCTCAGGAGCGCGCGGAGGTCATCCCGGCCAAACGGAGGCACGAAGTTGGAGTCGAGGGGCCCCGTAAACAAGGGCAAGTAGCCATGAGAGGTTGAAGTCATCAATAATGGAGAGGAGAATAAAATTGCTACACTGGTGTATGACAGAGACTGAAAAAGGTTTCCAGCCAACCCATAGTCCCCCACTATGCCCAACTGCATCAACCCCCATGGAATTGGTAAAACACTTATAACGGAGCAGAAGATTAACAGAACTAACAGTGGTTTTGGTTTCCATCAAAAAGAGGAAACTAGGCCGTCTATCGTGGTTATGTTATGCACATTGTGTTTTTTTGTTAATGTGAGTTGCTGGTAAAAAAAGTTATGCAAGTTTGTGGTACAAATGTACAATTATGAGAAGGAGTTTTAGTTGAGTTAGGTGCAAGCTGACTGCAAACAAACAAAAAACACTTCAACCGGCATTGTCGAGCAACCCAACAGCCTAGGCAAAAAATGAGGGTAAAAAACTACAATGAACAATGCACAATTTTCATTTTAACTATTCACATCTTTTTCAGCACTCAAACAATACTATCTATTTTACTTATCATATATTAATATAATACTTTTTCTTTCCCCTTTTTATTATTTTCTTCTCTCCCAAGAAAAACAATAAAGAGAGAAAGCAATAAAATAATCAAAGATGCGTGAATAGTATCTCAACAAAATTGAAGAGATTTGTTGCAGCACCGTAGACAAATGAAAAAAAAAAACTAAGCTTTTTACCTAGGCTGTTGTAGCTTGGTTTATGCATTTCTCTCTTGGGCTTGCCCTAATTAAAAAGAAAAAAATTAACCCAAAACTGTGGAATTTTTTTGAACAAGAACAAAAAACATATTCAACTTATTCCCTCCGTCCCAATTTTTTTGTCCGTTTTTTTGCATACGTGTCATTTTCCAATTGCTACGTTGTTTAATGAAATTCATCAAACTATTAAACAAGATTAATATTAAATATATATACCATTATACATTTAAAAATATGAATTATTATTATAGGAAATTTAAATAGTGCAAGTGAACAAGAAGACAGGGAGAGAAGAGAGAGTGTTCAATTTTGTGCATGCACGTAGTGATTATACATCAATGAATCAAGTGTTCACCGATCAATTTTAGAGAACGGAACCAATTTTTTAATACTGTACATCCGTTGTCACTCGTCATCCACTACGCGCCACCACTTGAGAGAAGGAAAAAAGTCTCAATTTTGACCACCAAGAAAAACCATTCCAGATCATGAAATTCAGATCTAGGCCAATACCCATGTGAAATCTTGCACTGAATTGAGCTCCAATGGTGAAATTCTTACTCTTTCTTGCTGTATTGGTATTGGGTTCGGGTCCGATTATTGGTGGGCGGGGCCAATTAGAGACGGTCCAAGAAGCTCCATGGAGGATCCACACGCTTTTCTCCGTCGAGTGCCAGAACTACTTCGATTGGCAAACCGTTGGACTCATGCACAGCTTCAAGAAGGCCCGGCAACCCGGCCCGATTACCCGACTCCTCAGCTGTACAGAGGAGGAGAAGAGGAATTACAGGGGTATGGAGTTGGCTCCCACTCTTGAAGTTCCTTCCATGAGCAGACACCCTAGAACTGGTGACTGGTACTCTATCTCTCTCTCTATATATATGTGTGTGTGTGTGTGTGTGTGTGTGTGTGTGTTAGAAGCCCGGGCAGACGCGGTGAATGTGCAAATCGTGTCATGCAAAACAAGGAAACAAGAAATTTTGAATTGAGATTATTCTGTAATGTAGTATTGAAAGTAGAAAGAGGGGATAAGAAATTTAGAGTTGCTGGTTTTGTGGTAGTTAATGGCTTAATGCGGTAGCTTATCAAATTAAAAGAGGGAAAGTGAAGTTCTTTAATAGAGGTTAAGCCCTTGTGAAATCTGAAATGTGAAAGTTGAAAAGAGGGAAAATGGAATTTGGAGTGGCAGTACTGAAAGTAGAAAGAATGGGAGAAGAGCAAATTAAAGCTGTGAGCCGGCTTCGTAACTGCCGTTCACGCGAAGAAAGGTGTTAGCTTTATCACAGTAACTAGACGCCCAAGCAATCTGTTTGCTAATCGTGTTATATAAAAGAGGGAAAGTGAAAATTCTTTAATTGAGGTTGATCGGTTATGAAATCTGAAATGTCAAAGTAGAATAGAGGGAAAATGAAAATTAGGGTGGCAGTTTTTTTATTTTTTTCTTTTCTTGGCAGTATCTTTGGGTAGTTAAAAGGGGTAGCTTAGGAAATTAAAATGTGAGCTGGCTTCGTAATTGACGTTCAAACCAAGAGGAGTGTTCCCTTTATTGTAGTAATAATCATAGTCCATCTCTCATTTTTTTGGGTTTGAATCAGATATTTGGAACATGGGTTGTGATTTCCATTGAAGGGTTTGATTTATCAATGTCAATTATGAGAATTTTAGATGTACTCGTCTAAATTTTATTGGGTTTCTGCGTTTTGACTTGCATTACTATCATTTATCTTGTTGCATCTCTACTAAGACGGAATATGGTAGGTGTATAAAAGGCAATTTGAGGAGTGCAGGTTTTTGGTAGGCCTAGAGAAGTTGCAAGTATAAGTTTAAGGTTGTGGACTAATGCAAGATAATAAGTTCTTGTAATATCTTCCACAGGCGCCTAGGCTCAATTACGGATTTTTTTCTAGAGAATTATCCCAATTTTCCACAATCAAGTGTCGATAAGATTTTCTTCTGACCGGAATATATGAGTTATGGCATGCATTGTGTTTTCAACCTCCAGGATTTTCTAGTAGAAAGAGCTTTTCGGTTTCTATTAGTCCTGAAATGGTTTTCAATTTTGAATTGTGAGAAGTAGGGAAAGTGAGATAAATTAGAGGTGCAGTGGTTGTCTATATGTTGTTGCTACTCCTTTAGATGGATAAGATCCTTTTGCTCCAAGTCTAGGATTGAACAAGTGTTTCTGTGTTTGTGCATAAAGGAAGTTCTTTCTCAACTTGTTGAAACACAAGTGGGAAGGGGTAACTAATTCCAAAAAGGGGTATACATTTGAAGTAAAAGAAAAAAGGTAAAGAAGTTACGTATCAAGAGAATATGGTAAAGATTATACACGTAATCGTGTTGCAGGTATCCAGCAATCAACAAACCGGCTGGTATTGTGCACTGGCTAAACCATAGTAATGATGCACAAAACGTTGATTGGGTTGTGATACTAGATGCGGACATGATCATCCGGGGTCCAATCATACCTTGGGAGCTTGGTGCAGAGAAAGGCAGGCCAGTTGCTGCATATTACGGGTAATTACAGCCATCCTTATGATCTATATTCGTCGTAGTGGTAGCTGTGAAGTTGTGAATTGGATATGCCTTGCCCAACTGCTCAATTTCGTCATAATGCTTTTGCTGGTTGATGAATAATTCTGTTGATTATACGTCATGTCATTACGTCCTTGTTCTTAACTTGTACTCTCTTTTTAAACATATTGGACGTGGGAGAATGGTTAATGGAGCCTGTTAGAATAGGAGTAAAGCATTATAGGTTTCCCTCTTATGTTAACCTTTCTCTTGGGATTTAATGGACAAATCAGTATTGTTGCACTTCAAAATGTATCTCTGTTTGAGTTATTGGCAAGTCTAACATATAATGGTAGTATTTGAGTTTGCAAGGTCTCTTAGTTTTTTCATATTTCAATGTCTAATTCTATGCCTGGAGGAGGGAGAAAGGAAACTTCAATTTTAGTGCAACTCACGAGACAGAAAGGGATCTGGGTAGCTTTGCTTTTTCCATCATGACTTGATTTTTGTTTTCCTTGTTCCATAAAAACGTGGCAACTTTTAGGGCTTGGTCATGGACTTCAGCTTCTTCTGTATGTTTCGTTGTTATTGTAGTCTATTGTTTGTAACCTTTGGTGAAAGCCTTCTTGTCTGTTTGTTTTGTTGCTTTTTTATCTCTTTAAATTTGTATTTTTCTCATCCAAAGTGGTAATTAAGTATCTTAATTTCTTCACTAGGTACTTGATTGGTTGTGATAATATTCTTGCTCAACTGCACACAAAGCATCCTGAACTCTGTGACAAGGTTGGTGGACTTCTAGCCATGCATATAGACGATCTTCGAGCTTTGGCACCCATGTGGCTTTCTAAGACGGAAGAAGTGAGAGAAGATAGAGCTCATTGGATGACCAATATAACTGGTGACATTTATGCCAAAGGTTGGATAAGTGAGATGTATGGATACTCATTCGGTGCTGCAGAGGTTGGTTGATTCTATAATATATGTTATATTCTCTTTCTTGGGTTCAAAGTTCGGTTTTTTGTTCTATGCACTTGGCACGTTTCTAAGGTTTTTGCCTTGGTTATCTTACTCACTTGTCAGGTGGGACTTCGTCACAAAATCAATGATAACTTGATGATCTACCCAGGGTATATTCCTCGAGAGGGTATTGAGCCTATTCTTATGCACTACGGTTTGCCATTTCGCATTGGAAATTGGTCATTCAGTAAATTGGATCACCATGAAGATGACGTTGTCTATGATTGTGGCAGGCTTTTCCCAGAACCTCCTTATCCTAGAGAGGTAAAAGTGTAGTAATCTTATGAAATTATGCGATTTGGTGACCTATAGGATTTCTTCTAATGTTATCCTGTCGGTTCATTAATCTAGCTAATCTCGTTGAAGTAACTGCATGAAAATGTGTAAGGTGGCCTTTAGTGGACCTCAGCCAAATGATGTACTGACTGTAAAATCTGTAATTCATACTGCTTTCTTATGTAGTTATGTACTATAGCTTTGAACCTAGCGAGGAAATTCATGGCAATTCTTTTTCGGGACCTTTTACCTTTACATATTTCAATCTTATGTGAAGATGCCATCTTTGTGGCATGCTTAATGGATAGGATAACTTAATCTTGTTCCGAATTTCCTATTATTGATTGTAAGAGATACTGCATAGATGAGATTTTCCATTACAGGTACAGTTATTTGCAGTGGTCACGACATCTTAAGGCCATTCCATCTCGTTTTGTAATTAATATTCAAATAAAGGAGTGAAGATTAATCGTAGAGGACAACGGGCCTAAGAATCAATCAGGAGAACGTCTTTTCGGGTGGAGTGTTGAAGGCTCAATGTATGGTAGCTCAATTAACTTATAATGGGTGTGTCTGACTTGGTTATTAGCCAGTAAAGGGTTGAAACTAATTTGTAGTCTTATCCATGAGATTGCCTTTCAGTTCCTTAATTATTTGTTTTCATTTTTTCCGCTTTGGTTGTGATCTGGAAACTTGGATATTTGCGTTTTTGCTTTGTACAGATAAAAGCAATGGAAGCTGATCCAAATAAACGGAGAGCACTTTTCTTGAACATAGAATGTATTAACACTTTGAACGAGGGTCTTTTGTTACAGCATGCCGCACGTGGCTGCCCAAAGCCAAAGTGGTCAAAATACTTTAGCCTCTTAAAGAGCAAAACTTTTGCTGACCTAACTCAACCAAAGTTCCCAACACCTGATACTTTGGGAATCAAGGAAGGCGAGTTGCAACAAAAGGTCTTTGATGAACCTGGGAAACCACATCCAAAAATCCACACCGTTTTTTCCACAGAGTGTACTACTTACTTTGATTGGCAAACTGTGGGACTCATTCACAGTTTCCATACCAGTGGCCAGCCCGGGAATATCACGAGGCTTCTCAGTTGTACAGATGAAGACCTAAAGAATTATAAAGGCCATGATCTGGCTCCCACCCATTATGTTCCATCCATGAGTCGACATCCGTTGACAGGCGATTGGTAATTCTATTGCTGCCTTATATCTTCTCGTTGATGAACTTCCCATGCCTAACTCAACCCCAACTATCCCTACTGTTTGTGAGTGGTATTTATAAGGACATTTGAGAAAAATATCATTAAAGCTCTAATTTAGTAGCTCCTTATTTTATCTTTAGATATTTTGAATCTTGTCGTGTTGGTCATGTGCTCAAAATGGACCTATTAAACATTTTCCGCATGCAGTCTTGAGAAATTTCGATGTAACATTACACTATTTTACATGAAGAGTCTGTTGCAATTTTTTCTTGGCAGAAGTGCACGTTATGATACTATTCGGTTTATTTGTGCCACAACAGGTATCCAGCTATCAATAAACCTGTTGCAGTCCTCCATTGGCTGAATCATGCAAATGTTGATGCAGAGTTCATTGTGATTCTTGATGCTGACATGATCATGAGAGGACCGATCACACCATGGGAGTTCAAAGCTGCACTTGGCCGCCCAGTTTCAACTCCCTATGAGTAAGACATATAATTCGTAACAATATTTTTGACTTCCTTATTGATAGTCGGGTGCCGATTAGATGGATTTTGTGGGTGCAAGTTTAGTTGTAATTTTCTTGCAATTGTAGCTTCAAAAAAGAAATATATCTGTCAGCCTCTTACATGTTTTATTTTGTTTCTGTTAGCTATCTCATTGGATGTCATAATGAACTTGCAAAACTCCATACACGCAATCCTGATGCTTGTGATAAGGTTGGCGGTGTTATCATAATGCATATAGATGATCTCCGGAAATTTGCTCTACTATGGCTGCATAAAACCGAGGAGGTCCGAGCCGATACAGCTCATTATTCCAAAAATATTACCGGAGATATATATGAGTCTGGATGGATTAGTGAGATGTATGGGTATTCTTTTGGCGCAGCAGAGGTACTAAGCTTTAGAGGATTTTCTTTCCCTCAAATTTATGATTTCATTTCCTGCTGCTTCCAGTTTGTCGGATAGCATAGAAAATTAATGCCTCGGTACTTTGGTTACAAATTTTTTTTGAAGCGACTGAAATGTTACAGTTCTGATGCATACCCAAAAAATCCAAAATTGAAATGCCTTGGTTTTTCACCTTTTTTTTTTTTTTTTTTTTGAATGACCATATACTTACTTTTTAGGTATTATTTTTTTATTTTATCAGACTTTCTAGGTATTCTTGTTCCTTGTATTATCGTGGTTAGTATTATCCTTGTTTAGGCACCGTTTCTTACCCAGATCTATGGAATTGATGATTAAATCCTTTTCCGTCACTGTCTATGGTGCAGCTGAATTTGCGTCATGTCATTAGCAGTGAGATACTGATATACCCGGGATATGTTCCTGAGCCTGGCGTCAAGTACAGAGTTTTCCACTATGGTTTGGAATTTAGGGTTGGAAATTGGAGCTTTGATAAAGCAAACTGGAGGAACGTAGACGTAGTCAACAAATGCTGGTCAAAGTTTCCTGATCTACCCGATCCTTCAACAATTGATCGCACTAATGAGAACACACTACAGAGGGACTTGCTTAGCATAGAATGTGCAAAGACACTGAATGAAGCGCTACTTTTACACCATGAGAGGAGGAAATGTTCCGATCCCAATTCCTTATCGACCTCAAATCAGGAGACTTCTGGTGAAGTTAAAATGGCTAGAAAATTTGGCAAGATCGAGACAATTCATGTTGTACGGAGTGACACTGTTTCGACAAATGGCTCTATGGAATCATCGGCTGACTCTAAAGAATCATTGGATGACTCTAAAGATACATTAAATGACTCTAAAGGATCATCGGATGACTCCAAAGAAACATCAAATGACTCTAAAGGATCATCGGATGACTCCAAAGAAAAATCAGATGACTCCAAAGAAAAATCAAATGACTCTAAAGGATCATCGGACGACTCTAAAGAATCATCAGTACCTGCTGTGACAAATGAGACATTTAGCTCTTTCAGATTTTGGATTGTTTATCTCTGGATTTTTGGAATCTTGGGTTTCTTGGCAGTGATATACGCGATGCTTTCAGGACGGAAAGGGCACAGAAAAAGAGGTAAAAATTACAAGCAAAAGATAAGACCATCGTACTTGGGATACATGGATATGAATGGACACGATAGGCATCTCCGCAATGCGGAATTTTCTTAGAAACGTCTTAATTTTTTGTCACAACATGGCAAATACATTGGATGCCAGAATCAGCTAGAGTTTCGAAAGGGTACAAAGGTCCTTTCGAAACCGGTTGGAACTTCGAATTTATGCTGGTTTCTCCAAGGGAAGAAAACTGTCCTACTGTTATACCATTCTTGCTTAGAGATTATTTGGCGTTCGAGCTCTTGCTCCAAAAAAACTCTTTCCGATGGGTCCTAAATTCCGATCCATTACTCCCCAAGTTTTTGCTTTTTGTAGCATTAGATCAGGTTCAGTCTTGATGCAATAGACTCACACTTTACTGTATGATGATAGAGCGATACAACAAATGTTTCGGAAAACAGGAACAATAGAACTTGGAAATTTTGAACTTTTTTCTGCTGGTTTGGAAATGCGTATCTGCCTATTGTCTAAATCAGACTACACCCTGTTCAGTTAGTTTAAATTTCTGCCAATATCTTTGAAGCACAACTAGCTCCATTGGGACGATGAATTCGATCAAGCTTGTCTGGGAAATTATGGAAAGCGATTACACGGTGTGATGTAGCAACTCGCAACAACTGGTTGTCCAGACTGTTACATCTCCAGCCTCTTTCCATTTCAACTAAGAGTTGATTACTTTTCTCTGGAGCAGTTTGGTAATGCCAAAATCTGTTTCACACAACACAAACTGAGCATTATTGGTAATTTGTTGACTTATTTAATACTCCTAAAGAATTTAGGAACTGTTTGGAACTTGTGAAGGAAAGAGGAAGGGAATAAAAAGTAAGAGAGGGAGAAACATGAAAGTAATTTTTTTGGGTTTGTAATTAAAAGGAAAGTGCAAAGAAAGATAACACTAGTGAAACTGACTATTAAGTGAAATTGAGTTGATGTATTGTGAGAGAATAATCTATCTCGTAAAACACAATAAGTCAATTTAGCCAATAAGTCAGTATCAGGTTTGGATTTAATAGAGGAAGGAGGAAGAATATGACATGCAATGAGAGAAATAAATAAGAGCAAGAAGATATGAGCAATGCTACGGACACAGATGTCTGAACACAAATATATTCGTAGTCATTCGACGCACATGAACCCACAAGATACATGCGGGATCGACACAGATCATACGATTCCAATTATATTTGTGTCTAGATCTGTGTCTGTACATGTGTATATAATTTCCAATCATTTTCCAAAAAATATATAGGATGAAAAAGTGGATGGAATAACTTCTCATTAGCTCTTCTTCCCTATTAATAAGAACCAACCTCATAAGGGAGGAAAATAATAGTAGTACTTATTACTTTCCCCTTCTTCCCTCGAGTGTCGAATACAATTAACTAACCAACCAAAAACTCAGATCAGGATTTCATCAGTCCGTTGACAATTCAAAAAAATTGAACGTTGTAGAGACTTGTTACTTCAATTTCAAGGAGTGGGGACCACAGGACCAATCTGAAAAAAAACTCTGCCAACATAGCTGAGGTCTGAGACCCCACCCCCCAGTAAAAGAAATTGCACTCCTCTGGCTCTCCTCTTTTCTCTCCCATGACTGTCAGCACCTTTTCCACAGCACAAGTCTAAAGCTTCACCATTCGAATTTCAAATTTTGTGAGCGTAGAGAGAGATAGAGAGAGACTAGCTACAAGCCAGAGTCCACAGAGAAGGCAAAAACAGCTGAAAGTTGGGATCTTTTTGAGCTTCAGCTTCCCATACTGAAAAAGGCATGGGGGAATCAGCTTGTCTAATGCATACATTCTCGTATGCTTCTGGCATTTCCAATGAAGCCGAACAGGTCAGTTTTGAAAACCCACTTCCCATATCTCTCTTTCCAAGGTATTTACGAACTTGGTTCTGTTAATTCAGTTAAATGTCAAATGGGTCTTACAATTTTCCCCGTCTTTAACTTCTCAACCAACCGAAACCTATGCATTGATGTTCTTTCAAATTTCAGCTAATCTAGTAGATTGCCTCTGTTGGAATGGCATAATTGTAAAGAAAATTAGTGTTTTTACTAAGACGAGATCTAAACATGGTGAAATTGGTTAAATTAGAACTGGGTTCTTTGCATGTATACCATTAGAAACCCTGTTAATTAGTATTAACTAGGTTATGGGTTTTGAAATTATCACCTTGTTTAACTCATAGAGCTACCAAATCCTATGCTTTAATTTTCTTCCCCTTTTTATGCTGCTTTGTTTTATTCCATTTCCCCTGTTCTGGTTCTCATCGGTCAAGTCTCAACTTAATTGTAGATTGGCCTATGTTGAAAATGGCATAAATTTGGGTTTTGTATAGGCTAGATTTGAGAGGTGAACTCCATGAATGAGAAATGAGGTTCGGAGTTTCCAAGCATTTCCGGCCAAACTCAAATCTAAGCATAAATTTGAGTAAAAGCTTCATTATGGTGTAATTTTACATTTGAGACAGATGAAATAGCCTTCAACCCTTTGAGTAATGAGTCTTCTTCGATTTGAGTAAAACTCGTAAGTTGAAGTAAACGACTAGAGTGAGTTTTAAGAGAGGTTTTTACGGGTTTTGGTTTTGAGTCAAAAGAGAAGTGGCAAGGGCTCTAAGGGTAGAAGTATTGACTGGAAAGGTCTGTTTTACAATTACAGGGAAACCCCATGCATGCTCTTGGAGAGTCTATCTCTTTTGGGAGGTTCACGTCCGAGTCTTTGTCTTGGGAAAAATGGTCAACCTTTAGGCAGAATCGCTATGTCGAAGAGGCCGAAAGGTATGCCCAGCCCGGATCAGTGGCACAGAAAAAGGCTTTCTTTGAAGCTCATTACAAGAGAATTGCTGCTGCTAAGAAGGCTGCAGCAGAGGCCTTGCTTGAGCAAGCAAACACTGAAAATGCCAATCCAGACCCAGAACTTGAAAGCCAAGAAGCAAACACTGAAAATACCAATCCAGACCCAGAACTTGAAAGCCAAGATTGCAGTATAATTACCCATCAGTCACAAAGTACAACAAACCTAACCACAGAGGTTGATTCCATGAAAGGAGCTGACACGGTAGCAGAACCCGAGGTTGTAACGGATAACTTCATGAAGGATGAATCATTTTACCAGTTTGAGAATGTAGTGAACCAGAATATGGTTTCTGAAATGGGGATTGGTGAGTCTCCTCAAATGGAGAAGCCTTTGTTACAGGTAATGATTAATATTGTGTGTTCATGATCTATCTTTATTTCAGCTATCGTGTTGGAAGGATAAAGATAAGGATACTGTATTTATGTACCGAATAATGTACTACACGCTCACGTAGCTGGTGAGTCCCACATCTGTATTGGCTATATGAGCGTGCAATATATTATACGATCCGAAATGCAGTATCCCTAGCGATGGTGCTTTTAGAATGGTTGAAACAATTGCTTGTTTTTTGTTGATAACACAATCAGGATTTGAAGTCTAGTCAAGAGGCTACAAGGCATTCAAGCAAGAAGAAACCAGCATTGTCATCTTCAAAACCATTAACCCGTCGTAGAGCACCTAAAGTTCCAGCTTCACCTGCCAAATCTACGCTTTCAATTCGTCCAAGGAAGGAAAACAATGACGTCACTCCAATCACAAGGAGTTCCCCGATAGACTCCGCAAATAAAAAGAGACAGACTTCAAAATCGCTGCGTACACTGATTTATTCTACTCCAGCCAAGGAACCGGATAAATCTACAGGCCTGGCTGCAAGAAAAGCCGAAAGTTCAAGAATTGCTCCTAGCTCTTACAAAGCATATAATGATTGCAAAACTCCTCTAAGGACTCCCACGACGGTGCTTCTTATACTTTTGGCTGATAAATCTTTGCTAAACCATTGTCCAAATTCTCTCTTTCCAATTATGGATTAATTCGTGTATTTGCTAAGATTGTTTTGGCTTTGAATCTGCAGGCTCATGTAGATGCCGTATCACATAATCCTTCAAAAACCCCTTGTTCAGAAAATAGAAGGTACCTACAATGCATGTCTTTGAACAAATGGCCTTTGTTAATGTTTAATTTTTCTTTTATCTGCAATTTACAGGACTAGAACACCAATGGATGCCTCAGCTGTTGGAAGCAAAACAACTGGCCCAAAATGGAATATCATATCTTCTGTGTAAGTAGTTTTTTCTTTTGACCTATATGTTCGATAGTTGTTCCCATTGGTGTGAAAAATAGGGTTTTCCTCCTATAGAATGCAATGAACAAAGGAAGCTTACTTATTGGTACGCAAATTGAACTCACCGTTCAACACACATCTACTAGAACATACAAACAGAAGTTTGAATTGTTGGTACAGAATGATCTGCGGTTTGTCGTCCTTCCATATCAAACTGAGAAAACACACACCACTTAGACTTCCAAATTGCAAAGTGGCTCTGTTTGTAAAATTCCTTTTGTAAATCATTTTCCTAGTGACCAAGTGGATTGTCACACTTGCTATGTTGCTTGTGAAAAGTCACCATTGACTTTTGCATGTTGTCCTGAAAACAAGCAATTGGAATGAAGATTCCATCTTAAATTCTCAAATTTGCAAATCCAATGAGTCATAGCTGTATTTGTGCCATTCAACTAGAAAACCTCTAAAATTCTCTTACCAAGTTGTGTGTGTATGCCAGAAGTTCCAAGTCCTTAACCGCCTGCAGAAACAAGTTACAGTCTCCAAATTTATCTACTCCTTTCAGCTTTCGGACGGAGGAAAGAGCTGCAAGAAGAAAGCAGGCAAGCCTTAGCTCAATTGTTTTCCCTCTATTTTCACTCTTGAGTATTTCTCCATAGCTGTAGTTATGGATGACCAAAACTTGGCCTCCGTCTTAGTGTATGATTTTTTGGTTTAACTATCTCAGAAGCTTGAAGAAAAATTTAATGCCAAGGAAACACAAAAGGTGCAGCTGCAGACAAGATTGAAGGTCAGAACTTCATTACCAAGATTTCTTTCTTGGTGGCAAGACAGTCATCTTCACAAACTATTTTCTTCATTCATGCAGGAGAAAGCAGAAACAGAAATTAGGAAATTTCGTCAAAGCCTGTGCTTTAAGGCTCGGCCACTACCTGATTTCTACAAGGAAAGGGAAACACCGATAAATCAGATCAAGAACACAAAGGTATCACTTTCTATCATGTTCACTCTTAGGGCTGCTCTCTTGGAACACACCCATCACAACAAATCACAGTTCTATCTTATTCATGCTTTTCAAATCTTACTCTATTAGAGCATAGATGGTTTTCAAGAGTTTTAAACATCTTTGGATGTCTCAAAATTGAGTCCTTTTTTTTTTCTTTTTCAAAAACATTCAAAAAACCTCAACCAAACAAATTTTGAGAAGTGTAATGAAACTGATTCCAAAGATGGAAACGTAACATAGAGATGGACATCATGAAACATAAAAATCTTCACAATTTTCCAAGTTAATTATAGTAGTTTGGCGACTTGGGCATCAAAACTTTCCCTTTAACTTGCAGACTCCACTGACCCATCCTCAGTCCCCCAAGCTAGGAAGAAAGCCAACTGCCAGCACATTGCAGGGCTTACTATCTCTACCTCAAGAGACACACTCTATCAAGAACAGTGGCTCCAAAAGCACCTCAAAAAGGAAAATCTGGATGCCAAATCCTCCAACTTCATTACCTGGTCCTGAAATGATTGCCCGCGAAAATAAATGCCCAAATATTCAGTTTGATCAGCAACAGCAGGAGTGAACGTGGACTTGATTGGGAACACAATGAATTCTGTCTCTATGCAGAACTAAGAGCTCATTTGCCAAGTACATTATAATGGAGGTTCCTCCATATAAGGAGATTGCTAGAGAGATGGCTTTCCTTTGTGGCAGTATTATGTAGGCATTGTTGTAAATTAAGGTTTCCATTAATTCTTTGGATGAAGTTGTATTTCTTGGATGCAATTGTTTAACAAACTCTCTCCCCCTCTCTTTATGTTTAGAGAATATGCTAAGAATTGCTCCTAAATTGGTGAGAATAAAGTGGCTTATTTAGAATCTTGATGCTTATTTCGCGTGTTCTCATACTTTTTGACGCATTATCATACGTTTTTCACGGATATCATCATTGCCTTAGAAATATATTACGGGAATGGATGTATTATTTCCTTTTCATAATATTGCAAAGGACAGTGTGGATCATTTTGCATCCTATATATCCATGCAATCAATCGTATAACAAAAAGAAAATTGACAAAAAAAAAAAGAAGGATGGAATCATTGACCATAGGCTATAGGTACATTTCTACAACTAAACAACAATCTCCATCTTCTTCATTTGGCCACACAATTTCCTCATCATAAAAGCCCATAACCTCAACTCCAACATCACCATCCTTAATATTAGCAGCTACTGATGCAATTTCCAATTCCAGAGAACCATTGAAAGCTAACTCACATGATGACTCCTCATAAACCTCGTCCACATAATCATCGTCTTCCATATCATAATATTCACGATCCAAATGATCCAACACCCCACTAGCCGAAAACCCGGCAAACTTCAACCTGGGGTTAGAACCCACGACCCGCCAACTTACCAACCTATTATGTGAAACATCACACGACCGCAGCTTATGGGTTCCCTTCTCCTTGGGCCTAGACTTAGCCGGGTAGGTATGGCACCTACTGCACTTGGGCCGGCTACACTTGCCCGTTAACTTGGATTGGTTGGTAGGCTTTTGTGAGACCTCGGCGAAGAGTCCGGCTGTCAGTGGGGAATCGCTTCGGTTTGTGAATCCGGGCTCGAGTCTCGGGTGAGATGATGGTCCCAAGATTGGGTATTTGCTAACCATGCCGTGTTGGCGGCCCTCCCTCTTCGTCCCTGTCTTTCCTCTGGAAGATTTCGACCTTGTTTGGTTTTGGTTTTGCGTTTTGGTTTTTGGGTATTGATTGGAGGGAGAAATGAGAGTAATGATTGGGGAGAGATGAAGAAAAGTCAGAATGATATTTAAAAATATGGGTAATAATCGGAGGGAAATGTGAGTAACGATTGAGTAATAATTGAGAAAACCGATCTTAAAACCCAAAACAAACAAGGTCGATTCAGAAGTGACTGGTGAAATGGAAGTGATTTTGGGTGCTTGTGTTTTATAGATAGATATAGAGAGTGTGCTGAGATGTAGGAGATGGTATGGAAAACTTGGGAAGCAAGGTGTTTGATTTGGTCAAATGGGGCGTATTGGTCAAGCCTATCATAGACGTATTGACCAAACATAAGTTAATTGGCTCATTAAAGAATGCCTTGTATATCACACATTTGCATATCAAAATCTTGGGAAGCAAAAAGGTGTTTGATTTGGTCAAATGACTCAAATGGGACGTATTGGCCAAGCCCATTATAGACGTATTGACCAAACATAAGTTAGTTGGCTCATTAAAGAATGCCTTGGACATCACACATTT
The DNA here is from genome assembly GCA_963854785.1 of Vaccinium vitis-idaea. Classification (NCBI taxonomy): domain Eukaryota; kingdom Viridiplantae; phylum Streptophyta; class Magnoliopsida; order Ericales; family Ericaceae; genus Vaccinium; species Vaccinium vitis-idaea. Next base: position 39,335,419 of record OY978222.1, on the reverse strand, counting down.
GCATATCAAAATCTTGTAATCCAGGGTAGTTAGTGGGTATTTGCAAAATTCAATAAAATAAAAATTCTAGGAGTAGATTTTGATATTTTAGCTTTTAAAAAGTTGTTATGAGTGTTTGTGTGAAATTCTTATAGTAACAGATAATTGACAATGTACGGATTTCTAGATGTTAATAAAATATGAAATAAAATCATATTCTAGAGAAGCTAAGTTTGAGGTGCTTCTCGGATCAGATTTTAGATTCTAAGTATTCTAGAAGCTGATTCTCGGGTTTTTGCAGCAAACAGTACCAAAATTACTATAGCTTACATGCTTAATCTTAATCTCACAACTATAGCAAACACGTACATCTGCTTCGATTAAACTCTGAAATCTAAAATTAGCTATCGTGAACACGTCCTTAGGCTGTCATTCAAAAAAAAAAAATTACTTAGGCTGGAAGCAATCCAAGTAATTTGCTGATATTTAATTTCGATTTCCAAACTAGGCTGGTTCTATGCTTCAAGGCCCAGCTGATACCAGATTCCTGTAAAATTGTAAGACAAGAGAAACAGTGCAGCTCCTTTCGTAAGAATCAAATTTTGGATAAGGTATTCATGTTTTCCAAATATTGGGCTCCGTAGCGAAGTAAAAATGAAAATGGAAAATGTTAACTAAAGCCGATTGGAGTAACAAAAAAGTTTATCGATTTCTGTTAAAAAAAAATGCATTGAAATGTGTATTGAAGTTCTAAATGTTTTATTTTTTAGTGTGTACAATTATTCACGTTAACCTGACCGCATGAAAATTAGTGCGAAAGATTAGGCATACATATGTATTTCGCGCAGAATGTAGCTTCTCGGATGAACTCTCTCTCATGTGGTGAACCTCGAAGTCATTACAATTACAAGAGAAACATGAAGTTGAGTTATTGTAGATCATGTTTGCTTTTAGAAAATGATAAAATGGCAGTCTCTATTTTCAAATCAATTTGCTTTAATTTAGCATAAGTTCGCAAATGGAGTAGCAAGTTACAAGTACAACAGCATCTAAACAGAGTAGTACTCCATTGATTTTGTAAAAGTAAAGTTAAATCACAAGTACAATAGCACTTATGGTTGCAATTAAGAGCATCACTAATGACATACTCATATGTGAATAGTTAAATATTGTCACATTACCTTTTGAGTATTCATTTAATGCGTTTCTAAAATTAGCAATATGAAGCTCTACAATAGTTCATTTTTGTCCATAATCAAAAGAAGGAAAAATGTTGGTAGTTTTGAGTATCCAAGTTTGATTATTGGGAAAATGTTGGTAGTTTTGATTATCCAAATGCCAACATTTGAGTATTTTTCTTTTTGAGTATACCATTAGGGATGCTCCAAGAGTCTTTTGCGATAGGATTTGCCCCAACGCGAAAGCCCTTTTAAACTAGGCTATGCTCAGAGCCGGTCCTAGGTTTAGGCCTAACTGCCCTAGAAGTGGTCGCCTTAGACACCCTTTAATTTAAATGTGTCAAAATTTGTGTTTTGTTATCTGTGTTATACACTTGGCACATTTGTTTGTTAGTTTGAAGACCATTTTATGATGTATGTTATCTAACATTTTGTTAGATCCTTGTAATCCGCAGTACTTGTGCTATAGGCAATCCAAATTATTTGCTTATATTTATTTAAGTTTGTTTTGGTAACTTAACCGACCGGGCTCCGAGGCACGGTCATTACCTGATTTCTCTTAGACAGGAGAAAACACCGGTAAATGCACCTCTTTGTGCAGCTCCTTTCTGAAGAATCAAATTTTGCTGATCTCACAATTGGGTCCTGCTTTAGGGAGAAAAAAAAATCCAAAAATCTCGGCAAAATACATGCTCCGTATCATGGACTATAAGTGCAATATTATCTTAAACATTCTTCATTTTTTCCCAAAGTTGATTAGGCTGCCAATTGATTCTTTTCCCATATATTTGCGGATGGAAGCGGGGGAGGTGTTGTGCACAGCATGGTGCACCCCTCGGCCGTTGGTTCGAGTTTTGGAAGGTTCGGATGTGTTTTGATTTTTTACCGGTAAAAAAAATCAAAATTAGAAAAAAAAATTGCCGAACGCATTCGAGCTATCCAAAACTCGATCCAACAGCCAAGGGGTGCACAACACCGTACACAGCACGACTGTGCACAACACCTCCCCCGAGTCCTTTGCGGACGCTAACCAACAAAGGGAACCTAGGTGCCTGTAGCGCACATTAGTCGCCACACCGTACAGCCCCCCAAAACGACATTTTGGGGGCAAGTTAGGGGCTCCATTACACGTCCTGTGGGGCCCACTTCGGGTTCACACACAAATGATATCAACAATTATATTATTTTATAATAAGGAAAAAATTGCCGAACGCATCCGAGCCATCCAAAACTCGATCCAACGGCCAAGGGGTGCACAGCACCGTACACAGCACGACTATGCACAACACCTCCCCCGAGTCCTTTGCGGACGCTAACCAACAAAGGGAACCTAGGTGCCTGTAGCGCACATTAGTCGCCACACCGTACAGCCCCCCAAAACGACATTTTGGGGGCAAGTTAGAGGCTCCATTACACGTCCTGTGGGGCCCACTTCGGGTTCACACACAAATGATATCAACAATTCTATTATTTTATAATAAGGAAAGAAAAATAAAATGAGATAAAGATATGTTACTCTCCTTGTATAATTTTCCAAAGACGGATATTTAATATCCGTACAAATTGCAGAAATCCACACAATTGACAATATAACAAAAAAAGAAAGGGAATTGATATTGACACTCCCTAAATTGTTAATGTCACTCTAAAAAGGGATTGCCAATATCAAGTCCATGTCAATTTTCTCTCTTGGATTAATATTGGCACTCCCCTTAGAGTACCGTTCACAATTTGAAGAGTGTCAGGATCAATTTCCAAAAGAAAGTAGAAAAGAAAAAACTGAAATGAGATGAACACAATTATCAAAACAAAAATAAGAAATCATTGACCATAAGCTGCACAGAAACAATTTACTCCATTTCTGCAACCAAACACCAATCTTCATCTTCATCTTCCTCTTCTTCTGCCCACACAATTTCCACATCATAAAAACCCATGTTCTCATTTTCATCATCATCTTTAATTTCACCATCAAATTCCTTAATATCAACAGCTCCAGATGCAATTTCTGCTTCCACCGAATCACCATGATCCAACTCACATGACTCATCATCATCACCACAACCCATATGATCACTATCCAAATGATCCAAAATCCGACTAGCCGAAAACCCGGAAAATTTCAACCCGGCCGGGTTAGAATCCACGACCCGCCAACTCACCAACCTGTGATTCGAAAAGACGTCGCAAGACCGCAGCTTCTGGGTTCCCTTGGCCTTGGGCTTGGACTTGGAAACCGGGTGGGCATGGCACCCGGCGCACTTGGGCCGGCCGCAAACGCCCGTGAACTTGGAGTGGTTGGTGGGCTTTGATGAGACCTTGGTGAAAAGTCCGGCCGTCGGAGGCGAGTCGAACCGGTTCAGCCGGGTTCTGGACTCGGGTCTTGGGTTGAATGGAGGTTCCAAGATCGGGTAGCTTCGAACCATGCCGTGTTGGCGACCCTCTCTCCTCATCTTTGTTTTGCTTTTGGAGATGAAGTGAATATGAAATGAAAGAGATTTTGGGTGCTTGTGTTATATAGACAGTGAGAGAGAGAGAGAGAGAGAGAGAGAGTTGAGAGGTAGGAGATGGAGTGGGAAAACTTCTTTTTGTTTTATAACTGTCCGGCGGGTCAATTTACGTGTACTTTAACTAATTATGAGATTTTGAAATTAAGAAACGAACGGTGCCCTCCAATGATCCTAAAGTTTAAAATGTTTGGTCTATATGGATTTTTAATATGCGAGACAATCATATATTGATTTCTTGCATCTAATTGACCAAACTTCTTTCGGTCGAACTTGGGATCTTGGAGGGCGGCTCTTGTGCTATTAATCTCGGCAATCAACAGCTCAAATTTCATCTTGACAATAGACAACTCAAATCAATAGAGTGCCAATATAAGATTAAAATTGTTGAAAACACATCCAACAACTCGGATGCCGTCCTCCAGAGTTCCCAAATCCGTTTCGGTTGGTGTGGGAAAACTTGGGAAGCAAGATGTTTGAGTGGGTCAAACGGGACGTATTGGCCACGCCTAATAAAGTCATCGACACCCCATTAACGTATTATTTATTGCCGTAATATAGGAAAACAAGACCACATATTCTAATTGGCTCTAGGGTGTTTTTCGTTTTCCGTTGAAACTGTTAAAAAGAGCTGAATATGGATTTCGAGACACGCTATTTTGCTCACATACATCAATTATATTTAGCACTTTAGCAAACACGGAAAATTCACCTTGAGCCAATTAAAAAAATGCTGGTCATGTTTTTCATATTCCCTCCGTTCCATATTACTTCTTCTATTTTGGAATGTTCGAAATTATTAGTCCCCATTTTATTAGTCCCCATTGAAAAGTCAAAACAATATTTATTACTCAATCTTCCAAAATAAGCCATTTACCAACAACCATAATGTTATTCAAAAGTTGAAATGTAAGGACATTGTTGGAAATTAATGAATCTGTTTAATGTGAATGCATTTATCAAATGCAATTATTACATATCTGCTTAAAAAGTTGAAATTCTCAAAAGTGACCAGCAATTCGGAACGGATGGAATATATACTAGTATGTAAATGCAAAGGTGATATGCAATATCTTGTACCACACATAATTACATATCAGATCCTTGTAATCACATTGTAATTAGGCAGTAATCAATCCAAGGATTTGTTATCGTAAAGTTTGATTCCAAACATTTTCAATTTCAAAGCGTCATGTGAGAGAACAAAGGGTGACCCTCTACTAGGATAATGTATCGGGTTCGATTCTCACTACAGGGTCTAATCACAAGCTGAGATCAAATAGCTCTATTTTAATATAACACGAAACAAAACAATGTGCACAACATGATTAGGTGACATTTTGTCATTGGGAAATGTAAAATGGCATCTCATCTATTGCCCAATGACACTGTGCCACCTAAGCATATCTTGCATGTTGTGCAAAGTATGGTGTTGGTAGCATTCCTTGAATATAAACGTTTTGTGAATATAATCCATTAAATTTTGTTTGTCAATATTCAAGATTGTCAACCTTGTGAGGTTGGTCTAGTGGTCAAGACCTGAGACTTAGGGGTTTGGTCTCAGCTAAGGTCTCAAGTTCGAAACCTCTCACGTGTTTCAGCTTCAAGTGGAACCCTCACTAGTGAATAGTGGATTAATCAATGTACGCGTAAGCTGACCCGGACACATGTTTATCAAATATATATATATATATATTCAAGATTGTCTTGTTTATTAGCGAGATGTTAGGGAGCTCTAGAAAACCGATTTTTGGTTTAACAAGTCTATAAATGGCATCTCATCTATTGTCCAATGACATAGTGCACCTTAGCATATCCTACATATTGTTGTGCAAAATGTTGTGTTAGCAGCACTCCTTGAACATAAATGTTCTATGAATATAGCCCATATTTCGTTTATGTTAATATTCAAGATTGACAGCCCAAGAGGTTGGCCTAGTGGTCAGGACCTGAGACTTAGGAGTTTGCTCCCTCGTAAGGTCTCGAGTTCAAAACCTCTCACGTGCTCCAACTTCAAGTGGAACCCCCGCTAGTGGACAATGTATTAATCAAAGTACGCGTAAGCTGACCCGGACATTTTTTTATCAATACACACACACTAGGGAGCTCTAGAAAATTGATTCTTTTTTTGTTTAACAAGTCTGTAAATGATAATGAGTTATAAGCTATACTATTGTCTGTGAACCTAATCCTTTGTGTTAACAAAACTAACAGTAGCAGTATGATTTCTTCGGGACATAACTACGCATCTCTAGCAGTAGCAGTAGACTAATGTTTGTGTTTATATGTCTATTTCTGGGCCTCGGCTCTATCCCTTCATGTATTATTTCTTGAATACTAGAAGAAACAAGTGACAAGCATCACACATCTGATAAAGCTGCTAACCATTCAGCTATATCAGATAAAAATATTCGAAAATCCTAAAAATTAGTTTATTCAATTGGAGTCCGGTTCGAAGTATTCGTGCCATCCTCAAGATCCATAGGTTGCGCCTGAACCACCTAAAGATAAATATGATCAGTTCAGGTGATACACAAACCGTCGTCCACAGCAGGCCGGCTTGCCCCTGATAGCTTAATCTGCAGCATTCTTCTCAGCAAAGACGATCTATCAGATCTGATGTTGAGCAAAATCTTGAAAAACCTACTACAGAAAAAACCCACCAATATACCCATGGAAAAAATTCTCAAAAACGACCTCTTGATACAGTCCACATGTCTGGGACGGAGAATCCTTAATAAGGTAAACCTGTTCTTATGTAATTATTCAGAGCGAGCAACTTAAGTGAAATCCAATACAATCGGCTCTTGCTATATACAATGTCCATAATTGCTAAGAATTTCTTTGGCTTATCTATTGTTTTTGTTCCTAAAAAATACTCGAGTTTCGTTTTCGTCCCTGAAATTTTTTTAGGATCCAATATTTCCCTTCTTTTAGTTTCTTGCCCGATGTTGCCCTTGCCGTTGTCTCAATAGTCGCAAATTCTGACTTCTCTCGCAGAAATGTTATGTGGTGCTTAGCTGGACTGTTGCCCCACATAACTCTTCAGTCTTTGGTGAGACAAGTCAAGGGCAACATTGGGCAAGAAATCTGAAAAAAGGGACAAACTCGATCCTAAAAAGTTATTAGAAACGAACGAAACTGTCAGTATTTTAAGGGACGAAAACAGTAATTCGTATACAGGGGCAAAAGAATGCACAAGTTCAGACCTAATTTTACATGGAATTTTGTTGAAGTTCGCTATAATGTACATCCAGGGGTAATGACTAGACATTTTCTGAATGTGCGCTATCTGAAGATTTAAGAAGTGCCTCCTCGCTTACAGTATCGGAATCGGGAGAGGTAGATGTTTTCTTGGCAGGATAGAGCACATAATGTTGCAAGATGAAGAGTAGGTCAAAGAAGATCGACACCTGCAAATGTACATCCACGAATGTCAAATTCAGTACGAGGATATAGCAAACAGTATCAGCTTATTAATGGAGGAAAGGGAGGAGAATAATAACTACTGGCAGAGCGCAAAATAATCTTTCCACAGTTCATTCATAAAAAACTAAACTGCAGTCTCAAATTCTACTCAATTTTGTTCACCACAATCCCAAACCCCACCAAACCCCCCCCCCCCCCCCCCCCCCAAAAAAAAAAAAAAAAAAAAAACCACAAACCCTTTATTATAGTTTCGTAATTTCCAATTCCATATTTGCTTGCCAAGGAAAGATAAGCAACAAAACCAAGCATCAAGATCTTTTTCAAGGAAACCCTGAAAAATGCTTAAAATTTGCTCTCTTCTTGTTTTCCTCAGGTTTCCAGCACCACGGCGAAGAGTAAACCATCCCTTTCGCTAAACAGTATGGAACTAAGGTTTTCCTTGGTAATTGTATCGATGAGAAGAGGGATTCTTTTTTGTTTCTTGGTCCTAAATTACTTACGAAACAGAAAGCCAAAGAGGGAACTGAGTCTACGCATTGTCGTTGGCAACAGCATGGAATGATGATTTGATGAGGATAGTCAAATAGCAGTTACGAGAAAGAGAAGAAATGATCCATACCAATGATAGCAAGGTCTTGCCTATATTTCCATAGAAGTTCACCCAGGAATCTGAAACAGGCAAGTGAGTCAAATATTAGATCAGACATTAAGTATGATGCAGACAGAACTAGCTTTCGTGAATGCATATCAAAGCTGGCGAATGGATGACATACTTTGATCTATAGACTGCACGGTCATCTGGCCATAACTTGCCACCCCTCCAAGCAAATCAAGTAAAATGTTGCCAATGCTGAACCCAATGGTGCTCTTCCGCCTAAAGTTCATAACCGCCTGTAATTCAGCCCAAAAGTCAGAAATAGATCAAAATCACCACCCAAAAAGTAGAAAACTTGGACCAGTATGGCACAAATAAGTGGTTCAGTGATTGTAACCTGAGGAATATATTTGATGGTTGTCATAACAACCTGCAGTGCGCTGCAACACAATTGAAATTATACAGTGTCAGAGAAAAACAGAAACTTTGGAACAATGGTCTAAAGAAAAAGCAATGCCACAAACAATTGGAATTACTACTCAAAACGCATTGTAAAAACGAGTTAGATCCTCAGCTTGCATTATTACAACTCACAAATTATGGAAGACAAATTCCATTCCCCATGAGAGATTCACTGTAGCAAGAATGCAAGATATCGGAAACATGGTAGTGAATGACCACAAAAGATATTGCAGCCAATCACAAAAAGAATGACATCCAAGGCTCAAAACTTGATCACAGTACGCCAAACGATTTCTTGGAATGACTCCTTATTGTTTTTTCTACCAGAGGAAAGGAGGGATGCAGGAGGGAACTCATAAAATGTCTTACTTAAAACAGGAGACTAGCCAAAGCCAGGAATGGCTTGGCAAAGCTATGAAAACACAAACTGCTGCAGATAACCACGCAACAGAAACAATTGCAATACAAGTCTTTGAGACCTTCTGATTTCCACGCTGTACAAAACATCAATAAGGGTATGTGTTAATGCACGTATAACAACATAAGATACCATTTACAGTGTAAGATATTATCTTCAATGTATATGTACAAAGTAAGATACTATTTAGCTAACAATCTCAGAAGTACTCCCTCCAGCAGTCGGACAAGAAATGGACGTAATCATTTCGTAAAATAAACCTAACATATAAACAAGACCAAAACTAGTTTTTTGTTTACCCAAAAAACTAGTCAAGACAGAATGTACTACTTACATCATAAATAGCAATTTGGAACAAGGTAAATGCAGTGAGTAGAACAGCATGCGTTGAAAAAGCTACATCATTCGCAGCTACAGGTATCAGCTGCAACAAGAATTATAAGGATGTTAATGACCCCTTCATCTTTTGGCAAAAGCATATGTAACTCTCCAAGCTACTTCCCAAAAGCAACTAACGCTATGTGCAATGATATTTAACACGTATACGATTGGAAAATAAGAGGCAAATTGAAACTTAGGTCCATCAGAATTCAATTCAAATCATGTTTACAAGAATATCTGGAGGAATAATATTTACTTGACATGCAAAACTAACAGGATAGGGTGCTAGTATGTTACTCTTCTGCTTGTATATTGAGATTCATACTTGAAACGAAGTTAAGATGTTCAGGTCATCTCATAGCCTAAGGAAACTATATACAGAAGTAGTCTTGGAACTAGAAATAGTGGAAGTAGTTGACTTTTTCTTGAGATATCTCATGAAACTGGAATAATTATTTTCCTTCTTTTGGATTACCAGGTCGAACAAGAAGCCATCAAGAGAAATAAACAATATAAAATCTTGGAATCTGATTACATATTTGTGGCTTTTAGACATTTAAACACCGAAGAACCTAAAGTTCTTAGCGTCTTTAAAATCAAAGAAGACCATTTTGGTGGAATCACAGTGAAAACCATCACTCAATGCTCAATAAGAGTAATCATCAAAAAGACCAATTCCTTATCAAACGAACAAATCACATCAAAACTTGAAAATTCAATTTGGCGGTATTGTCCAGCAGCCTAACATAAGCCTTTCGTAAATAAGTGGGTTTTCTTAGCGTCTTTAAAATCAAAGAAGGTAAGAGTAGGAGAAATTCAAAACTACAACCCTTGAGCTTCCAGTTTGCCTGGTCGTTAACTTCCTAATCGCAGGATCAGTAGAGGACTTGCGGTGTGCATGTAAGCTAGCTCGTACATCCGATTATCAAAAACTTCTGAAGACTATGATATGATATGCTTCTTCTAGTTTCTATAGGCAAGGAAAACACCATCAACACTCAAACAAGTCATGCAATTTATAACTCTTGATTTCTCAGCAGCCAGATAGTAAAATGGAACAGAAATACAAAATTTTCTATGCCTTTCTACTATTATCTAGGCATCTGTTATAAAGGGATGTTGCTTCAAAAGTGAAACCCATCCTTTGTATATGAGATGTTGATAGCCATCCATTCATGAAAAATAGTTTCTTGAATCTTTTTGTGGGTAATTAATATAGGATGGCCCGGGCCAACTGCCAACACAAATTTCCTCCCCTATTTTCCAATTTCACATCCCTAGAAATTTTTGTAATCTCAATTCAAGATTTTCCTCCTTCCATCTTTTGTATGAGCATGATTTGCACAATCATCGCGTGTGCCCGGGCGTCTAGTGTGTATATGTAGATTCATAATAACAATAATAGTGAGAGAAAGACCTGATCCGAGCCATATTTCTCACGGTACTGCTGCTGAACAACGGAGCTGAAGAAGAGCGTAGCATTGTAGACGAGATACGAAGAGTGCTTGGTCAAATTCAGCAGCACGAAATCGAAATTCAACCCTACCACACTGCAATTTGTAATCAAAACCAAAAACCACAAAAAACCCATTTAATTTTAGGCATGATATGAGTATGGAAACTGAAAAGATTTAAATTTTGATGAAGTAATTCGAGGGTACCTTTTCCTGCGAAAATTTAAGATGACTTGGGGGTAGAAACTGATGGACCAAGCACAGAAAGCAGTCCAGCCGAACACGTTCGATAATACTTCTAGGGGAATGGAGTTCCACGACGCCATTCTCTCTCTCTCTCTCTGTGAAACTGGATTGGACGAAGTGACGAACGGAAGCGAATAGTACTTTTATGTTTTAAAATTCAGAAGTGCCGTGGGAGAGGGACCGCAATTCAACCCACCCAGCCCCGAACCCGAACCGGCCTTGCCTCGCCTGGTCCCGCCCTGACCGGGTGGGTATTTCTTAAATTATTCAAGTTTTTTAATAATTGTAAAAGAATAAAAATAATTTTAAATAATTTTTTGATTTTTCAAACAAAAAATAGCTTAATCCAATAAGTATAAATATTTAATTTATTTTTTTATTCAGAAAATCCGATCTTGTAATTTGAATAAAAAATTGAAAAACTAGATCAAGTACCTATACTTATCTAATTGAACTGGTTAATTATGAGAAAACTCGAAAAATTATTAAACAACTTGATTTATTTGTGTAGAACTCCGGAGTGGACTTCAAGGACCCATCTGTGCACCATCGATGCATAGTCCATCGGTACTCCAAGTCGGACTGCATTTTGCCAATTGTGTTGTTTTTTAGGAAAAATAAAATACTTTTGCACATTCAATTTTCCAAAAAGAAAGACAAAATTAAGGGATGGAGAGATGATTTGAGATGTAAATGAGTAGTTCTGGCTTTGAATGTGGAGTAATTTCTTGGATGGTCGTGGTTAGAGTTTTTTCTCTTACAAATGCAAGTATCTTTGTCGAACGCACGTCTTACGCGCACTTCACATTAATATACAGTCCCTCCCAGGCTCAAGAGTTGGTGGCATAAAATCATAACAAGTTACTTCAAAAATTTTGTTTCCCCGAAAATATCAAAAGTTTGTGCCCATTTTGTAGCATACGATAACTCGAGTGACTGAAGATGACACATATAATTTTGTAGATTGGGTCCTTTTCTTAATAAAAAAGAAGTCAAGAACCGAAAACAATAAAGTCAAAACCCTAGACTAATCAATGAAATAAGACAAAAGAAATGAATACCTGATCTCCAGTAGGCGGTAGTGGTTTAAGAATGAAGATATTTTCCTTCAAATCATTTAATTGTGATATAATTTCGAAAGCAATACCCAAAAAAATCAATCTTTATTGGAATTCAAGCTATCCTGATTCGTCATAAATTGATTACACATGTATTGCAAGAAAAACGAAAGGACAGTAACAGACGGGATCAGTTTATATAAAATTCGGACCATTGATTTCTGAAATTGATACTCCCTTCGTCCCTTAAAGTTAAACACTTTCACTATTCCAGCCGCATGAAAAAATAGATTATTTCTTTTAATATGTAATGTTTTATATAAGCAATATGGATCTCGTTTGATAGATTTCAATTAATTCTTTTAAACAAAGTTATGAAAATCACATAAAACGTTATGAATTGAAAGATCTAGGCAATTTAAAAATGACACGCACTCCCGAAAGTGTCTAACTTTAGGGGACGGAGGGAGTAATTGAGATGCGTTACGTAGTGAGCTAGTTCAATGAATATGGATCATGAATCTAGGCGCAGTTTTTGTCTACATTCATGGCAAAGGGAAAAAGATCATACTTCATAGAATCACTCTGGTAGGAGTAGTATGATACTGGGCTTTGTCTCCTATATAGCCCATGTGGATTGGAGGATCAAGGAGAAGTGAAAGGCCTGGGGTGCAGCCTTGGGCCTGATGCATATTTTATTGTCTCATATGAATAAAAACAGTAAAATTTGTCCACAAGATCAAAATGTGTACTTTTCCAAATGAGATTTAATTTTCACTAAGGCCCTTAGAATTTTGATGATGGTGGCTGAACATTAGAATTTTGATGTATTTTTTTTTGCCATAATGATAGTGTTAGTAAGTTAGTTGTTAGTACGTTACTACAGCAGACCGATGGTGCCCCACAAACTTGAATGTTAGACCTCTTCCATGGACACTAAGGCCCCTCCATGACCACCAAGGCTAGAGCCCTCGGTCTGAGATGGTGGTTGAATTATCTCTATCCAATTGCTTCCAAATTAATACTCCCTCCGTCCCAATTTGCTTGCCTTTTTGAGAGTGCGTGCATTTTGCACTCAAAAAATAATGTACAAGCATTAATTTTTTTTTAATAAACTTTACACCAATATAAAGATCTCATTGAGAAGAAAATTTTGGTGTAATTTTTTTTCCAAAAAAGTTTTCATAAACATGTTATTTTTTGCGTGCAAGAGGAGCAAGCAATTTGGGACGGAGGGAATAAGTTACTAGGATGGCTTGCAAAGTCAATTATCTCTGTCCAATTGCTTCCAAATTATTTATGCACATGTCTAATAAGTAGCATGAGATAACTTCCAGTCAATTGGCATGAAGGAAAACAAAAAGGAAAAAGGTGAACCAATGTTCAAATCTAAGCCATTTGGATTGGGTTTGAACTCTTGGATTGGCCAAATCCTATCTTTGTTTTTTACTTTCCTTTTAAAAGTGCTTGTTCCTGTTTCTTTTGTTGTACCATTGAGAAGAAGGGATTTCTACTGTTCTTGAATTTATTCTACTTCATGGATTCAAGTAAGTTTTATTTATTTATTGTCTCTAGTTCATTTACAAATATATTAGGCTACATTAGTTGCTAGGAACTATACATATTTCTGTGACTTAATCTCTCCACAAAAAAAAAAAAAAAGGTACTAGCATGTTTTTAATCGATTAAAGATCTTCTTGCTCATTTGCCTATTTTCAATGAACAATTAAAATTGCATTTTTATTGTGTGTCGTTGGATTCAGTTTATGATTTGTGAACAATAGATACAGACCGTGTTTTGACAAATTCAATGAATATTTTGATTCTATATATTTGTTTGGCAAAAGAAGAGCTACTTTCTAAAGCTAAAGAAAGAGTTGTAAAGATTATTTTCCACAATAAAATAGCTTAGCCAACAATTATTTGTGTAGAAAAAGTGGAGGATTAAGAAACATAAATATTATTGATATTGCACACGTAATGGATTCTTGTGCGCTCCACAATAACAAATCGTTGAACTTTAGGAACTCTATTGAAGATTGATTGAGTTTTTCAACCACACCATACAAGTCCTTGTAGGTTTTGCTTTACTATAATTTGCTACGATTCGTGCACTTGTGAGTATATTAAAATTTCACAAATACGTGATGCAATTTTATCGTCTCAGTGTGATTAAAATAGTTTAACGTGTTCACAAAACGTCACTTTTCCACATGAGATTACAATTTCAGTTGGGTCAAATGACCCTACTTGTACTTGTGTTACTCTGCCCTTGCAATTTTACAGCCCCTCTGTCATCAAAGGATTCAAGAGTTATTATTGAGCTCATTAAGTTGCATACAAAGAGGTTCATTTCTCTTATCCTAACCCATATTTTCAGTCTCATTTGACCAACAATATAAATAAATTTCAGCAAAATCTTGAAGAACATAACAATTAATCTCATTTGACCAACAATATAAAAAAAAATTCTTCCTCCAAGCAAGATGCAGCTCCTTCCTCTATTAGAACTTAACACTCAACAACCAGATGGAGGACTTCTGTAGAAATCTGAAAATTCTTTCTTTCTTTTTTTTATAAGGAAAAGGGTGAGCTGGATTGAACCAGCTTAGCGACCCTCTGATCATACTCTCAGAATTCACATCATGCTAAATTTTCTTCTAACTAGAACGGGGTTTTTTCTTTGAGACCTCAAATAGCTGCATTACCCCGCGGATTTTCCCTGCAAAAAAATACACATATTGGCACCTTCAAATACCAAAAAATTGGATACATGCATGATGCCTTTTATTCTCCCTTATTCTGTTTAATGTTCTATACATCCATCTTGTATCGCATAGTTCCTTATAAATCTAGCGAAATCATTTATGTTGGGTTTGTGAAGCCTGGTTCGGTCTAGTTTGAGGTACGTTTGATATTGAGGCTTTAGTAGACAAATATATTATGATAATCGTTAATGCTAATTGTATTTTAACCTAGGTTATAAATCCGTGGGACAATCTATCCCTCAAAATATGGTTTACACAGGACATCACTCGACGTGGTCAACTATATATCTCCTCACTATTAGTCCATCCAATTCAGGAAAAAATACGTACCTGCGCGTGTCAACGTCTCTCTTCGCAGCACTGAACACAAATTGGTGGCTGCTGCTTGATATCACAGTAGCAACAAGCTATGTCACAGTTATTGTTGCATCCTATTATACCACAAACAAAAAATTACCATTATTTACACTCTGCTGCAAACCTGTTACTTTCATTTTTGTACTTTCTTTTCCTAATCTGCATCAGTTTAGTACACAGTTCCAAAAGTTTTGGGCAGAGGAAAAAACAGGTTTCGATTCGGTCACCTGTTACAGTGACATATTGATGCCGGTCAAGTGATTGAGGGCTTACGAGGAACGAAATGCGATTGCTTGCTCGAACAACATCGATACCAACCTGGAAAAAGACGATAGAAACGAAACCGAAAACAACAAATGGCAACTTCATTTTTTGGTGGCCTCTCTTGACAATATTTCACAGCAGCTAGGTGGGATAGTTGATTTGTTGGTGATCAACATCTTGGATTTCTGTTGGTTTATAAAGTGAGTGATCATAGTTGAAGGTTAGGCCAACCCATTTGATGTGATCTAAAAACTATTGGACTCTTGTTTATATATGATTTGTTAGCTAATTGTGGAGGGATTTCCTATGATTATGTGAAGGGATCATCCAAAAATTGTGTCCATATAAACTTGAATAGAATAGTTTTAGATTACCCTTCTTAATTCAGGGTGTAGTTAAGAGGTCCACAACAAATTTGTGACATATATATGTATACTAGGTGGTATGGCTCGTGCTATGCACGAGTGTTGTGCCTGTGACTTTAAATATGAATTGAGTTTTTGCCGATAGTTCAATGTAAGGCTGTAAGCCCTGTCATATCTGAATTCAATTACGGTAATACTAAGTCCACTGTCATTTAACTTTTTTTCAAAATTCATTCAGTATTCAGGATATTAAATTCTGAATGCAAATTTTGAAAATTAGATCGATTTTTTTACAATTATTACTTCATGTGATTTTTTTCCAAGAGTAATTATTTTAAAATTATTAGACAGCTCATATTATTTGTGTGAGACCCCCAAGTGCCACACAAGCATTTATACCATACGAAAGCATAAAAAACAGAGAAGGAGCAAAATATACAAATGGGAAAATCAAAGCCAAAATTAGAAGGGGCAAAATTGGAAAAATTGGACTAAATGTGGCAAGCCATAAATTTCTCCAACCCTCTCTTTTATTATACGGTGTAAATAAAGCTATCTTGCTGAAATAATAACGTCCATACGAGAATTAATTCTTTGCATCTCCTCAAAATAAAATTTCTGATTAAGCCATCTTTGCTCCATTTTTTAATTGGCCTCCCAAGAATTCTGCCTCCTTCAGAATAGCAGTGGACAAATATAGCAGTCAGCGGTTTTTTTTTTCGACCGGATGTCCAGGTCAACTATTTTTGGAGCCCTAAAGTTAACGACCTCTCATGATATCCAAGCAAGCAACACTTTTATGAAGGAGGCAGATCTTCTGTAGCCCATTTTTTGTTTTAAGAAATTAATACTTTCATACAATAGCTATTGAGTCTCACTTTTTTTTCTTGTAATCCATTTTTAGCCATAAAAATTGTTTTTCTATGTTTTCTTAGGTAAGGAACGACTACGAAAGGATTCAAGGGAGACAGACTTTAATTTTTTTTAGTTAAGCTAAGCACTTTCTTTTAAATATTCATCCGTTTTTTCGACACTATTTAGATTTTCATCCCCCTTATTTTACGGAGTTATGTTTTCATCCTCTTTAATGTGGTTTGCCATTATTACCCTTTTCTTAATATATATATATACACACCTACCTCTTTGTTAGGGACTGGAAAATGTTTTTTTGCTTGATTTTCTTTCCTAAAATCAAGGAATTTTGAAATTGTGGATGACTGTGTTACCTAAAATCAAGGAATTCATGAAATGGTGGATAATTGTATTACCTAAAATCAAGGAAATTTTGAAATGGTGGATGATTCTCTTGCCAAAAATTAAGGAATTTTTTGAAAGGTGGACATTCAAAATTGAGGGTATGATATTGTTTTCAAATATTAGTCTTGTGAGCACCAAAATTTAGGAATTTTTGAAAAAATTGTTATCCCATATTTCGTCTGATCTTAAATATTATATATAAGTATTGGCATCCTAAAACATGGTGAATATATTCAACTACAGATATATCACAATTTATTATGGTAAAAAAAATACAATAACAGTTGTCATGGTAAACTAAAAATAGTCGTGGTAAAATTAAGTCCACATAATAAGTCATTATGATAAAATTTGAAAGGAGAACAAAAATTATGGTAAAAAATCAAACCCAATACAATGGATATGGTAAAATTGAAAGGAACATGGTAAAGTAAACTAGTTAGCTTGGATATATATCAATATTTATGGTAAATTGTGACAACTAGTTAGCTTGGTTTAACAACTCCAATTATGGTGAAAACACACGCCTCAACCTTTACCAATTATTATTGGCTCATGATTTTGAATTTCCAATTTTCAAATCATCGTAAGATATCTTACCGTAATTGCTATTGGGATTTTTGTTTGTCGTAGTTGATTTTTACCATGATTTTCACCATTTTTGGATATGTTTTCTTTAAATATACCATATTACTAGTATGCCCTTAATATATATACCATAATTATTTGGTAATGGGTCACGTTTGCCATTTTATCATAATTTTTTGGTGGTATGTCACTTGTATCATATTCACCATGTGACTGGAAATGAAGTTATAATTTCTGTTGCACATGTGTATTACTCATAAAGTTGTGCATACATATTCCTTGACGGAAAATATAGATTTTCCACTGGCTAATTTAAGAGATCTTATAAATTAAGTAAGACACGTAAATTATGAAAATTTGGGACCAACAAAAAAATGGTAAAATTTCTACCAAGGCTAGATATATATGGTATCCAGTCAATTTATGGAAATTTGATAACAAAAAATGCATTTTTTTTTTTACCATATTTGGGGGAAAGGGAACCGTACAATTGGACCCTTGCTAGCAATGCTGTTGCAAAATTGATATTACAAACTAATAAATATACCTCATGGCGGAGATTGTCACTATCTGAGAATACAAAATCAATAACCCAAAATTGGTTTTACATGGTAAAATCCATAAATTGACTGCTCCATGTAAAATTAATGACAGAACCGTAATTGGGAAAAGAGGGAACCGTGTAATCAAACCCTAATTCAGCAAATCTTTTTTAAAACCCACAATCAAGTACCAATATTAGGCACTTAAAAAGGATGATTACTTAATATATGGGATAAATCGAAACACTTCCGAAATTCAACGATTGCACCGAGTTTATAGACGAATATGCGAATACCCGACGAATAATTGCAGACGATAGTGTGTGGAGGGAAATCGGCACTGGTGATCAATGGAGGACGAGGTTTGGCGTTGATTAGGAGGATGGATGGCAAGTGGTGGCGATGGAGGTCGATGATGGGGACCATCAGAGGACGTCCGGCTGGGTGATGGGATGGGATGGAGATGTGAGAGTAGAGATCAGATTATGAGAGAGAGAGAGGAGACTGATCAATCTAGGTTTTATAAAAGGGAAAAGAATATTGTTGGCCTATTTGTGGGATTGAGATTTATCCTAATCCTAAAATTGCAGCAGAGGACCTCATAATTTTGAAAATGGTCCACTACCTACTGCCCCATAGATGCAACTTTTAATTTAGTCCTCAATCCATTAATATGTTACAATTATATAATTATATATATATATATATAAAAAGGGCATTTTAGGGTTTATTTGAATCTCAGGATGGAAACATAACTCCTAAATATGCTCAGGATGATTTTCTAATTTCAAGTGACTAAAAGGATGATTATTTAAGTGCCTCTTCTTTTAACCATAATATACATGTCAAGTCGATGTCTTAAAAAAATATAACGCGATGCACACGCCATTAAATGATAGGCCGGATGCCTTTTTTGTTCATACTTTTTTGTCAAAGTTCTACTCGCACATACATTACGCGTGCCCCGGCCTCTAGTTCCTTATAAGAGGGGTGATACAAAACAGGGAAAAAAAAACATGAATAGACACAGGAAACAGCAGCCGACAGCTGAAATCACTCGGTGTATGCCCGTCCCTTTTCATTTTTTTCTTTCGTGTTTCTTACACTTTCTGGTCTTATAATGGATAGATTTTTACTCCAGAAAATTAATTCCTCAACGAAAAGAAATTATAGAGAAACAATGAGTAACAATCAAACGGAATACCAAGAACATGGAGTCTATTTATACAGAAACATACTTATAGGTACTAGTCCAATAACATTTTTTGAAAAACCAAAACCACAAAATAAATCTAGACCAATAATTCATAAACCAACCTAATAATGTCTGAAATGATATAGTAAAATGGCAAAACAAAGACACTGGAATCCTAGCTAGAAGCAGATATATGCCAAGGCAAGCGGCGCAACCGCGGCTCCTCCATAGGAGAAAAATGCTGCAGCTTTAGAGCCAGATGAACTGCCACCACCGGATCGGGAATCGTCGTGTGACATCACGGTTACGATCATCCTCTGGCCTCGGTTGCAGTGGCCGGATGCCCCACTGATGAAGTAGAAAGGTCCGGTGTGGTCGAGGTTGAAGACGGTGTTTCCAGTGTTGGAGAAGAAGTGTGGGTGGGTGGAGTTGCATTGCTTGTACTCTGCTTCGGTTACTTCCAGAACAGAGTCCTTCTTGTACTTGAATCCTGCAATCCCCATACAAAAGTTACAGCAGTGCTACGTACCCAGAAAAAACACCCAGAATTTGACGGGCCAGTGATTTCAAATTCTAGATAATTTTTCAGGTGGATTTTCTGGGTACTTAGACTTTCCCCATAAATTATGAGAAAACTTCATTATGTACTCGTTCACTTTTATTACTCACACAGAATTAGATTCCAGAAATCACATGAAAAATTATGGGGTGATGCTGAAGCACCACCATTTGGTGTTCCGACCCTTTTCAACACAGCACAATTTTGTGCCATACATTCTGTCGTAGACGCGGCGTTAAAGAGTGTTGCGTCAGAATATGGTGTTGCCTCAAGACCACTGAATACTCGGAAATGCACAAAATGTTTACAACTATTTTATACACTTTGTCACTTGTGAAATGAATTTTTTTCTCCAAATTAATGATGGTGTATGAAGGTATGCTTGTAGTAGTTATTTGGATGCTACTAAATAGTACTGTGTTACAAAAATAACACTGGGACAAGTGAATTATCTCATAAGATGTCACGTTAGTGGCACCAAGAAAATCCTACGATACGGGACGTAGAAAATCCTCATTGATATAAATCGTACTAAAACGAAGAATGAAATACAAACACACACACACATATATTAATTAGGTGTGTGTATAATTTGTTACAAATACATATGATAAGTTAAGAACAGTGCTTACGGATGGTGTCGCCGACTTGGAACCGGTTCTCCGACGCCCAGTCGTTGAAGATTTTGCTATCGTTTTCCGGGGGGACGATCCAACCATTGATGTCACCAACTTGGAACTCGAAGGAAGTGACAGATAGGAGATGAAAGGAGGAGAGGGACACAAGAAGTAGAATTAGAATGGTGGAATTGGAAGCCATTTGGAATGCAGTTTTTTGGATTAGAGCTGTTCGGGGGTATAAGAGAAATGGCAGTAAAAGCTTAAAAACACAGATTAATAAGTTTTTACTGTAGAGGATTTTATAGGGTTGGTTACGGTTTTAAAGGGCAGTTTTTGTAGGGTGCGATGGTCATGGAGGTAGTGGGAAGGTATTATAACGGTTAGATAAGGCTTTGGTTTTGACTTGGTCATATGGGTCAATTTGACGAGTTATTATTTATTAGTCTCGGAGCACAGTCACGTGATGCTTCGGATCATTCTAGCACTATACATTTGTGTGGAGTCTATACACTTAGTCGTGGATCCTACGTGAATGTATAGTGTTGGAGTGTCCTGGCACACTACGTGACCGTTCTCCGGGAACACTGAATAATTAGACCAAATTGAGAAGTTACTTGTGCACGTATGCTATTTTCGTGGATGATGAGGGGCTGCGGTTCAATTTATTTCACTCCTTTTCGGTTTTGCTTATTCTCCTTTTCTTCCTTTCTTTGTTCTTTTGGATACTTTGGCAAGTAGTAATGAATTTGATTTATGACTTATTGGGATTTGGGGTTCCGAAGTGTCCCAAGACACTATAACTTTGCATTTGTTAACCGAACCCTTCATTTTTTCGGAAATGTTGAATAGGTTATTCATACAAAAAAAACAAAATTGATCGAACTAAAAAACAAAATTGATCGTTTTTTTTTTTTTTTTTGGATAACCAAATCATCAGGTCAGTCTGCGCGCACCTCGACTAATACATATTCATATGGTCGGATATAATTTATTTTACTAAAATTGATGGGTAATGTGATTTAGAGAATGAATTGTAAGACACATTTCTCAATCACACATGATATGCTGCATATTATTAAAAAAAAAATTAATGAACAGTTCAGGGGTGTAAATTTAGCCCAATGGCTCAAATCCCAAGCCCAAAATCCGCCCAAGCCCGTTGAAGTTTAGGCTGGCCCTTGGCCCTACCCGATCCCTATGGATAGGGCTTGGGCTAGACATTTTGAAGCCCGGTCCTACCCGAAGCTTGGCCCGATTTATGCGCGATTACAACGGCCATAAATTCGAATATTTTAGCCCGAAAAAAAACCCGATTTTTGCGCGATTACAAGTGGGGATATTTTATTGTGATAGATAAATAAACTGGGTGATTACATGTTCCCAGTTAAATGTTTGATGGCATGGGGACCGGCAACATTAGGGTTTAGGACTCTTTGTTCTATATCGGAGATGCATGCTTCATGACTCCAGTTTGGCAGCAACAAAATCTCCACTTTGACTACATGTACGAAAAATGGCTACTTAATTTGATAATTGTACACGGAAGAGCATCTCCAACACCCTGCTATACCTCCGGCCAAACCCATTTTTGGCACCCCAGATCACTTTCAATGCCTCCAAGTCTCCAACGGTCAGCCATTTGTGGGAGCCAAAAATGACCCCGTCCAGTTCTAGGGCCAAATTTGTTGTGATGCAATTTATCCACTCTCATGTTAATTTTGGCTAAATTGTGTAATGGACTATTCGCGGTTTCGTTAATAAAATTAAGTATTTTTGTCAATACCTTTTGCCTACAGTAATTATTCAATTATATTCTTTGTACGTTGTGTTGAAGTCATGCACTCAACTTAATAAACGCCATTATGTGATTCATGTAGTTCAAATGCCTTTCATTTTCAAGTAATTAAAATAATAATAACGGTCAAATATTAATTTTACTCCTATACAAATGAAAGTACTAAGAAAAAGGCTCCAAAATCCAAATAACTCAGGCCCGAGCCCTTAGCCTGGATATTTTAGGGTTGCGGACTGGGCCTAGGCCTAGGTTGTTCGACATTGGATAGGCCCGGCCCGGCCCGGCCAGCCGGCCTGATGTTTTTGCGGGAGCCCAAAGGCCTTGGATCGGGTTGGGCCAAGACAAATTTACACCTCTAACTATTCATACCACAAATAGAAATGAGATTCTTACCTCTGAGTCTAGAAAAGAGGTATCTAATTACCATTAAGGTAAGTCTCTCTTTTTAATTACTACTAAGGTAAGTTACTTCTTTGAAGGGTTTGGACACTTAGGGTATCATAAAATTTCATAGGGTTTTAGAAGTTTAGGCACTTTAATATGGTTTTGAAGGTTTAGACACTTTCATTAGAGTAACCTAGGATTTAGGTTTAGGCACTTTCATAGGGTACCCTAAGGTTTAGGTTTAGGGTATAATTTCCTATTATAGGGTTTTAGTGGTTTAGGCATTTTCGTAGGGTACCCTAGGGTTTTAGACACTTTCATTAGGGTACTCTAGGGTTTACATTTAGGCACTTTCATAGGGTATCTTAGGATTTAAAAAAAATTAAAATGTAAGATAAAAATGAGAGAGAGAGAGTCCTACACGCGTTGGAGCTGGGCGGGTGGGACAAAAAAGGAGTGCACAGTGCTTCTCTTGGAGCTAGGCGAGTATTGGGTCACAAAAAGTGATCGGCTCGTAAAATCCTCAATAGAAATTCTAGAGGGTCCACAATTGGGAGTGGAATGCCTCTACAGGACTCCAAATCCAATGTATTGGAGGCAACCTGAGGAAGTCCTCTCTAATTTGCTTTTGCTATATACTCCCTCCGTCCCTTTGGAATTATTGAGTATTCCATTTTGGGTTGTTCCTTAGTAAGTGTTTGTTTTGAAAAGTTAATGGGTAAAAATTTGTACAATTATTGTTTTATCCTTTTGAAAAGTTAATGGAAAAGAGTTATGGGTAAAAGTGAATGATAATTTTAGAAAATAGAGATAAAAATTGATGTCAAGGATGTAAAGTGGAGGTAAAATTTGATGTGAAAGGAGTAATGATAAGTTAGATTTACGAAGCAACACACTTAAAAATGGACGAAGAGAGTAATTTTTTTTTTCATTCTAGTAAACTGCACGAAACACTGCATTATGACCATAATATTTGTAAAGGATGGAGCCAAATTTTACCTTTGTGAGGACAAAAATATATATCGACTTTAGGTAGAAATCAAACTAACATACTATAAAACTGAAATAAATTTAGTAGTGGCAGATCTATAAAATTTAGAGAGAAATTTTTTATTTGAGTTTAATAATAAAAAATTTGAAAATTATGTCAAGCAAATTTAGATTAAGACAAAGGCGGTTAAAAGCAAGTTATTCGATACATGAGGAATTCTCAACTACCTTATCCAGACATGTAATTGCTGGAATTCCTTTGTAACCCTAATCAATTGTCCAAAGGCTTTATTTTCTTTGTATTTTATTTTTGTGTACTTTACAATATTTCCTAGGAGTAGAGATAAGATAATTTCATTGTTGTAACCATTTGGGTTTTTGTCGGTTCATCTCTTTGAAGTTTAATAAAGTTCGACTTTATTAGTTTCAAATCTTGTTTGATTCTAGTGAAACTCCACTTACCGCATTTCCAGCATTCATCCTTTAGTTTATGTCGCATACTACAGAGAAATTTTAATGACGTAAACAGTGCCACTTGGTTTATTACTCCCTCCGTCCCAAATTTGTTATCAATTTACGGACATGCGTGCCATTTTTCAATTGCTTATATCTTTCAATGTATAATGTTTTTTACAATTTTGAAAACTTTGTTTAATAGAATTCATTGAAAGCTATCAAACAAGATCCATAGTGAATATATATAACATTATACAAATGAAAATATAAACAATTTTTTGAGGTGCTGTGAATAGTGCAACTGGACAAGAAATATGGGACGGAGGGAGTATTATAGTGTGTGCAACTATCGATTATATTATAATAGCGACTGATGTCACTTGTGTCCATTGACTCCATCCTTGATATGCCCTTTATCATTGTTAAAATAGATTATTCGATGAATCAATCAACACAAAAGTTGTCAATGCTACAAAAGCCTCTAATTTTTCAATCGTAAATTCCATACTCCTATATTTTTAACTTTTTATATAAAAATGAAAAAAATGAAAAAAAAAAACCCTTCCACATAACTTTTTTTTGGATCCAATACTACAGTACTATACTTGTCGATGTCCATTAAGATGATTTTTTACATAAATATATACACGGGCCATAAAATATAAATGGTTCACATAAAAAACAACCGTTAAGATGATTCACATCAACAACAACCGTTAAGATGATTTTTTACATAAATATATACACGGGCCATATAATATAAATGGTTCACATCAACAGCAAACACATGACGTGGTTACAAATAGTGGTGGCGGTCCTTTGGGGCCAATCCATACAGAGCTTTGCTCTAACTTTAAATGGGGCATCCGCTAGTGGACTATGTGATTGGTCTCCCAGGATTAGTTGAAGTGCACAAAAACCGGTCCAGACACCTATTTATCAAAAACGAAAAACCAAAAATACAATAGCGGTGGCGGAAACCAACCGTTTCATAAAGAATTTAAACTATTTTCTTAATTATCATTCAAGGGTATTTGGGAGGCTCTTTTTTAACTTTTTATTTTTATCTTCTTGACTTTTTGGCTTTTTGAATTATGATTAGAATGTATTTTGAATATAGTAGAATGTTTGAGAGAAATGTGTAGAATGTATTTTACAATATGAGTAGTGTTTTGGTAATACAAACAAAATACAATTTTTAGGTCTTTTTGTTAACCAAAATGGAAAAATTAAAAATAAAAAGTAAAAAAGCTCTCATATCCTACTTTTCACTTCTGTTCTCAAAATGCCAAAAAATGAAAACAACCAAAACCTTTGCGAAAATGAGAAGTGAAAAAAGAAGGGATCCAAACAGCCTCAAAGTAGCAATAACTGCTCAACGGTTTCTTCCTAATTATGCCACTCCCTCCAACAACGAGGTTTGATACAAAAAATGAAAACTTTCCCATAAATCTCCCCCGAAAATGAAATGTGTGGGTGTAATTCACCGAATATATAATACACTGGGTGAAACACACCCACACATACACTGGATAAATCACACCCATACATTTTATTTTCGGGAAAAATTTATGGAAAATTTTCATGTTTCATATGTTTTTCCTCCAACTAACACATGACCCCAATTTACGTTCTCTATGCCACTCCCTCCAACAAGAACCCGGGGGCCTGCTGTCCGTGGGGGTCGGCAGGCCCTGCCAACCCCCATCTGCACCGTTCGTTTCGGGCATCAACGGCTCAGAT
Organism: Vaccinium vitis-idaea; assembly: GCA_963854785.1. Taxonomy (NCBI): domain Eukaryota; kingdom Viridiplantae; phylum Streptophyta; class Magnoliopsida; order Ericales; family Ericaceae; genus Vaccinium; species Vaccinium vitis-idaea. The sequence continues at coordinate 39,309,829 of OY978222.1, read as the reverse complement.
TGCATCAAACAATGGACGGCTCGGATACACTTTGGAGAGGTAAGATCTGAGTCGTTGATGAGCGAAATGGACGGCTCAGATGGGGTCGGCAGGGCCTGCCGACCCCCACGGACAGCAGAGCCCCCCATTTCCTCCAACAACACATGACCCCATTTACGTTCTCTCTCCATCCCTACAACTCTACGGTTCTACCCCACCCACCCCCACATGCACTAGATTCCCATTTCCCACGCCCTCTCTGGGTTCTTTTGATCCGAGCAATTTCAAGATCTTCCGAGTATTTTTTTTTAAAGGTTTCTCGTAGGCTCTTAAAAATGCATTTTAAAAACAATGAGCGATTTGGATCATCAAAATTACCTTGGGAATAGTGAGGTCCGCATGGTAAGTTAAATAAGGGTCCCTTTTTGGAAGCTCATTGTATATATGTATATAAAATATTTATAGACTTTAGGCCCCGATTGGATGGTGCTAAAATTTCAGGGGGATAAATTATAGAGGGGGTATAAGATAAGAGAGGGTATAATTTTTAGAAGGTTGGCCCACATTGATGTGATATTTATAGAGGGGGGATAAAAAAGTAGATAGTTTGGATGATGGATTAAACAGGGGGATAACTTTTGACTTGGTTTGGATGTTTTATAAATAAGAGGGGGTAAATGATGGAAAAAGCAATTAAATGACTCTTTTGCCCTTGTGGTGTTCCAAACTTGATTATGTATTAAATTAATTATATAATTACAAAATTTAATCTATTTAATAAATTTTGGACAATTTCAAGCTATATTAATTTATTTTATTGAAAATTTAATTTTTTTAACATATGTCTGAAATGTTAACAAAAAAATACACGTTGGATTTCTCAAGCATAATAGTACTTCTCTAATTTGTGGCTGGATTTCTCAAAAAATAAAATAAAAATAATGATAATAAAATTGTGTGGTTGGAACTTGGACCATTTCATTTACTGTTCTTCATTTACCATTTCCTTTACTCTTCTTCAGTTCTTCTTCTTATCTCTCTCTCTCTCTCTCTCTCTCTCTCTCTATGTTTCTATGAAATTAGGGTCTGCCAACCCAAAAACATCTCTCTCTCTCTCTCTCTTTCTCTCTCTCTCTCTCTCTCTCGTCCAACCCATCGAATCAAACCCATCCCTGTGATTCCGCCCAACCAAAATTTCATGTTCCAGCCTCAACCGATCTTTGTGTTATCACCTCTGTCTCCGACGAGTTTTAGAAGTTCCGGTCATTGCTTCGAAGTTCGGCAGTCGAAAATCGGAGGGGCAAAGCACGATCCGGTTTGGTTCTTGTTTTCAATTTACTTTTGATTTCTAGGAATGTAAAAAAATACAAATTTTAGGGTTTTTTTTTAAATCTGAAACCAAATTAATCCATGATTTTTATTTGATTTTGTGTTGGCTGATGGATGATGGAGGAAGGGGATAAGGAGGGGTTTAATGGTCAAAAAACACACCCTCTACTCCTAGATAATTTTTGGGCAGGCCAAGGGGTGCCCAAAAATTATCAGGGACAAAGCTACTAATCAGTGAAAACTAAGAAGGGGTAAACAATTATCAGGGGAGGTGTTTTGGTTGCCAAACCCAGGCATACGGGTGGGACCTACCCCTTATCAGGGGTGATAATTTTTGGAGGGGAGCTTTAGCTCCATCCAAACGGGCCGTTATGTAGCAATCAAAATAACATACTCTAAACTACAATAAAAGTATATATATATATATATATATATATATATATATATAAGCTTCCTATTCGGACTTCGGACTTCAGGACCTCCGTGATCCGAGCATTTTTTGACGATCTGAACCGTCCAATGTGTTCAGAAGGTGTTTTCAAGAGTCCGCGCCGGAAATCTTCCAAAAAAAATACTGGGAAGGGCTTGATCCAAGCAGTTTTTCGCAAAATTGTTACCTTGAAAACACCTTTTAAACATATTGGACGGTTTGGATTTCCCAACAATAATTTTTAAAGTGAAAAAATTACATTTTTTCTTATTTACGGGAGGTCCTTACTAGAAAATTTACCTATATATACAAAAAAAAAGTGCGGGAAAACAGTTGTGGGCCATTGGATCCTATGCCCTTTACGCAATCCAACAGCTAACAACTGTTTTCCCGCACTTTTTTTTGTGAGGGAGCCCTCATAGAAAACTTCTTGAGATATATATCCCTTATTTAAAATTTGGTGCGGACCTAGCCTTTTTTCAACTTTCCGAATCAAATTTTGACGATCCGAACCGCTCAATGTTTTTAAAATGCGTTTTTAAGGGCCTATGTGAAGATTCGTAAAAAATAAATACCCGGAAGGGCTTGATCCAAACAGTTTTCGATAAAACTATCGAAAACTGTATGGATCAAGCCCTTCCGGGTATTTTTTTTTTTTGACGAATCCTCACATAGGCCCTTTAAAACGCATTTTAAAAACATTGAGCGGTTTGGATGGTCAAAATTTGGCTCAGAAAGGTGAGGTCCGCACCAAATTTTAATAAGGGATCCCTTAGATGATCATTAATGTATATATATATACAATAAACAATATTTGTCATATGTACACATCACAGCTAGTGGTCACTTGACATGCTCTTTTTTTTTTTCGGACTCGGGGGAGGTGCTGTGCACAGCATCTCCCCCGCTTCCTTTTTTTTCATTCGATTTCTTGTTTGGTTTCTTTTTTTGTGTGTGTTGATCAAACATCTTAATACAAACAAAGTGTGCATAAAAAGACCGTTTGAAGTTAGATTTTTCTTAATTTAATTTAGACCTCATGTTTCGTAATATTTTACTTGGCCCATTAAATTTGTCTTTAGACTTTCTTTTGGCCTCTTTATTAATAAAAAAAACTAGTTGAAAACTTTATATAACTAAAAAATAGTGAAAAAAATTCAGTAGTGGCGGTCTATATAATTTGGAGATATTTTTTTTTATTTTAGTGTAGTAATAAAAATTTTAAAAATTATTATAATGGCAACTACGTCACTTGTTCCTCTCCGTCCTTGATATTTTATCTTCATCATTGCTAAAAGTGATCGTTAAATGAACCAATCAATATCAATATCATATATTATATTATACTATATCAATATCAACCAATCGATACAACAAGTACCAAAGGGAAAAGAAAAAAAAAATTCCAACAGTAACAATAGGGTGGCGGAAAACAATAAATATGGATATGCACGGGTCATAGAAGATAAAATGATTTATAGATCAACAATAAATTCATTATGAGGCTAACAATAAGGTGGCGGAAAACTGCGTCCAGGACCTTGCTTTTCGCCCCTAATTTTCTCCCTACTTTTCACCCAAAATGACATCATTTTGGGCATTTTTTTGATACACCTTCAAAGCTTCCAAGGACCCTATTTGAAAAGTTAATTTCCCAAAGTGTCTAAATCCGAGTGCCAAAACCAACTATACCCTATCCAAATAGCCTAAATCCCTTACAATTTACTCTCCAAAAAAGACCTTTGGAAGCTTTGGAGGTGTACCAAGAAATTGCCCAAAACGACATTATTTTGGGACAAAAAGCAGGGTCCTCGGGTTCGGAAAATCCACCTTTTCAATTTAATCTATTTTCTTAATTATCATTTCAAAGTAGTAGCAATAACTGCTCAACGGTTTCTTCCTAAATTATGCCACTCCCTCCCAACTACACATGACCCCATTGACGCTCTCTTCTCCACCCCTACAATCCTACCCCACCAACCCCCACCCCCACATGCACTGGATTCCCACCCTCTCTGGGTTCTCTTATTTAAGCCCCCCAAATCAAAACCCACTTCTCAGATCCATCTCTTTCTCTCTCACCTCAACCAAAACACACACAAACTGTGCATCATGGACCTATCGTCCGTGTCGCAGCAGCTCAAATCCCAGCCAATTTGGCTACTCCTTTTACTCACCCTCGGTTCTTTATCACTATCCAAATTGGTTTTCGCTTTTCTCCAATGGGTTTACGTTAATTTCCTCAGACCCCCAAAGAACCTCAAGAAATACGGATCTTGGGCACTTGTAACCGGACCCACAGACGGTATTGGAAAAGGCTTCGCCTTTCAATTAGCTAAAAAGGGTCTCAATTTAATTCTTGTGGGTCGTAACCCAGATAAGCTAAAGGACGTTTCTGACTCGATTTTAGCCAAATTCGGTAAAACCCAGATCAAGACTGTGGTTGTTGACTTCTCTGGTGATTTGAACGAAGGGGTTGAGAGGATTAGACAAACTATTGATGGGTTAGATGTTGGGGTTTTGATTAACAACGTTGGGGTTTCTTATCCTTATGCGAGGTTTGTACATGAGGTGGATGAGAAGTTGTTGTCAGATTTGATTAAGGTTAATGTTGAGGGGACTACAAAGGTAACCCAAGTTGTTTTGCCTGGGATGATTAAGAGGAAGAGAGGTGCGATTGTCAATATTGGTTCGGGAGCTGCTATTGTGATCCCTTCTGATCCTCTTTACGCCGTTTATGCCGCCACGAAAGCGTAAGCATTTCTCCTTAATCTCTCCGTTTTGGTAGTGAAGTGGGTGTTTTGCGTGTTGGTTTTGTACTTTGTGGGTGTTTGCTTTGTGTTTTCGTTCTTTATATTTTTGCCAATGATTAAATTGAAATGCCTAAAGAAAAGATAGAGAAATAGGAAGTTTTATGCCTGTAAATTCTTGATAGTTATTTAGCATCGAAGGCAATTAAATTTGTCGTATCATACGAATTTGAGCTGATTAGATCAGTTATCAACAGCCCAGACAATCTAGAGCTAGGTTTTATTTGTTTTATAACAATTACTCCTACTATTTTTCTGCAATCAAAGGACTTGTGAAGATTCATTGATGAGGTGGGGTTCTCCTATTATCACACTCATCTCATCTACCGTAGATTGGGCGATGCGGTGGTTAGGAGATCAGGTAGATGGTAACACTAAGGTGTGTGGTAGACCAAAATTAACTTTAGAGGCGGTAGTTCGAAAGCATCTGGGTTTTTTTAAAATATCACGGGACATGATGCACTCATCAGTCGTCAATAGAGAAAAAGGATTCATGTAAGGACCCCAATTGCTTGGGATGTAAGGAGCAGTTCGGTTTGGTTTGGTTATGCTTGTATTATTGTGTTTCGCTGGGATTACTTGTCAATTTAGTTGTTAGTGGGAAAACATTGTATCCACCGCATGCAATTAGTAAAAATTTGTTTTCCATAAGCATTTCTATAGGAAGGATGATATGGTTTTTGTTTTTCACATTCAGATACATTGATCAATTCTCAAGGTGCCTTTATGTGGAGTACAAGAAGAGTGGGATCGATGTGCAGTGTCAGGTATATATGCTTCACTTTTCAAATGTCTACCTCTGCCGTGTCCTTCTTAGTTCATTTTACGACCTTAGACTGTATACAATCGTCGTCATAGTATACAACCCCGTTAGATTTTGAGAAAGAGTGAGAAAAGAAAAGAAAGGAGAAAATTTTCATTTATATGTTTAACCAAAAGTGATGAGAAATAGACAGTGAAAGGATGAGAAATAAAATAAAAGGGTGAATGTTTATTGGTCTATTTTGTTTTTTTTATTACATCTCATCAAAGAAATTCAACTTTTCTCTTCTTCTTCATTCGGACTTGTTCGATATGAATGCCCTACATCATAAGCACAATTTAATCCATCGCAGTTGGAGAATACTATTGACTTTATCATCTTTACGGGTTTACGTCTTTACGAGTGCACACTTATAATTTTTTTATGCATCGACAACTACTCTCCAACAATGAGACGACTCCGTTTTAGAAGTTTTTGTCCTTGGTATTTGATATTAGGTGGCGTGTGAGCTTTCTCATAGTAATTTTAATTTCATCTACCTACCAAAGAAAGATTAAAGCTACAAGTTTCGTTTAATATTGCATTTGACTTTTTTATGCATTGAAATGACCTGGTTTAGTGTCTTATAATCACTCAAACACTTTTTCATTCTACTATTTTTAAATATTAAACAGTACAGAAAAATTGTTTATGTGTAGCTAATCTCAAAGCTGCCTTATGGAATCTGCTTTCCCATGCATGTTGCTGAGAAATACGTTTTGCGCTTTTGGACCTCTGCTATTTGTCATTCACTGAGAAAGAGCAGCTATTCGCAGCTTTACTAAATTCTACAACTCTGATTTGGCTTAAAGAAGTTTTCACAAAATTTGTGCTCAAATGATGTATATTCTAGGAACACAAAAAGTGTAGATGTTCATTGGATCACTAAATATGAATCAGCGAAATTTCATCTTTTTACTGGCCCAAGAGCTAAGAAACATGTTGGACTTTGTTTTCTGCCTGTCTTTGATGCTCTTACGAGTTCGTTATACTATAGGTACCCTTGTACGTGGCAACGAAGATGGCATCAATCAGAAGGTCATCCTTTTTCGTTCCATCAACTGACGGTTATGCTAAGGCTGGCTTGAGATGGATAGGGTATGAACCACGTTGCACCCCTTACTGGCCGCATTCTCTTCTGTGGGGTTTGGCAAAATTGTTGCCGGAGTCTATTATCGATGCTTGGCGTCTGAGGTTCTGCCTGGCAATCCGAAAGAGGGGACAACTCAAAGACTCCAGGAAGCAGGAATAGACACCCACCACTCGTCTCTTCATATTTATCTCTCCTTTCTTTCCCTGTTTGTGAGAATGTGACCATTTGGGAGGTTAGATTAATTCCTGAAAGAGAACTATGACTCTAGGAAGCATGATGCTGCTATTCATAATGTGTTTATGTGCTTTTTAGTTGGCTGGCATATGTTTTTCAATCACTTTTCGGCAGGATCTTAGTACTTTCTGTTCAATCAAGTTGCTGTAGTATAATGAGTTGTTGGTCATTGGAATTTCATATTTTTGGAGGTCATTTTGTGCAGTTGAACTGTACATTTCAAGTTGCAGAAATGTGGATGACTGCAAGAATGCTAAGCACTGGGGTTTGAAAAACGCAGCCTTCTGCGTGAATTGCTTCCATGCACTTAGGGTCTCTTTGGGCAAACGGTGCTTTTTGCCTGTTTTCTTGTTTTTTTCTTTGTATAATCCTGAGCCCAAATCCACCGGACTTGCAGGGAGCCCAATTAAAATTGGAGCAACGCTCCGCATGGACTAACTCGATAGCACTTGAGAGGTTCAAACCTGAGATCTTAGGAGGGAACAAACTCCTAAGTCTCAAGCCAAGGTTTCAAACCTCAGACCTTATGAGTGAACAAATTCCTAAGTCCCAAACCTTGAAAAAAGAAGATTTTTTTGCATCTTTTTTGTCATCTTATATGAATTTTTTTCAACTTTAGTCTATAATCTTCCGCTTTCTCTCGTCGAGACAAAAACTTTGATCTAAAAATTTGACCTGAACTTTGTAAAGATTAGGAGAAAAACAACAAAAGACCATACCCCATGGCCTTTGAAAATTGACTAATGTCCACTTCATCAACTTGTGCAAAACAAGGTGAAACAAATTCTGGAAAACATCAATCAAACATAGAAAACCCAATGTTGTTTGAGTGACGCAAGTGGAAATCCAAAAAATCATCATTCCACGTTTTCACCAATTTGGCTCAGCCCCCACACAAAGCCATTTTTTCATTATTCAATCAAATCTGAGTTCGACCCTTGAAATTAACTCAAGTAATTTGTATCCCTTTAGTTCAAGGAGAAGGTTGGTGGTTCGAGCCGGGAGCGTTGAAGGTTGGTGGTTCGAGCTCATGAAGGAGCATCGATCCTCCGTTGTAATCTAACTCGTTACTGACTCTATCTTGTTGTCAAAAATAAAAACGGTAAAAATAATAATAATAATTAGATTCGAGTTCATAAACAAAGATAAAAGAAACAAGAGAAGAAAAACTCTGCCATGAAAATGGAATCAAACTAATGTTACAGTCCATTTACATACAAAATAAAAGGCGAAACAAGAAAGAATTCCATGATACCTGTTAGCCCAAAGGTTTTCTTAAAATACCTTATTGATTTTGATGATAACAAACATATTTTATAAAATGAGAAATATAATTGATTTTGTGATATGTGGTGCTCATTTAAATTAATTGTATTTTGTAGGATTTGGTTGAGTTACATATGGATAGATTCTACATCAAATCCTATCTCCAATAGCCAAGATATACATGAAGAGGGAGAAGACTAAGGACAAATCTTACTCTCATATTTTATCGGATGCAAATGCTGTCAATGGAATATGGAAGCAAATAAATTTCAAACGGCTAATTCGAAAAAAGAAGAAGTGATTGTCGTGGATTAGGCTTCATTATTGCTACCTAATCATCTATTGCCTTACTTGTAGCAATTGTTTCAAACGGCTAATGCTGTAAAGGAATGGAATGGAGTATTGCTTTGATCAAGGCAATTTGGGAATCATTGGATTCGGTTCAAACGGCTACTGCAAGAAAATGAATTGAACATTGCTGGGATCAATGATCAATCAAGCCAAATATTGATTGGCATATTTCCAAATTGGAGTGGGCTCCAAATAACGTCCATTTAGTAAGCATAAAAGGAAGATTAAGGTGATGGTCAGAATACTCCGAAGAAGAAAGAAACGTGTGCGCCACCTTTGTGTTCAGAGCTTTATTTTGTATTCATTCACACTTTCAAGAGTGTTTAATTTGTGAGCTTTTATTGTAAAAGGGAGTGTGACCCCTTATATATCTCTTTGTGAGAGGTTCTCTTTGTGAGTAATTTTTGTGTGAGAAAAAATTACTCGGATAGGTGTGACTAGCACCGGAGTCAAAACTAGTTGGGTTAGGTGTGACTAACACCGGAGTCTAAAATAGTTGGAGCGATTGGGGATATTGCTCGTTGTAACGGTTTCTCTAGCACCCGCGAAGCTAGAAAGTGTTACTATTGGAGATAGTGCAGCAATTCCCGAGTAGGACACTTGGGGAGTGGACTAGGCCGTGAAGTTGCGGACCGAACCACTATAAATCTCTGTGTTTGATTTCTCTCTTCCCTTACTCCTTATTTACTGTCATATAATCATTGTTTGCATGCTTGAAAATATTTAATTTTATTGCGTGTTGCATCTAGTGTTTTTTTAATTCCGCATTATTTTTTGAGATACACAATTCACCCCCCCTCTTGTGTTGCTATCTGGGCCAACAATACCTCATTCAAACTACTATATTCCTGTTCTGGAAAAAATGGATACATTCACCTATCGATTATGCATGTTAAAAACTCGAATATCGACATATGTAACACTTGATAAGGGATACAGAAGTTACAGTTGGTACATAAGCCACAGGAAGGTACACATGTAGCAGCATCTCCCCTCAGCCAATTTCTACATCTCTTTCAACAGCTGATCGAGGCCCTTGATAAGATCCTCCATAGTCGTTTCTTTCAACAACTGATCGAGACCCTTGATAAGATCTTCCATTGTCGTTTTTGAAAGATTTCTGGCTAAATATCCTCCCTAAGGCACTCCTAGTCCTACGAACAGCTTGCCCGTTAACTGGTCTACTGCTACCATTTTTCTTGGCAAGATCTTCGGATATCCTCTTAATGCTATCATCAAACCGACGCCTAAATGTTGGATATCTCGAGATTGATTTCATAATTCCTCGAAGTCTTCAAAGGAAAAAAGAAAACATTTCAGCTTACAATAAAAAGTAAATGACATAAGAATTTGATGTTTTTGCATTACCACCTTCGTGCAAGTGCATCGAGTTCGGCTCTTTTAAGCTCGGACTCAGGGGCTGAGGCGATACTTGAGTCTTTCATCCTCTCCGGATCCCCACTCAGCAAAACTAATTTCCCCAAGTAGTCCTCTTGAGAATCAGAGAGATTCTCCGCTTTGATTTGGTCTTTGAAGATTAGCAATGGATTGAGAAACCAATCGAAGAAGGCATCTTTAGGTCTGTTTGTGCTTGTAATCTCAGAAACATTGTCATCTGCAATTATTGGAAAAGAAGTACTTCCAGAATCATGTGTTATTTTTCTGCCTCATTTTGGAACCAAATTCCCCTTGAAGACCATAACGAAATTCCAATCTTTCCTTCGACACAACCCACAATGTACTGAGACATGTCGAACTTCCAAAAAATACCGAAACATTGAATTCTTTTTAACACCTTTTACCAATAGTCGCTGTGACCTCATCATACATTCGCGTATTCTTTGGACATTTCCATTGTGTTAAGGCTACGTTTCGAAAATGTTTAAAAAAATTTAATGTTTTCAGACTGTTTACTTTTCCTAACTATCCAAAACAACAACATGCCAAACAAAAGTTGAGCAAAATTGAATATTAGATAGAGAAGCCTCACTTACATAACAATAGACCAGGGGAGTTGGCTTTTGCGGAACGTATTAAACACTGGAGAAGAGAATAAGTTGGTAATCCAATGCTTATGACGCTGCCGCTATCTTTATTCAATTTAGCATCTTCAATGTCCTTAAGGGTAATTAATCCTTGAGCAACCATTAGTTCTCCAATTCGTTGGCAATCTTTAAATAAGCTATCAAGTAACTGCAGCAGCAGGGAAAAGTAATCAGTTACTTTTTCGCCCCCAAACCAGCGAAAAGTGTCAAGCTACTTCAGTTCTTCAATGCCAATAGATGAACTTTTCAATATGTCAAACGGAAATGTAAGGAGATACCTCAAGTGGCTTCAACTCAACCATGGGAGATTTTATTGACTGAGTACGAGCGAGAGGATTTCGAAAAGAGTCAGGTCTCGAGAAAGAAGTTGCAAGAGAGCTAGTCTCTGAGAGCGCAGCATGCCTTCGGTACTTCGGCCTGTTTAAGCAACAGAAATTCAGGAATAACTAGAAATATATTCAGTTTAAAAGCACTGAGCACATTGAAAAGAGAATTAGAGTGGTGACTAGAACCTAGGAAAGCAGGATCCTTCTGGCATGTCAAGAATATCGTTGCTGTATTCATCATAGATGGACAAGGAAGCAACAATATAACAAAGCCCAAACCACAGAGAGGACTCCTGTAAGCCACAGAAGAAAAGAAAATTAAGTTAAAAGTGTGCGTTGTGACTCCTGTTGATTTGTTTTCAGAGAATGCCTCTTTTGACCTTGTAAGGTTTGTTCAGACGCACACATAAAAGGGAAGAAAAAGCAATACAATAAAACACAAAAAAAAAAAAAAAAAAACCACAAATATCATGGCATGAATCCAATGCTTAAACATACAGCCGCAGCCAACCCCAATCCTTGAGTCCATGTAATGATGATAACGTAACACGAAAACAGGAGCCATCAAAAGAAAATAAGTTTCAAAATTAAGATAGTTAATACAACCGGAACCTGCACCCCTACTGTTTAAAAATGCTCATGAGTGAAAAAACTGATAATTAAAGGGTAGTTAATGCACCTGATAAACAACCACTGCTGCATAAGCACCTAAGAAGATGCTGGATGCCATGGAGCCTAATACAGCCCCGACAACGGCCAAGGGCCAAAGTAAGATGGCCAGACCCGCAAATGGTACACAAATGGTCTCCAAGAAAGGGCCTTCCCGACCAATGCAGTCGTGAAACAAACGGTGCCACCCCTTGTAGAGCATGTAAGGGCTTTTGAAAATGGCTACAAGTGAGATCACTGGCATGTCAACCAGGAAGCCAATAGCCCCAGCTAGAATTGCACCCGGAATATCAAGTAACCTGTCAAAATAGATAGTGAAAACGTTTTCTTTAACAAGGGAACAACAACCAATCAAGCTAATGTCCTACAGAAGAAAACAAATGAGTGTAGGTTAGTTTGTGTATTTCAAAATTCTCTTCAATTCTTCATCCATCATTAGTTTCCAACACGAAAACATAATCATGACTTTTAGATTGACAAACAAGAGAAAAAAAGAACCCTAACCTTGAAATGGTAATTTATTAGTGTAACAATGGAAAAGCATACGAATGAATTTTTATCTAATAGTCAAACACTAAATAATCGCAGGCATTGAGCAAAACAGCAGACCTAATTTCATAATATTTTGCCTCTTGAAGCCGTAGGTCATCCATAACAGAGAAGTAGGAATGATAACATACATCCCTAAAGTCCCTGACGACAGTAAAGCTCTCCTTGATAGTGTCCAAAGTTCCATCCTACAACATGGAGAAATGGAAATGTGTAATGAAGGCAACAAAGAACATGGGAAATTGAAAATGTTAGAGAGTTAGGAGTTCAGGACGTTTCAACATACAAATATAGCATGGAAGAATTCATCTGTCTTCCCTTCGCCAACCGCACTAAAAGTGGCAAACATTGGTGCAAGAAGGCCATATGCTGCACCACCAAGAATACTTCCAACAATGCCCATGACTGGCCAAATGAACAATAGAGGAGAAATGCAAAAGCAAAGTACGAGCTTCAAAACTGGTCCAAACTGCTTAGATCTGGCATTTAAGAAGTGAGACAACAGTTCACTAGAAATTACAAGACAATGGGGTGGATAAAAGATACAAGGATGTCAAATGTCCGATCACATACCTTAGAATGCAATAATTAGTCCATACAAAGTGTACTGGCCAGAGACCCAAAATTATTGCGGAGTTTCCAATTGTCATAATAAGGCATATCACCGGGCACAAAATGATACCTGAATAAAACTTCGGAATAAGCATAAGCACATTTATCCACATTTTCCCGGGTTTATGCAAGTGATTGATTCACATACTACATACTGATTAATTGATCTTAATCAGAGCATATACACATTGCTTCTCCTTAAAACAGAAAATTTGACAATGCTGAGTTTGGAAAATTTGACAACTTGGTGTCTCATATTTTTGTCATTGTGTCAACTTTCCTTTTTCCAAAAAAAAAACCCTGATACAACGGTAATTGCTACGGCGCCGTTCAAACAAAATAACTGATACAGTTTCTGCATTGTTTCCATCTCAGATACAATTTCCATTTCTTTTCATCATGGTCCCTTTGCATTTCTAAACACTCGTACATCTCATCAACCCTCATTAGTTCCAACAATTTCATCCAGGTTTATCAAGCAAAGTAGGCAGGACTCAAAGTCGATGCTTTCAAAAATAAGAGATGAAATGAGCATCGCATTTGGGGAGTATTGGGTCACCCAATTGGGCATTGCTCTCAAGACTGTTGATTGTTCCAATTGGTAAGAATTTCAGTATTTAGTAGATTACAATATTCAAAGCGGCTATGTTGGGCCTGGAGTGCCCCATGGATTTGGCTACAAAATGTCACTTCCTGCGACCGCTCTAAGAACAGACTTGCAGGTGTGATGTCGAATGCCATAGAAGACTTAATTGAAATCCTTCCTAATACCAATTGGTTTTAGGAGAGATGATGGAAAAACAGTCCGACAAATGGTATCAGAGCCAAAAAGTCACGGGTTCGAGTGCAGGAGCGTCATCGTGAGGGAGGGATTGTTGGGCCCTGAGTGCCACCATAGATTTGGTTTACACAATACCACTCTTTGCAACCGCTCTAAAAATAGACTTGTGGGTGCGATGTCGAATGTCATAAAAGACTTAATTGAAGCCCTTCCTAACACCAATTGGTTTTAGGAGAGATGGTGGAAAAGCGGTCCGACAGGCTATAATTTGTCACCCAATTGGCTATGCTGTGCTCTCTCTTGGTCTTCTACAAACTACTGCTTCATTGATGGATTTATGGCTACCCACGAGTACAATTAGTTCACTAACTTTCATTTGCATATTTGTGGCATCATGTCATGTCATCGGTAGATGTAGTTCAACAACTTGACTTGCACATGTATGGCGTGTGCCCGACCTCTAGTTAAACAGAAAAGGAAACATATTATCCAAACAACACAAGAGGCAGTTAAACCAGAACACAACTCACGTCACGTAGTAAAAAGAAACAAATGACTGATGGTTCAAATCTTTGATATATGTCACTCCGTACAAGAGATACTAAAGCAGGTGTTCATTAACTGATTCCAAACCACAAAGACACAAAATTTCAGCAAACACTTGGGAGAAAGTACCAATATAACAGAACCACTGTACAGAAATTGCCAATTGTGAAACAAATTCTGATTAAAATACAAAAAAGAAATGAATCAGAAACTATAACTATTAATAACACAAAGACACATACCCAAATTAGAAAAGAAACAAATTTTACTCCACAATGATTGATTAGTCAAGCAAAAAATGGAAGAATTTGACACTGACCTTTAATTAAGCCAAGAATAAGAAGACCAATGAAATAAGGCAAGAAACAGATAAAGCTCCATAAAGATGCCAAGAACCCCCTTGGAGGCTCCATAGGTTTCTTCAATTTCTGAATCCAAACAGATCTTTTCTCCCACAATCACAAGAAACCCATCTGAGAATCAACCTCAACTATCTTCAATTATTGGCTGAACCCCTCTTCTGGTACCAAATCCCAGTAAACCCCAACAAACAATAAGTGGGTATTCTCTCTTTCTCTCTCTTCTATTTTTTGGCGAATCTTGTCAATTGTCTGAAGTTTGAATCAGGAAAGTTTCAGAAAACTTATGTGGCAGTTGGGTTTATAAATCAGGAAACGGTTGAACAACCGTTGGCGGCTTTTGATTTGGGGGAGGAGTTGGGGCTAAAGGCTACAGCAGTTATCTTGAAAGGTTTTTGAAGCAAAGAACACACTTTAATTAGGCTTCTCTCCCTCCCACTCATGCACTTTATATGTTTGGCTTAAATCAAAAGCAAACTTGGGTTCTATTGTTTACTCTGTATTGTTCAACAATAATACTCCAGATATTGATTTTGAATTGAAGGAAAAATGTAGTCTAGCATTTTAATTTGGGAAATTAGTAATGTCGCGGTGTCACTTACATGAATTTCTATAACAAACTTACCATTATTAGATTCGGCTTTATGTCGTGACTCACTTTAAAATCTTGTGTTTTGTCCAGTAATCTTCAAAATGAAATTTTGTAATCTAATTCGACTATTTTTGTAATAATAATATGCCTGAGTCACCTTACTTGATTTGACTAATTTTGATATTTAATGGTTCTTTGAATTTTTTTATTGACGATACAAGTGGGAGTTCAATAATTATGAAATCTTTGCTTTCTGGCATACTTCTACTGAATCAACAAATTCTGTTAACTTCTAATGTAACTCTGGACATTGAAATTAGGCACTTAATAAAATAATTTGAGATGCATGTACCGCAGCATCCTGAGTTATTGAAAAACAAAAATTCGAGAAGTTTCAATTGAAAATGTACGTACCAAAGCCAGACTTGAGATAAAAGCATAAGAATGCTAAAAGAAAGATACTTTCATCCACAGGAATCGACATAAATAACGTGCAAAAAAGTCTAGGACAGGAAGATTGTGGAGGGTAGAACATATGCATTAATAGCAAGTATTATATTCGGGCTAATTTTAAAACAATAAGGACATTAACTATATTGATCGTGCCAAAAATAAATTTATAATAACAAGAAATTAATTGGATATCAGAAATTCTTGTTATTAGAAATTTATTTTGATTGAGCTGAATTTCTGATATCCAATAGGAAGTCCTGCAAAAATTCAGCTCAATCAGAAATCGGTAAGTGTTTGATCCAAACAGTTTTGCAAAAACTTTGACAGGAACTAATGTTTTTAAAACTGTTTGGATCAAGTGCTTACTGATATCCAATTAAGCTAAAATTTTACAGGACCTTTTATACTCATTTAAACAAGATCAATGGTTCGGAACATCACAGTGGGGCCCGGAAGAGTGAGATGTTTTTTTAAGTGTGAGGGGAAACCGGCCCCCCAAAGTAATACCATGAAAAACTGCTCGGATGAACTATATATGTACGGTTATTCTAGCTTTTTTCGATAAACTATATATGTACGGTTATTATGAAAAACTGCTCGGATGAAGCCCTTTCGGGTATTTTTTTTTTGTGATTCCTCGCGTTGGCCATGGAAAACATGTTTTAAACACATTGAGCGGTTCGGATCATTGAAATTTGGTCCGGAAAATCAGAAAATGGGTGGTCCTCACGGACGAGATCCGTGAGGGAGTCCTTTATAGGAAATCTTCCAGTCATACTTATGTTGATATAATTTGAAGCTTCGGGAAAATATTTTATATAGCACGAGCAACATGAGTGTATATACTATATAGCCTCCAAATTATACGAAAATAAACTCAAGAAGTAAATGTGACATAAATAATTAAATATGTTATAATACTAGGGGTGTTTCATTAAGGTAGGGTAATAAGAGCCGCCCATGCAAGAAACGAGAAAACAACTATATAGAGTAATAATTTCATGTAGCCTTAATCAAGTGCAGATTAACAATTAAAATGATACGTTCATTTGTCATTGTCCATTCAAAAAAAAAAAATACCAAAATTTAACTAGGAATTTGGGGATGAAAACTTATGTACTCACGCTATTCTGCGTTTTTTTTATTTGCAGCAGAAAATAAAAATAAAAATAAAAAATAAAAACAGTTTTATTGAAAAGAAAATGACCAAAATAAGCAATTGTAGTTTTTTTTTTTTGTCATTCGTTAATCCTAATCTACTCTATCATAGGGGACTTGGGGAGGAGAATGGGTGATATTGAACCCTAATCTACTCTATCCTAGGGGACTTGGGGAGGGGAATGGATGCTTACAGGAATTAAACCCTGCCCACATGCATAGGAGTATAAGGGAGGCACAAACTGCACTCCACCCCACTTGCTAAGCAATTGTAGTTGGATAAGTAAGAAAAGAGAAAACTTAATAGATAGGGTTATTTTTCACCTAAATGAACCTTTTTATTTTTATTTTTGATAAAGGAAATGAAGTATGCTATAGGATGGTGGGATTTGTCCCACCGGATTTATCTATGTGAGTTTAAGCAGGTTCGGACACTTACTTCCCCCCCCCCCCCCCTGTCATTCGCATTCCTAATCTATTACATGGGGGAGGAGGGAATGAGACTCGATCTTGGGATGCAATGCGGGGTATTCAAAATCTCTACCGCATAAGCTAGCCACCACTTGTCCCCGGACACCTACTTATAAAAATAAAACGTGAAGGAAACAAATTAAGGGAGCAAGCAAAAAAACAATTTGCTTTTGACTGATTTTATTGTAAAACGTTGTTCTATATTTTCTTGTAATTTTAACCAGGGAAGTAGCTCGGCCAAGGACGTTCCATCCGTGGCAAAAAATCTACGATATTGTGAAAATATACTTTTATACTAACCAACAAAAGGTTTACAAAAATCTACGATATTGTGAAAATATCTACTTTTATAATACTAACCAACAAGAAATTAGAAACCTTCCCTTTCAAATAAGACCGATAGGTAGTGTTGTAGGCAGGAATTGATATTAGCGGGGGCACAATTCACGAAAAAATAATTCGCTATGCTAGAATAATAATACTCTATTAATTTTGTGCTACAAACTCCAAAAATGGAGTAACAAATTCGGACGGAAGGAGTACAACAATACGTGGACTCAAATGTATTCAGAATTGTTAAATGTACGTCAGTTCTTGTCCTTGTCGTACATTCATGATATATCTCGTAAACAGACAACATACTGATATTTTTGGCCGAATGTCAGTATCCCAAGTTCTGCTGTCATTAATTTATTTGTGAGAAATTATCACTGATGCAAAAAAGATGCTAAAACATGAGCCAACCTGTCTCAAGCAAATTCCAGTTGTCCCCATAGATTCCATTTTATACATGCAAAAAAGATTATAAGCAATGTTACTTCCACTCTTTCATGGGGATTTTTTTAATTCATGCAGGACAAATTTCATACTACTTCCGTCACTTTTTAAGTGATTCATACCGAAATACGTGCAATTTCAAGCCCCTAAAAAACATATTTCTCTGCATAACTTTTTAATTTGTTTTATACCAAATTAAAGTGCTCATTGAGCACTTTAATTTGGTGCAAAAAAAAAATTTAAAAACAATATGCGAAAGTACATTTTTAAACGTCCGCAAAAATATACGTTTCCCTCACTTAAAAAGGGACGGAGGTAGTATAATATTGATGTTCCCAATAAACTGCATATTTGCATAAACTTTTGAGCTCCTTAAGTCTTAAGATGCCAAAGTCCACACCAACTTCACAGTTCCAAACTTACCCATTAGGATTAGTTAGCTTCAAGATCAGCGGAATGGATTACTGAATTATAAGCCTTTGAAGAGAGGTTAAGGCCTTCATTTCGAGCCCCCAAATACAAATCATACGCAAGCTTTGGTTTACCATCATTTGTGAGATTCTCAATCAGCATTTCGCAAGTGGCTTCGTTCGGTGAGATGCTTTGAGCCTTCATTTTGTGAAACCACTCGTATGCGGTCCCACTCATGTTGTTCCGTGCACATGCACTGATAATCGCATTGTATGTGACGACAGTTATTTCAATCCCAGACAAACTCATTTTGCGGATAATTGAATCCACAATATTTATTTCCCCTTTTGCAGTGTAAATTGAGGCCATTCTTGTATAGGCATACTCATTCCGCTCAACTCCCACTTTAATCATATTTTCCCACACCTGTTGGGCCTCAACATACCGTTGTCCTTTTTCAAGGGCACTAAGCAATTCACAATAAGATACAACTGTAGGTTTTTCCCCTTGTTCCACCATTTTTTTGAATATCTGAATCGCAGCAGAAGTTTCTGAAGCCTTTGAACAAGCCACAAGAACTGCATTCCATATTTTACTTCCGGGTTTCTGCCCTTTCTCTTCCATCTTGTTTAGCAACCTAACACTCCATTCCCAAAGCTCTCTTTTCCTAGTCGCAGTAAGAAGAATATTAAAATGAGAAACAACCAGGTCGTTGGACATGCAATTTGGTTCCGGCCCTTTGTCCAACAAGTCCTCATAAATCTCTAGAGCCGCCCACCACTCTTTAGCTTTTCCCATCAACCAAATCACATGGTTACAAACTGATAAGCTTATTTCAGAGTCCCTCTCCCTAATCCTTCTATACAACTCTTTTGCAACAATGTAATGTTCTTCACGGGTACACGCCCGCATCAAGCATTCATACTCTGATCTACCAGTTGGAAGCCCTACCCCTACTCTATCCATCTCTATGAGCAGTTCCAAAACACTAGTGTTTAAGTTTTCATTCTTCGCAAGCCATCCCCTCATCACTTGGTAGCAAAGTCGAACAGTGAAAACCTCAAACTTAGAAAATTCAGTTTCCCAATCATAATGATCTTTTCCTATGAAGCCATTTCGATATTTCTCTCATAATTCAACATAGAACTTTAGAGCTCCAAACCCATCTTCCATTCTTTGATAAGCCACCAAAGCTGTAAAACAGTTCACTGGAGATGGAGATAAACCCTTCTTCTGCATCTCTTCAAAAAGATTAAGTGCCTCGGCTCCTTTCCCTTGTCGTATGAAAATCCACATCAAAATGTTGTAAGTTGCAACATTAGGAATCACTCCTTTGTCCAACAAGTCCTCATAAATCTCTAGAGCCGCCCACCACTCTTTAGCTTTTCCCATCAACCAAATCACATGGTTACAAACTGATAAGCTTATTTTGGAGTCCCTCTCCCTAATCCTTCTATACAACTCTTTTGCAACAATGTAATGTTCTTCACGGGTACACGCTCGCATCAAGCGTTCATACTCTGATCTACCAGTTAGAAGCCCTACCCCTACTCTATCCATCTCTATGAGCAGTTCCAAAACACTAGTGTTTATGTTTTCATTCTTCGCAAGCCATCCCCTCATCACTTGGTAGCAAAGTCGAACAGTGAAATCCTCAAACTTAGAAAATTCAGTTTCCCAATCATAATGATCTTTTCCTATGAAGCCATTTCGATATTTCTCTCTTAATTCAACATTGAACTTTATAGCTCCAAACCCATCTTCCATTCTTCGATAAGCCACCAAAGCGGTAGAACAGGATGCTGGAGATGGAGATAAACCCTTCTTCTGCATCTCTTGAAAAAGATTAAGTGCCTCGGCTTCTTTCCCTTGTCCTATGGAAATCCCCATCAAAATGTTGTAAGTTACAACGTTAGGAATCACTCCTTCAGTGGCCATTTCATTTACTACATTCTCCACTTCCTCAAATTGTTCACACTCCTTCATCGTGCACAAAAGACTGTTATATAGGAGTATAAAACTGTTAGGGCCACTAGAACTTTTACTGTGCTCTTTCTTTTCCTTCAGCCACTGAACAAGGGCCATGGCAGCTTCTAGTCTCTTTTCTTTTCCAAAAGCTCGGATTATGGTTGAGTATACATCGAGAGGCAATTCACCCTTGTCCTTAAAGTACCTCTTCCACATCTTCCGCAGTCCTAACAAGCCTTAAACTCCCCCCAAGCAAGCGTACATTAATCCTTTCTTTCTTCTTCTCTTCCCTAACTTTCTTACTTTCACTACCCTTTTCTTCGTCACTTCTGTCAAGTTCTTCATTTTCACTTCCATTTTCATCGACATTATCACAATTACCATTCTTCCCTGAAACTCCATCCAACGAAACTGAATTTTCTCCACCAAGTTCATTCCCGATTGTTTGCCCCTCATGTATCAATGCTAATGCCATGGCCATCCGGGCACAGCCTTCCTTCGGCTTAGAGAAGAAATACACCTGAAATCTAGAGCATCCATCGAATACCCCAGATGTGATATCCAATTGAGAGCTTCCTAAACAAAACCCACTCTTTCTACCCCGTAAACAGCTTGAAACCGATAAAAGACCAGCCCTTCTACATTGACAACCATAGTCACCAAAATCCCAACTTTTTCTTCTTATTCTACTTGTTCTTAAAAACCAAGAAGAACCCACTTGGGATACTTCCATGTCCAATTTGGGTACTACCCTAAAGTCAATTTTTGAAGGCCATATGCTCAAAGATTGCATTTTTTCCATCAAGAAAAAAATTGAGGGAAGTGAGAAACTACTTGTAAAGACAGTCAAGGCATGCTAGCTTTTTCTCCTTAAGATTGAATCAAGATTAACAAAAAAGGAAGCTAAAGAAAATAGATGTTGAATTCGAATTCTGGCTATAACAACTACAAAAGCATCATCGCACCTTCAACTTGGAGATTAGAGAAATGAAAGATGTGAACTTCTGATGGTCATTCTTGCTCCAAATTGAAGGGATTTTGCAGATTTGAAATGGGTATCCGGAATTTGCTCTCAGCCATTCATCAATGGAAGAGGGTGGCGAGCCATATCAGATCACTGTAGTTGATCTCAATGACTCAATAACCCGTGTTTACGGCATAAACCCTACCGGATCTCAAGAGCCCAAAACGGATGTCGAACTTTGTCATTAGATTTTCTTTTTATTCACAATTTTTTTTGCTTTGATTAGTTCCCGTCTGAATTAATTTACATTATTTATTCATCTCGACGAGAATATTGGATGAGGTATAATAGCATAAATCAAACTTTGAAAAAACTCAGAAAGGACAAAAAATCAAAAGAAATATGTTTGCATTTGATTATTTTGCCTCGAGTGAACTTTTTAAAACTTCTAGTCATAATTTTGTTTTTTTACATTTTCTCTAGTCAAAACGAATAAATAATTAAAAACCTGAACGAAAAACTAGCAAAAGAAAAAATTTATTGAACATAGACACAAAAAGAAGAAGAAGAAGAAGAAGTTAAGCCTAATCAATCCTAAGTCAGGTCTAAATGAAGCTACTATTTCACTAAGTATATGTGGGCCAATGCTATCCTTCTTCGCCACTAGTGGCTCGGCTTGATCTTGCTCCCGTCGCCCACCTTCGGCTTGTCTTCTTTATTGTAGAATGCCTTCACTAGATGGGCCATATTCCATGAATTTTTAACGACGACATAGTTAGGCCTAACTTTGTTATTCATAATTTCTTGCTTTGATTAGGCCTAACTTTGCGATTCACAATTTTTTGCTTTGATTAGTTTTTTAGTTATATTTCATTAGGTTATTTATTGATCTCGGTGAGAGTAATCAGAGAAGTATAAAAGTATGAATCATATTTGCAAAAAAAAAAAACCCTAAAAAAAGACAGAGAATACCAAGAAATCTGTTTGTTTTAGATTATATTTATCTTTAATGAATTAGTCTTATGTTCCTAATTTTTTACTTTTACATTTCTCTTGTGGATCAGACAAATAATTCAAAAAACCTTAATGAATTTTTTTTTTACTGAAAAAGACAAAAAGTTAAGCCAAATGAAACGTATGTAAGGTCTAACAATGAAGCTTAAGCCTTCACAAGTATATGTGGATCAATTCTATCCTTTGGCTCGGCTTGGTCTTGCTCCCTTGGTCGCTTGTCTTGTCGGCTTTACTTTGTCTCCAATGCCTTAAGCAACCGTGATACATGCACATAATAATTGACCATAACAACTTATCACAATAGCTTAGGATCAAGTCAGTAAAGTGCAAAGACAAATCAAAAGACACAGTCATGCAAGTTAAGTCAATAAATTGTAATAGCCAAGTCAAACAAATAAAAAGACCTCACAAAACCAGGATAAAGACCAAGTCAAAAAGAGCTCACCAAAGCAGGGCAAAGACCAAATAACTTGTCTTTTGAATTGTATGACTTGGTCTTTACACTTCAAAAACTTGGTCTAAGACTGTTGTGGTCGGATGTTGTGTCTGTAACATTTTCGGTGAGAAGCCTTTTGGACCAACTTAAGGAACCGCAATTTTTCTTATTTTGTGTGGGCTCTGAACTATTCCGCAAATCTAAAAGTCTTGAATGGTTTGTGGGCTTTTCAAACTAAAATCTAGTACTAATAAATTAGGGGACCTGGGAAGCCCAAACTAATATTTTTGTCAAAGAGATACCCTCCTTCCGCATGTCAACCAAAAAAATGAAAAACTAA
This sequence comes from Vaccinium vitis-idaea, assembly GCA_963854785.1. Classification (NCBI taxonomy): domain Eukaryota; kingdom Viridiplantae; phylum Streptophyta; class Magnoliopsida; order Ericales; family Ericaceae; genus Vaccinium; species Vaccinium vitis-idaea. The sequence goes on along the minus strand of OY978222.1, from coordinate 39,287,064 downwards.
TGGACCCTGCTGGGGGTACAGAAACTTTTGCACAGAAATGGTACCGAGCTCCTTCGGGGACCCACTTTTGGGTCCCACACGAGTGATCCGAACCGTTCATTGTTCTTAAAACATTTTTCCGAAGGGCCCCACAAAATTTCAGCTCAATCGGACGGTTGGAAGTGCTCCAACCAAAGTCCCACCGTTCCAACCAACATTTTTTTGGTTGGAACGGTGGGACTTTGGTTGGAGCACTTCCAACCGTCCGATTGAGCTGAAATTTTGTGGGTTCCCTCGGAAAAATGTTTTAAGAACAATGAACGGTTCGGATCACTCGTGTGGGACCCAAAAGTGGGTCCCCGAAGGAGCTCGGTACCATTTCTGTGCAAAAGCTTCTGTACCCCCAGGTTTATCCAAAAAGTAATCACTGAAAACTCTACAAAAGCTACTCTGTACTAATTTTGTATGGGAGGCAACCAAGTCCCATTTTGATGATTGAATGATTTAATTTGGTAGGACTTGAGTTTATAATTATTCTTTCAAAAATTAAGTCATAACAAGTATTACTTGCTTTGGGAAAAAAGTATTCATTGATCGAACGGGAAATATGAAAGATCTGGTTTTTTTATGGAACGGTTTTGGGTGATTGACTGGACCGAACCACGAACGGTTGATGGTTCAATTAGTTGAACTGGCCGGTCTGCTTCGTATTTTAAAACGTCGCATGGAAGATCAATCTTGTGCTTCGGCTTCCGTTCCAGAATTTTGTTACAGAAATAAGTCCCACTCATCTGGGATTCCTTGGGTTATTATATATCTTCCTTCATGCCTTGTTGGGGCATTTGGCTCAATCGGAACAACATCAACTCCCCCGTTATAAATTCGCCGGAAACAAAATATTCAATGCCCAGGATATTATAGCACGAGCAACCGAATGGTTTTACACTGCCATAATATGAAACATCGCAGAAGCGACGCCACTACGATGGTGGGTTGGGAACCTCCCCCAATGGGGACAATGAAGCTAAATACAGATAGGGCTGCTGATGGGTCCGGCAACACAGCGGCTGGAGGCCTCGTTCGGGATAGTGACAGAGCCTGGTTTCCAACGGCATATTGGTAGAGGTTCATGAGGCCTTGTAGCAGAACTATGGGCACACTACGGGAGGGGGACTTCAACTAGCAAAGGACCTGAACTTCAATCATTTGGAAGAAGTAATGGATGCGCAATCAATTCTCACAAGTTCTGGACAACACAAACACTAATAGTTTACATCATTTGATCAATCAGCCTCATATGTGATTGCAGATACCTTTTGGATGGGCACGAGTCGGCGACAATTAGACATGGATTCCGAGAAGAAAATAGACGTGCTGATATCATGGCAAAGGACGAGCTGAAGCACTTCAATTGCAAGAATGACAATGTAGGGGCTAAATACCCCGTAGCTAATGATATTTCAGATCCAGTTTACCAAAAGAAAACTGCCAGAACATATACTCTAGCAGGTTTCATAATTTTGACAATAGCAAACATCAAGTGATTGAGGCTCGATTTGTTTTGATGTTGGCCTCTTTTTCAATCTCCTTTTTTGATAAAAAAAATATATGAATCAGAGTGCAGGGTGAGAAAAGATTAATTCTAATGCAGCAGAGAGAAATAACATCAAAACCAAATCAGATGAATTTAGTAACAACTTTTCAGATGCATAGCTAGTCCCCTACATCAGATTTTCACACAGATTCTATGGTAGTCATAATCATTTGATTGATAAGTTCTATGATAATCGTCATCTTGCAAAGGAAAATGAAAAAGATTGAGCCAATACCAGCTTTCTGTATAGTTATGAGAAAGAAATGATACATCATGTGTCCTCAAAGCGGCAAACAATCTAGACCAGAAGACATTTGTATAAAATGTTGGTTGAGAGTCCTACAGTAGTAAAACATGCAAAATTTATGGCGAATACATAATGATGGACATAATATAAGGTACTTACAGGTTTCGAACCATTTGTCGTATGTAAAGTTCTTTTTGGAGGAAGGGTTTAGGAACACCAGCTAAATTACAGAATTCTGACAAAGTTATTTCTAATTGGAACACTTTTCTTTTTCTCCAGTGGCCTAGGGCCTAGAATGTTGGCATCAATAGTAGCACCGTAAATCTCAGCGGAATGGATTACTGAATCATAAGCCTTTGAAGAGAGGTTTAGGCCTTCATTTCGAGCCCCCAAATACAAATCATACGCAAGCTTTGGTTTACCATCATTTGTGAGATTCTCAATCAGCATTTCGTAAGTGGCTTCGTTCGGTGAGATGCTTTGAGCTTTCATTTTGTGAAACCACTCGTACGCGGTCCCACTCATGTTGTTCCGTGCACATGCACTGATAATCGCATTGTATGTGACGGCAGTTATTTCAATCCCAGACAAACTCATTTTGCGGATAATTGAATCCACAATATTTATTTCCCCTTGTGCAGTGTAAATTGAGGCCATAATTGTATAGGCATACACATTCCGCTCAACTCCCACTTTAATCATATTTTCCCACACCTGTTGGGCCTCAACATAGTGTTGTCCTTTTTCAAGAGCACTAAGCAATTCACAATAAGATACAACTGTAGGTTTTTCTCCTTGTTCCACCATTCTTTTGAATATCTGAATCGCAGCAGAAGTTTCTGAAGCCTTTGAACAAGCCACAAGAACTGCATTCCATACTTTACTTCCGGGTTTTAGCCCTTTCTCTTCCATCTTGTTTAGCAACCTAACACCCCATTCCCAAAGCCCTCTTTTCCTAGCAGTAAGAAGAATGTTAAAATGAGAAACAACCAGGTCATTGGACGTGCAATTTGGTTCCGGCCCTTTGTCCAACAAGTCCTCATAAATCTCTAGAGCCGCCCACCACTCTTTAGCTTTTCCCATCAACCAAATCATATGGTTACAAACTGATAAGCTTATTTCGGAGTCCCTCTCCCTAATCCTTCTATACAACTCTTTTGCAACAATGTAATGTTCTTCACAGGTACACGCCCACATCAAGCGTTCATACTCTGATCTACCGGTTGGAAGCCCGACTCTATCCATCTCTATGAGCAGTTTCAAAACACTAGTGTTTAGGTTTTCACTCTTCACAAGCCATCCCCTCATCATTTGGTAGCAAAGTCGAACAGTGAAATCCTCAACATTAGAAAATTCAGTTTCCCAATCTTCATGATCTTTTCCTATGAAGCCATTTCGATATTTCTCTCTTAATTCAACATAGAACTTTAGAGCTCCAAACCCATCTTCCATTCTTCGATAAGCCACCAAAGCGGTAGAACAGGTTGCTGGAGATGGAGATAAACCCTTCTTCTGCATCTCTTCAAAAAGATTAAGTGCCTCAGCTTCTTTCCCTTGGCCTATGGAAATCCCCATCAAAATGTTGTAAGTTACAACGTTAGGAATCACTCCTTCGATGGCCATTTCATTTACTACATTCTCCACTTCCTCAAATTGTTCACACTCCTTCATCGCGCCCAAAAGACTGTTATATATAAAACTGTTAGGGCCACTAGAACTTTTGCTGTGCTCTTTCTTTTCCTTCTGCCACTGAACAAGGGCCATGGCAGCTTCTAGTCTCTTTTCTTTTCCAAAAGCTCTGATTATGGTCGAGTACACTTGGAGAGGCAATTCACCCTTGTCCTTAAGTACCTCTTCCACATCTTCCGCGGTCCTAGCAAGCCTTAAACTCCCCCCAAGCAAGCGTACATCAATCCTTTCTTTCTTCTTCTCTTCCCCTACTTTCTTATTTTCACTACCATTTTCTTTGACACTTCTGTCTAGTTCTTCATGTTCACTTCCATTTACAACCACATTATCACAGTTACCATTCTTCCCTGAAACTCCATCCAATGAAACTGAATTTTCTACAACAAGTTCATTCCCGATTGTTTGCCCTTCTTGTATCAATGCTAATGCCACGGCCATCCGGACACGGACTTCCTTCGGCTTAGAGAAGAAATGCACTTGAAATCTAGAGCGTCCATCGATGGATGCTCTAGATTTGATATCCAATTGAGAGCTTCCTAAACAAATCCCTGTCTTTCTACCCCGTAAAAAGCTTGAAACCGATAAAAGACCAGCCCTTCTACATTGACAACCATAGTCACCAAAATCGCATCTTTTTCTTCTTATTCTACTTGTACTTAAAAACCAAGAAGAACCCACTTGGGATACTTCCATGCCCAATTTGGGTACTACCCTAAAGTCAATTTTTGAAGGCCAGATGCTCAAAGATTGCATTTTTTCCACTTGGGATGCTAGCTTTTTCTCCTTAAGATTGAATCAAGATTAACAAAAAAGGAAGCTAAAGAAAATAGATGTTGAATTCGAATTTTGGCTATAACACTACAAAAGCATCATCGTACCTTCAACTTGAAGATTAGAGAAATGAAAGATGTGAACTTCTGATTGTCATTCTTGCTCCAAATTGAAGGGATTTTGCAGATTTGAAACGGGTACGCGGAATTTGCTCTCAGCCATTCATCAATGGAAGAGGTTGGCGAGCCATATCAGATCACTGTAGTTGATCTCAATGAACCGACGTCGTATCTTTGCTGCATAAAGCCGGCTCATTAACCGATTTGCGGTTTTTCCTTGTTCGTTTAGTAGCTTTAATTTAGTTTAGTTTTGGAAAAAATGTATAATGAGTGGAGAGAGATAGAGAGAGAAATGAGTGTAATGATTACAAAACTAAACTAAAAATAAACTAAAACTATGAAACGAACAAGTCATTTATAACTTTATTAATTAAAAAGCTTTTTTTTAAACTTTATTCCCAAAGTACGTGAAAACGTTTTTGGCAAACACGTTTTATGGAAAACGTGGTCTGTTTCACGCTTTCACATTGGATTAAAACGGATTAACCCAATTTGACTTGACAACGTGTTTACTATACACGCTTTCTAAAAACGTAGTTCGTAAGAACGCTTTATGTGTGTTATAAAAATAAAAATAAAAAGAAATAGTAAAAGCGTGATTACCAAACACGCTTTTAGAAGACGTGGTTGGCGACCACGCTTTTCCCTTGCAAATCGGTTAATGAGCCCATAAAGCCTACCGAATCCCAAGAGCGCAAAACGGATGTCGAAGCTCGCCCAATAAAGTGTATGCGGGCCATATTTCATGTGCTTTTCATAAGATTTGATTAGGCCTAACTTTGTTATTAGATTTTCTTTTTATTCACAATTGTTTTGCTTTGATTAGTTATCGTTTGAATTAATTTACATTATTTATTCATCTCGACGAGAGTAATTGATAAAGTATAACAGCCTAAACCAAATTTTGAAAAAGCTCGGAAAAGACAAAGAATCAAAAGAACTCTGTTCGCATTTGATTATTTTGCCTTTAGTGAATTTTTTTAAACTTCTAGTGATTTTGTTTTTTACATTTCTCTTGTCAAAACGAATAAATAATTCAAAAAAACTCAACGAAAAACTAGGAAAAGCAAAAATTTATTGAATATAGACAAAAAGAAAAAAAAAAAAAGTTAAGCCTAATCAATCCTAAGTGATCAGGTCTAAATAAAGCTAGTCTTTCACCAAGTATATGTGAGCCAACGCCATCCTTCGCCACTCCACTAGTGGCTTGGCTTGACGTTGCTCCCGTCGCCCACCTTCGGCTTGACTTCTTCGTCCTAGAATGTCTTCACTAGGCTGGCCATATTCCATGAGCTTTAGCGAAGACATGATTAGGCCTAACTTTGTTATTCACAATTTTTTGCTTTGATTTGGCCTAACTTTGCAATTCACAAATTTTTGCTTTGATTAGTTTTTCGTAAAATTTCATTAGATTATTTATTCATCTTGGTGAGAGTAATCAGAGAAGTATAAGAGTATGAACGATATTTGCAGAAAAAAAAAAGACAGAATACCAAGAAATCTGTTTGTTTTAGATTATTTTTGCCTATAGTGAATTAATCTTATGGTCCTAGTTTTTTTACTTTTACATTTCTCTTGTTGGAACAAACAAAGTAATTCAAAAAAACTTTAACAAAATTTTTTTTTATTGAAAAGGACGAAAGGTTAAGCCAAATCAAATGTATGTAAGGTCTAACAATGAAGCTTAGGCCTTCACAAGTATATGTGGGTCAATTCTATCCTTCACCACTTCACTAGTGGCTCGGCTCGGTCCTGCTCCCTTGGTCGCTTGTCTTGTTGGCTTGACTTCGTTCACAATGCCTTAAGCGGCCATGCTACATACATACAACTAGCCATATCAATTGACCACAAAAGCTTAGGATTAAGTCAGTAAAGTGCAAAGACAAATCAAAAGACCAAGTCATGCATGTCAAGTCAATAAATTGTAAAAACCAAGACATACAAATAAAAAGACTTCACAAAACCAGGATAAAGACCAAGTCAAAAAAGCTCACAAAACAGGGCAAAGACCAAATAACTTGGTCTTTTGAATTGTATGACTTGGTCTTTACACTTTAAAAACTTGGCCTGAGGCTGTTGCGGTCGGATTTTGTGTCCGTAACATTTTCAAACTAAAATATTATTTGTCAAAGAGATACCCTCCTTCTGCATGTAAACCAAAAAAAATGAAAAACTAGTCCCAGAAAACTCTACAAAGCTACTCCGTACTAATTTTGAATGGGAGGCAAACAAGTCCCATTTAGATGATTGAATTATTTAATTTGGTAGGACTCTTCCAAAAATTTATCATTACTTGCTTTGGGAAACAAGTATTACTTGATCGAACACACAAGGAAACAGGAGAGAACTGGTTTTTTATGGAACGATTTTGGGTGATTGACTGGACCGAACCATGAACGGTCGACGGTTCCAACAACATCAACCCCCCGTTATTAATTCGCCGGAGACAACATTACTCAATGCCCAGGATATTATGGCCCGAGCAACTCAATGGTTTTACACTGCACATAATTTGAAACATCACAGAAGCGGCACCACTACGATAGGGATCACAATGAAACTAAATACAGATAGGGCTGTGAATGGGTCCGGCAACACAATGGCTGGAGGCCTCATTTGGGACAGTGAGGGAGTCGTCGTAGCAGGTTTTCCACTTTCCAACAGCATATTTGCAGATGTTCGGTCCTGGCAGCAGAACTATGGGCAGTACGGGATGGACTTCAACTAGCGAAGAACCTGAACATCAATCATTTGGAAGTATGTAAACTTCTTGAAGTAAAATATGTGCAGCCTCATATGTGATTGCAGATACCTTTTGGACGGGTTCGAGTCAGCAACAATTAGACATGGATTCCGACAAGAAAATAGATGTGCTGATATCATGGCTAAGGACGAGCTGAAGCCCCCATTGGGAATTAGTTTCTTTAGTACTTCTCCTACTATGTTATTATTTCAATTGCAAGAAGACAATGTAGGGGCTAAATACCCCATAACTTTATTTAGCTAATGATATTTCAGATCCAGTTTATCAAAAAATAAAATAAAAATGCCAGAACACATACTCGAGTTGGTTTCATAAATTTGACAATAGCACACATCAAGTGATTGATACTTAAGGCCTGATTTGTTTTGATGTTGGCCTCTTTTTCAATCTCTTTTTTTGATAAAAAAAAATACGAACATTGCACCTAACTTATATAAATCGTGCCGGGTGAGAAAAGATTAATTCTAATGCAGCAGAGAGAAATAACATCAAAACCAAATCAGATGAATTTAGTAACCATATAACAACTTTTACACGCATGGCTAGTCCCGTTCGTCGGATTTTCATGCAGAGTCTACGGTAATCCTAAATCATTTGATCGATAAGTTCTATGATAATTGTCATCTTGCAAAGGAAAAATGAAAAAGATTTAGCCAATACCAGCTTTTTGTATAGCTTTGAGAAAAAACATGAAACATCATCTGTCCTCCAAGCAATAAAACGTTGATTGAGAGTCCTAAAGGAGTTAAACATGCAAAATCTATGGCGAATACATCATAATAGAGATAATAAAAGTTACTTACAGGTTTCGATCTATTGGTCGCGTGTAAAGTTCTTTTCGGACAAAGGGTTCAATTCTCCGACTAACATCAGCTAAATTACAGAAATCTGTCAAGTTCTTTCTAATTGGCACAATTTTCTCTCTCTTTGGTGGCCTTGGGCCAAGAATGCCGACATCAATAGTAGCACCGTAAATTTCAGATGAATGGATTACTGAATCATAAGCCTTTGAAGAGAGGTTTAGGCCTTCTTTTCTAGCCCTCAAATACAAATCATACGCAAGCTTTGGTTTACCATCATTTGTCAGAGCCTCAATCAGCATTTCATAAGTGATTTCGTTCGGTGAGATGCTTTGAGCTTTCATTTTGTGAAACCACTTGTAAGCGGTCTCACTCATGTTGTTCCATGCACAAGCACTGAGAATCGCATTGTATGTGACGACAGTTATTTCAATCCCAGACAAAATCATTTCGCGGATCATGGAATCCACAATATCCATTTTCCCTTGTGCAGTGTAAATTGAGACCATAATTGTATAGGCATACACATTCGGCTTAACTTCAACTTTAGTCATGTTTTCCCACACCTGTTGGGCCTCATCGTAGTGTTTTCCTTTTTCAAGAGCACTGAGCAATGCACCATAAGATAAAACTGTCGGTTTTTCTCCTTGTTCAACCATTCTTTTGAATATGTGAACCGCGGCAGAAGTTTCTGAAGCCTTTGAACAAGCCACAAGAACTGCATTCCATTGTGCACTTCCGGGTTTTAACCCTTTCTCTTCCATCTTGTTTAGCAACCTAACGCCCCATTTCCAAAGCCCTCTTTTCCTAGCCGCAGAAAGCAGAATGTCGAAATGAGAAACAACCAGTTCATTGGACATGCTATCTGGTTCTGGTCCTTTGTCCAACAAGTCCTCATAAATCTCTAGTGCCGCCCACCACTTTTTAGCTTTTCCCATCAACCAAATCACGTGGTTACAAACTGATAAGCTTATTTCAGAATTCCTCTCCCTAGTCCTACTATACAACTCTTTTGCAACAATGTAATGTTCTTCACGGGTACACGCCCACATCAAGCGCTCATATTCTGATCTACCGGTTGGAAGCCCCGCTCTATCCATCTCTGTGAGCAGTTTCAAAACATTAGTGTTTAAGTTTCCACTCTTCACAAGCCATCCCCTCATCACTTGGTAGCAAATTCGAATAGTGAAATCCTCAAGCTTAGAAAGCTCAGTTTCCCAATCTTCACGATTCTTTCCCATGTACCCATTTCGATACTTCTCTCTTAATTCAACATAGAACTTTAGAGCTCCAAACCCATCTTCCATTCTTCGATAAGCCAGCAAAGCCGTAGAATAGGACCCTGGAGATGGAGATAAACCCTTCTTCTGTATCTCTTCAAAAAGATTAAGCGCATCGACTTCTTTCCTTTGTCTTATGTAAATCCCCATCAAAATGTTGTAAGTTACAACATTAGGAATCACTCCTTCTGTGAACATTTCATTTACTACTTTCTCCACTTCCTCAAATTGTTCAGACTCCTTCATTGCGCCCAAAAGAGTGTTATAAATAAAAATGTTAGGGCCAATAGAACCGTTAGTGTGCTCTTTCTTTTCCTTCAGCCACTGAACAAGGGCCATGGCAGATTCCAGTCTCTTTTCTTCCCCAAAAGTTCTGATTATGGTTGCGTACACTTTGAGAGGCAAATCACCCTTCTCCTTGAGTACCTGTTCCACATCTTCTGCGGTTCTAGCAAGCCTTAAACTCCCCCCAAGCAAGTGTGCATCAATCCTTTCTTTTCTTCGGTAAACCACATCAATCCTTTCTTTCTTCTTCTCTTTCCGTACCTTCTTATTTTGAGTACCCTTTTCTTTGTCACTTCTGTCAGGTTCTTCATCTTCACTTCCATTTCCATCCACATTATGGCAACTACCATTCTTCCCTGAAACTCCATCCAATGAAACTGAATTTTCTCCAACAAGTTCATTTCCAATTGTTTGCCCTTCAAGTGTCAATGCTAATGCCAAAGCCGTCCAGACACGGCCTTCTTTCGGCTCAATTGGATATTTCTTATCCAATTGAGAGCTCCCCAAAAAAGTCCCACTCTTTCTACCCCGTAAACAGCTTGAAACCGATATTAGACCAGACCTTCTACATTGACAACCATAGTCACCAAAATCCCATCTTTTTCTTCTTATTCTACTTGTCCTTAGGAAACAAGATGAACCCACTTGGGATACTTCCATGTCCAATTTGGGTACTACCCTAAAGTCAATTTTCGCAGGCCAGATGCTCAAAGCTTGCATTTTTCCTCAAGAAAAATTCGAGGTAAGTTAGAAAACTTAGTGGTAAAGATAGTCAAGGCATGATAGCTTTTACTCCTCAAGACTGCATCAAGATTAACAAAAAGGAAGCAAAAGAAAATAGATGTTGAATTCGAATTCTAGCTATGAGACTACAAAGCATCGTCGTACCTTCAACCCAGAGACTGCAGAGAATTGAAAGTTGTGAACTTCTGATGGTGGTTTTTGTTCCAAATTGAGAGGATTTTGCAGAATTGAAATGGGTATACGAGTCTCTCAAAATCTTTACTTCGCTGCTTTGCTCTCAGCCATTCATCAATTGAAGAGGCCTGGCGTATCTTAGTACTGTTAACCGCAATGATGCGACGTCGTATCTTTACCTCAAGAGCCGGCCCCCAAGGAAGTGTATGCGGGCCATATTCCATGGGCTTGATAAGGCCTAATTTTGTTACTCGAATTTCTCTTTATTCACAATTTTTTCTTTGATTATTTTTTCGTTACATTTCTTGACATTATTTATTCATCTTGACAAGAGTAATCAGAGAATTATAAGATTTTGAACTAAGCTTGAAGGAAACTCAGAAAAGACGAAGAAACAAAACAAATCTGTTTGTTTTAGATTATTTTTATCTTTTTTGAACTGAGATTATTTTTATCTTCTTTAAATATTTTATAGGTTATGGCCCTATTTTTTTCCCACATGTATCTTATCGAAACAAAAATCTTTGAGCTCTAAAGTTAATGACCGAGAAAACTTCTAGTGATCCCAAATGGATTGATAGCACCTGAGAAGTTTTGAACCGAAAATCTTAAGGCTAAGTTCTCCAATAGATTTTATCAACATTTGATAAAATCAACCCCTGATTTTATCCATTTATGAAGACTTGTGATAAAATCTGTAGATTTTTTCATTCAAAAATCTCAAAAATCTACAGATTTTATCAAATATCTTCACAAATGGAGTTGATTTTATCAAAATCTTCATAAAGTCCATTGGAGAACAACCCCAAACTAGAAGCAAACCCTAAGTTAAAAGGCATTGACCATCACCCCAACACTTGGTATTGACCACTTATAATCACACCCGTTAGTTGCAATAGGTTAATAAAGATGTTCAAAGCATTTTTTTTATTTTTCTTGTTCTTTGTGCATAGGGCAACCAAAAAAATAAATCCACAATTTATTCTTATGTTTCCATGCAACGAGCACACCGCCACTCCGCTAGTTTAAAATGTGTACCTATACCCACTTACATTACTAATCACTTTAAATTCTTCACCACTTTTGATGCAGGGTGAATTTCAAGAAAAGTCGTATTTTATTTATATTGATTTAGTTTTAGTATTTTTATTTAATATGTTATAATTTACTCAAAATATTCTAGAAGTATTTAGTTTCCTAGTTTCTTTTGATTGATGTTTCCTATTTGTTAAGATACTTAATCATGAAGAATTAGACATGATTTTATTTCCTAAAGTTAAATTTTAGTATTTTAGGAAGGCTGGCTAGGTTTTGGAATTCTACTATTATAAATAATGATGTAAGCCTCTTGGCTAGGGGAGTTGATTAATATGTTGAGTTTTTTCACAAGAGAGAGTATCTCTTTTTCCTATAATTCTATTAATCTGCGGGTTATTAGATTGTAGAAGAGTTGTTCTTATTCGTGGGGGTGATTTTTGTCCTTGTTCACGTTTCTAGCTGCGTCAACTTTATAACGTGCATGCTCCGTAATCGTTTTCCTTTAAACACTTGCGATAAAATCAAACACACAACAGTGATAAAGAGACCAAGAAAAAGGGAACTTCACAAAACAACATAAAATGTCCTTTCTTTTTTTCTTCTTCTAAATTTCTCTTCATTTTAGCTTTCTCTTCATTAGATTTTGAGTAGAATTGAAGCGTTGGTTGGCAATTTGATAAAGTTGATTGATTATGCAAACATGTACTGAAGAGATTGACTAACCTTGGTGGTAATTGTTAGGATCTGGAAACAAATCTCTTGTTTCTCTTTTTGCTTCATAGAAAATGAATAGTCTTTTGAAATTGTAGGTGGAGGGATGAACGTGAAAGGAAGAGAATGGGTCGTAAAATTGAAGTTTAAAAACCATACTCATAGTCATCTTTTCATGATATGGGTGTGTTTAGTCATGTTTTTTTTTGTTTTCCTTCCTTTTGTTCTTAATTTTAACTGATTTGGGGAAAGTGGGTCATAGGTTGTGTGGAAGTTGTTCCACGTGTTTTTTTTTTTTTGTAAATGAAGATTAATTGGAAATTCTAGAAATTAAGATTTGAGGTTTGAAAACTTTTGTAGACAAAATATATTTCTATAGAGTATTGATTGATTGATTAATTCGACTCATATACAAAATATATTTCTATAGAGTATTGATTGATTGATTAATTCGACTCATATACAAAATATATTTCTATAGAGTATTGATTGATTGATTAATTCGACTCATACGTCAATACTAGTGCCAGTTGCCCATGGAAAGTGTAATTATAAGGAGTAGTTATTATTATTATTATTATTATTATTATTTTTACAAAGTGGAATATGATACCTTGTCACCACCAAGAAATATTGTCTCACACCACACTATTATCTCCATGAGGCCCACCACCCTATGTCAGGACCAAAGTTAAGGTCCCACTACGTGTGAATGGTGTTAAGAGTATGTTTAGCCCTGGTAAAAGACTATAAAGACTTGATTGTACAACCAAGTTCAATTTTCTAACCGCTCGTCTGTGTAATTATATAGCATTAATTGTAACGACCCGGATTTTCTTAAATAAAAATTTCGTTAATAAATTAATTAATTACTTTTAATTTTCGGATAATCGGAATATTTTGCTATTAAATATTATTTAATTCTTTTATAGCCATGAATATGCGCGTGCGAGACCGAGTAACACATCCGTTACACTACCGTAGCACCCGGGAACCGTGTTCGATACCCGAAACCCACTACCTTTACTCCATTCAATCCCCATAGTACGTCATGGACTAGTCCTTTCACCTTGGGACTTGATGCTATACCAAGTTGATACTAAAGTTAGAGAGAGAGAGAGAGAGAGAGAAAGAGAGAGAGAGAGAGAGAGAGAGAGAGAGAGAGAGAGAGAGAGAGAGAGAGAGAGAGAGAGCCACGGGGAGAGAGAGAGAGAGAGATGCCGAGAGAGAGAGAGAGTTCGGTAGAGAGAGAGAGAGAGAGGTTAGTGTGTGTGTGCTTGGTACATGCATGCTAGTACAAGGCACATGCATGGAGTTAATGTGATTCACTTGTGCAAGTTAAGAAAGATTCCCAAGCCTATATTTTGTACCAAAAACTAGTTAGAACTAACCTTGCTATTTTAGGAGTAACCTATACATACACACACAATACATGCATTTGAGCACATGCTACACAACCTAGCCTAACCAAACTAGGCCTTGGCTTCCAAGTAAGCTAGGGACACACTTCCTTAATTTAAGGAGGGAATATTCCCCCTACTTATAGCTAGTTAGGGCTACCCCTTAGCCAATTAATGCATTCACATGCACATTGGGTGAATTTGGTCCTAAAAACACCCCGTAACAAAGGTGACCATGCAAAAACCTGTACAACGGAACGCGTTTTTCCCCCACCATTACTCTTCCAACATTGGTACCATGTATATATGCCATATTTGTTCATCCTAGCAAGCATCTAGACCTATAGGACCTAGATTCCTACCTAGATTCCTACCTAGACCTAGTGTGCCACTTGTGTACTTGCCATGTGCCAACTTGTTACACAATACTCCACCCCCCACTTGGAAATTTCGGCCAAACCTAGTGTGTGTGTGTGCCGAAAGTTTGAGAGGAGAGAGGGAGGCCTCATGTTGTCTATAAATAGCCCACACCTTGTTCCTTTGTCCCACTTTAAACATTCCTTCTTTGTTTGTCTCCCAAATTCCCACAAACCAACTATTTCTACCACCTTTTAGCCACCATATTTTAATTCTAATTAGCCACCTACTAGGCTAATTAGTAAGTAATCTAGTTAGCTTAAGGGTTTTTCTACACCAAAGGATAGCTTTTCGGCTTCCGGTTTACACCCGGAAATTAAGGTAGTTTACTAAACTACTCTTCTAATTAGTTATTTCTAGTTCTATTAAGTTGTTCTTACTAATTTTCTAAGCATGATTTTAGAGTTGATTAAGTTAATTTTTTCATGTGTTAAATGACTAAGCATATTTCTTAGTAGTTAGAAAGAGGATTTCATGTTGAAAAGATTTAACAAGTATGTTTATGGATTTCTAATTAGAGTAGTTCTTCATGAAATTAGAAGTGGATTAGTAAGATTGGGTGTAATTAGAAGGTGATTAGAAAGTGATTTGAAATGATTAGAAGTTAATTAGAAGATGTATTTGGTTTCTCACTAGACAAGGTTCTAGTATTATTTTGTTAATATTTCTTGGAAGGATTAGTTAATCTTGGTTGATTAATTTATTGATGGTTGTTTGAAATATTATTTCTCAAGTGGGTGAAATAATTTCTTTTATGAGAAATTGTTAGAAAGAAATGCTATTGTTTATTTTTGGCAAGAAAGTATGGAGTTTGATTTTATTAATATGAAGAGAGGAATTTTTCATCATTTATTCTAGAAAGATTTTACTAAAATAATTGTGAGTTGATTTGATCAAATTTTCTAGAAAGAAAATTGTGATTTTTACTAGATATGAAAAAGACGTTTTTGAGGTTGTTAGAAAAGAGTTTCTAGAAAAATATAAAGAGTATATTTTTGGAGAGATCTAAATATTTTTAGAAAGTTCGTAAATGGTGATGATGAATTTTTGGGAAGAAATTTCTAGAAAAGAGTTGTGTTGAAATTATTTTTAGAAAGAGCAAGTTGTTTAGTTTTATTTCTTGTGGAAAGAAATAAAATGGTTTGAAAGAGGACAAGGAAGAAATGAGATTTTTGATGAGGATTAAATTGAGGAAATTGGTGATATTATTTTTGGGAGTTTTAAAAATGTATGATTTTATGTGAAAGGATTTTTGGAAGAAATATTATTTTGAAGGAAATTGGTGCATTAAAAAGTGTGATTTTATGTGGAAGAGTTTCTAGAGGAAACAATATATTTTAGAGAGTTGGTGTATTTTTAATGTATGATTTTATGTGAGAAATGTTTGTTTGGTGAAATGTGAATTTAGAGAAAATTGTGGAATATTGCATGGGCATGATTTTGAGCATGTGACACCGAGCACGTACGCGATACGTATGTCACCAGACGCGAAATGGAATAACTGTTAATGAGATAATAGAGATGAGAATGAAAATGAGTTTTGAAATGCGAAATGAAATTTTTGAGAAATGAAACGAGATTTTTGGGAAATGAAATGAAATGAGATATGATGAGATGTTTGGTTGCCACCTCAAATTCGCGGAGAGAATTTGGAGGAATGGTTTTGATTGCGGTAGTGCAGCGAAAGCGCCACTTCCAGTTCGCGGAGAGAACTAGGATGTTGGGCTAAGCGTGTACAACACACGGTGAACGGACTTGCAAACAGGCTGTTAAGTTCGGTGATGCAAGCGGCCGGGACTGTGTCGTGTGAGTCGCGGGGTAGGCGGACCGTGCAAACAGGCTGTTAAGATCGGTGATGCACGATAACCGAAACCTCGAGCGGAAAGATTGGTACCGTCAGCTGAGAGAGGGCGGAAACGGACCAATAACTTTCGGAGTGATGGGAGATAATGAAATTTGAAGAAGAATGCCGAGAGAGGCACCGATTTGAGAAAAATGATTGATTTTTGGGAAAACGGTTGATAAACGAGTTAAGTTCGAGAAACTATTTCGATGAAATGACACGTGACACAGTTCGAGACACTGTTATGAGATATTGTTGTTATGAGATATTGTTATCTGCGCATGTTTACTCTGATCCGTATAGACGCATGATGTATCGCATGATTTACTGTTCACAAGTATTGTATGTTGTTCATGAACTTATTGTTCTAGAATTGCTACTTAGACGTTTAGCGTAGTGAACTACTGGGCTTTGCTCACGGTGTTGCATTCGTGTAACCCTGGCATAATACCATGATGTTGCTTGCGCGACTCGGACGTATTATGTCAGATTATTCAGATGGACAGGAACAATACTATGGGAACCAGTCCTGCGGAGCAGGAAATGCTGCCAGAGTGGGGAATGACTCGGCGCAGGGATAGACGAAGACCTAGAACCACCCCGGTTATTATTTATTTAGTGTTTGAGGACATTATTATTTGTATTAAAGTTTGGGATTAGACTTTATTATGGTTTGTAATAATAATTAACGTGCCCAAATTTTGGGGGCGTTACATTAATTGCATATTTTGTTTTGTCTTCTAATTTTTAGCCCCAAAAATGCTACATACACACCCCGCTCACACCCACTTTGGATTGCTAATATGTGTCATCTCACTTTGGAAGTCAAGAGGAAGCGAGGACATGCGTCAACAATCTAAGGTGGGCGTGAGCGAGGGTGTGTATTCGAGGGTGTGTATGGGAGGGTATGTATAAAAGTTAGGACGTGTTTTAGCCCGACCAACTTTTGTGTATGCAACTCTTTCCCGCCGATGAGATTATGTCCAAATCCAATTTCTCAACTGTTCTCGCGAAACAAAAGCATTCTGGGTTGTCAATGAAACTTTTAGAATCCCTTCTCTTCATATTCCTCCTTGTGTTAATACCAGAATTTCAAAAAAATGTATGTAAGTTAGTCCAAATACCCGATTACATGTATACAAACTATTATACACTACCTTAGATATGGAGTAATTTTTTCTTGGCAAAAGACGGTATTGTTAATTGTAATCAGTGAGTTATCGTTTACTTTTTTTTTTTTTTTCCACGGTGAAAGTCTGCATTGTATGTAAGTTAGTCCACTTGTGTAAGTTTTAACTTTGTTGGGAACAGTACACTTTGAAGTGAGGCATCAAAGATTGTTAGATTTCTTGGACGGAAACACGTGCAACTCAGATGTACGCAGAAATATGGACAGATGATGTAAGGCAATTGACTTAGGCAAAGACTCGATCATCTGAGGTTAGACCACCCAAGACCTAACTCTCATATCATGTTAGATTTCTTAGATGATCCCAACAGTGACAATAACTGGAGTAGCCTCAAGATTATACTATTAATCAAGCCTGCATGGCTTAGAAGAGCGATGCGGGAAAAAATATAACAAAGATTTAAATGTAGTATTTATTACTACCTAATTTAGATTAAAAAGTGATGCAATAGTCATAGTTCCTGCATTTGTGCTCTCTAACGGTATACGTACGAATGTTGGTTGAGTTGTCTGCTTTAGATAGGCCTATTTACACAAATAGCTGAGTGACTTGATTCCTAAAAGGCCCATTTTACTCACGGGATAGAGATTTGCTCCTGCAGAAGACTTGGTAAATCTTTCCCTCCACAAACAAAGACAACATAATTCACACAAAGAAGGCCACCACACAGGAGGATGTTATTGCAAACATTATATATGAGCTGAATACAACAGCAAATTTTACATCAGCAAGGTTCAACTGAAAGTGTACAACTTTTCAGTACATCTTGCCATAAACTGACTCATGACACCCGGCATTTCTAAAAACAGGAGAACCATACCAACCAAAACGGTGTTGATCCGAACTGTAAAATGCACTGCCTGATTTTCATCATCGTCAAAGACCAGAGACTAACAGTGGCCAACGTAGATCTGAGGAATACTGGATTATTTGCCTACTTATCAACACTTAACTCGACCTTGTACTGTACTCTGCGACGAGCTTTGAAAATGAAAATGACTTACTCTCAAGCAACTTTGTGGGAGAATAATAAAACTGAATAAGTCCTGCAACAAGAAGGTAAAAATGAAAATTAAGAAGATTAAAGATTGACCATCTAATTTGGTGAAAGGTGATTAAGGTGGCAGTAACTATTATCTAAAAGCAGAACCATGTCGCTATCAATTTTCAGACGTAATCCTATGTGAATTGTTTAACACAATACAATCAGAGAAATGTTGCTTCAGCATTTGCTGTATAAGATTGTCAGTAGCTATATCCACTGATGCCGTGGCTTCATCGAGCGCCAAGACCTTGCTTTTCTCGAGTAGCAACCGGCCGAGGCAGACCAACTGCCGCTGACGCATACTCCGATCCTCCCCATTCTCTGTAACTGCAGGAAGGTGAAAAAAAAGTGAGGGCTAAGAACTTGTAATCAGTAATGCTGTATTGTGAATTTTTTTTTTTTGTGGGCCCAAAATGAAATTGGACAGCATTGCATTCATCCCATTGGAGCATGCCCCCATTCGGAATGAAAAGCATTTTTGACATTATCTCCAAGTTGGCACTTATCAAGAGCCTAAAGAAATGTAACAGGTATTCAAAATTTCATCCAGACACGAAAAAACACGTATTTTTCCAGATATGATACACAGAAATCAAAAGCAAAAGAGAAACCCTTGTCCCTATTTTAGTGCCAAAACAGCATAAACATGAAAGAAATCCACTCACCTCCAAAAATCTGTTCATCAGTGTACTCTTCAAGTGGGTCCAAGTTGATTCGCACCGTCCCCTCAAACATGGTTGGATCCTGAGGAATGATGGTTATCCTACATCGCAAATCATGGAGTCCAATAAAAGATACGTTGATACCATCTATCTGAATTTGACCTGCAGCAGGCTCAACAATGAGGAAGAGCGTCTGTATGAGGGTTGATTTACCACTGCCTGTCCTCCCAACAATTCCTGTCTTCATTCCTCCACGGAAAGTGCATGTAATGCCTTGTAGCACAAGTGGCATGTGAGGGGCATATCGGACCTATCAAAAAACTCCCACATACTTGTAAATTTTAGGCATGAAGGCTGTCTTTGGATGTTCGATCTGTAGAGGGCTATGTAACTGGACTCTTCTAAGTAAAAGAAGTGCCCATATCGAACACTTGACTAAGTGCATTGGATATGTCCCACATTTCGTTGGACACTTAGGAATCATGTTTCATATTGAGAAGAGCTTTGTGTTCCCTGTATTTGCAGAACAAGGTTGATAGAAGTACAATAGTATGGAAAATGTTCAAGGTAGTATTGGCCCAGTTGGTGGCTTGAAGAGCAACAAAAATACTCTAGCTAGAGAGCCCAAAAGCTGAAACACGATGCATAAAATTGTGATGATTGATTAATCCTGAGGAAGAGCAACCCCACAAGGACGGTTGAGAGCCCCCTACTTGCAAACCATACATATCTATGAAGATTGCATCTGGATAGAGATTATACAAGTTACTTAACTGGTTTCGATCTATTTGTCAAGTGTAAAGTTATTTTTGGAACTTCTTCGAGGAACATCAGGTAAATTACAGAACTCTGACAAGTTCTTTCTAATTGGCACAATTTTCTTTCTCACTGGTGGTGGCCTTGGGCCTAGAATGTCGACATCAATAGTAGCACCGTAAATTTCAGATGAATGGATTACTGAATCATAAGCCTTTGAAGAGAGGTTTAGGCCTTCATTTCGAGCCCTCAAATACAAATCATACGCAAGCTTTGGTTTACCATCATTTGTGAGAGCCTCAATCAGCATCTCGTAAGTGACTTTGTTCGGTGAGATGCTTTGAGCTTCCATTTTGTGAAACCATTCGTACGCAGTCCCACTCATGTTGCTCCGTGCACATGCACTGATAATTGCATTGTATGTGACTACAGTTATTTCAATGCCGGAAATACTCATTTCGTGGATTATGGAATCCACAGTATTTATTTTCCCTTGTGCAGTGTAAATTGAGGCCATAATTGTATAGGCATACACATTCGGCTGAACTCCCACTTTAATCATATTTCCCCACACCTGCTGGGCCTCATCGTACAGTTTTCCTTTTTCAAGAGCACCGAGCAATGCACCATAAGATACAACTGTGGGTTTTTCTCCTTGTTCTACCATTCTTTTGAATATCTGAAACGCGGCATAAGTTTCTGAAGCCTTTGAACAAGCTACAAGAACTGCATCCCATTGTGCACTTCCGGGTTTAAGCCCTTTCTCTTCCATCTTGTTTAGCAACATAACACCGTATTTCCAAAGCCCTTTTTTCCTAGCCTCAGTAAGCAGAATGTTGAAATGAGAAACAGCAAGTTCACTGGACATGCTATTTGGTTCTGGCCCTTTGTCCAACAAGTCCTCATAAATCTCTAGAGCCGCCCACCATTTTTTAGCTTGTCCCATAAACCAAATCAGATGGTTACAAACTGATAAGCTTATTTCAGAGTGCCTCTTCCTAATCCTACGATACAACTCTTTTGCAACAAAGTAATGTTCTTCACTGGTACACGCCCACATCAGGTGCTCATATTCTGATCTACCGATTGGAAGCCCCACTCTATCCATCTCTGTGAGCAGTTTCAAAACATTAGTGAAGTTTCTACTCTTCACAAGCCATCCCCTCATCACTTGGTAGCAAATTTGAACAGTGAAATACTCAAGCCTAGAAAACTCAATTTCCCAATCTTCACGATCTTTTCCTATGTACCCATTTCGACACTTCTCTCTTAATGCAACATAGAACTTTAGAGCTCCAAACCCATCTTCTGCTCTTCGATAATCCAGCAAAGCTGTAGAATAGGACCCTGGAGATGGAGATAGACCCTTGTTCTGTAACTCTTCAAAAAGATTAAGTGCATCGACTTCTTTCCCTTGTCTAATGAAAATCCCCACTCTATCCATCTCTGTGAGCAGGTTCAAAACATTAGTGAAGTTTCCACTCTTCACAAGCCATCCCCTCATCACTAGGTAGCAAATTTTAACAGTGGTATCCTCAAGCTTAGATAACTCAGATTCCCAATCTTCAAGATCTTTTCCTATATACCCATTTTGAAACTGCTCTCTTAATGCAACATAGAACTTTAGAGCTCCAAACCCATCTTCCATTCTTTGATAAGCCAGCAAAGCTCTAGAATAGGACCCTGGAGATGGAGATAAACCCTTCTTCTGTATCTCTTCAAAAAGATTAAGCGCATCGACTTCTTTCCTTTGTCTTATGTAAATCCCCATCAAAATGTTGTAAGTTACAACATTAGGAATAACTCCTTCAGTGGACATTTCAATTACTACTTTCTCCACTTCCTCAAATTGTTCAGACTCCTTCATCGCGCCCAAAAGAGTGTTGTATATAAAAATGTTAGGGCCAATAGAACCGTTAGTGTGCTTTTTCTTTTCCTTCAGCCACTGAACGAGGGCCATGGCAGCTTCTAGTCTCTTTTCCTTTCCAAAAGCTCTAATTATGGTTGAGTACACCTGGAGAGGCAATTCACCCTTGTCCTTAAGTACCTCTTCCACATCTTCCGCAGTCCTAGCAAGCCTTAAACTCCCCCCAAGCAAGCGTACATCAATCCTTTCTTTCTTCTTCTCTTCCCCTTCTTTCTTATTTTCACCACCCTTTTCTTTGACACTTCTGTCAAGTTCTTCTTTTTCACTTCCATTTTCATCCACATTATCACAATCGCCATTCTTCCCAGAAACTCCATCCAATGAAACTGAATCTTCTCCAACAGCCTTCTGGACATGGCCTATTGTTTGCCCCTCAAGTGCCAATGCTAATGCCATTACTACAGCTACATTATCACAGTTAACATTCCCGATTGTTTGCCTCTCTAGTGTCAATGCTAATGCCAAAACCCTCTGGACACGGCCTTCCTTCGGCTCAGAGAAAAAATACACTTGAAATCTCGAACGTCCATCGAAAACCCCATATTTCATATCCAATTGAGAGCTCCCTAAACAAGTCCCAATCTTTCTACCCCGTAAACAGCTTGAAACCGATATTAGACCAGACCTTCTACAGTGACAACCATAGTCACCAAAATCCCATCTCTTTCTTCTTGTACTTAAAATACAATAAGAACCCACTCGGGATACTCCCATGTCCAATTTGGGTACTACCCTAAAGTCAATCTTAGAAGGCCAGATGCTCAAAGCTTGCATTTTTTTTCCTCAAATAAAAATTTGAGGGAATTTAGAAACTTACTTCTAAAGATTGAATCAAGAATAAGCAAAAGAAAATAGATGTTGAATTCGAATTCCGGCTATAAGACTACAAAAGCATCATCGTACCTTCAACTCGAAGATTGGAGAGAAATGAAGTTGTGAACTTCTGATGGTAACGTTCTTGCTCCGAATTGAAGGGATTTTGCAGAATTGAAATGGGTATATGGAGTCTCTCAAAATCTTTACTTCGCTGTTTTGCTCTCGTTCATTCATCAATTGAAGAAGCCGATCGAAAAATATCCATCAATTGAAGAGGACGGCGGCCGTCGAGCCATGTCAGAAATCAGGGAAAAATTCAAAAACACCCCCATACTTTGACTTCAATGTCTAATAGGCACCCAAACTTTGAAAATTGTCAATTTCACTCCTGAACTACCATTCCGTTATCAATTTCCCTCCTGCCGTCCCAACTGTCACTCACTTAACAGGGGACGCTGAGTTGGAGGAAAACGGAGCAAAAAAACGTTAGGGGGTCCCTTTTTGGAGGGAAACGCAGCTGATGTGTAAAACCCTACCCTACTCTCTCTCTCTCTTCCCGATTTAGGAGGGAAAATGTAAAAGCCCTATTTGGTTTCCCTCCTTTTCCCTCCACAAGTATAAAACAAAGCATCTCCTTCCCATCTTCTTCTCCATTGTCTATTTTCTATTTTCCCTCCTTTCCCATCTTCTTCTCTATTCTTCATCTCTTGTTCACCATTCTGCATTCTCTATCTTCCACAATGAGCTGCGGCAGCAACATTGGCAGACTGCATGAGGAGGACTACCTTTGCATCCATTGTGGAACCCAAAAGGTCATAAAAGCATCTTGGACAGACAGGAATCCAGGTAGGAGGTTTCTGAGTTGCACGAACTCTGATTGCAACGAATTTGGTGGTTGGGTGGACCCCCCCCCCCCCCCCATGTGTAGAAGGGCTGTTCAAATCACTCCAGGGCTGCTTAGGAGGGTCAATATGTTGAAGATGGAGCTTGTAAGAACTAAGGGTGAGAAGAAGATGAAGTTCTATGTTGCTGCAGCTTGGGTGGTGGTTGCAGCTATTGTAATGTGGATGATTTGTATTTGATTTTTTAGACCCCTGAAAGAAACCCATTTCGGCTAGGCTAGGTGTGTGTTTTAAGGTGTAATGTTGGGACCCCTGGGTTTTGGATGTTTGCATCCTTTTGCCATGTATTAGTATGCATCTATGGATGTGTAGTGTAATGGTTTTAGTGAATGAAAAATGGGATTCATGGAATCCTTTCCTCTCCTCTGTATCAGTTTGAAGATGGCAATAAAACAATCTTTCAAGCTGAAATATGAATAAACAGAAGTCACAAAATGGTCTCCAATAGCATATAAACATTGTTTGGGTACAAAAAAACAGAGCCCTTACATTGGCATTACAAATTCCTGTGCTTTGCAAAACGGCCATCACGTAGCCACAAAATGGGCATCACATAGCCATATCCTACTAGTTTAAATGACATAGCCACAGATGGGCATCACAAAATGGGCATCCCATAGCCACAGATGGACACCAATTACAAACAAAATGGGCATACATAGCCACAACAGTTCATCCTAATTATCCATTACCATATCAGTTTTTACTACCAACAAATGTACGCCAATTACAACCAAAATAAGTGCAGAATCCACTGAAAGGTCAAGTCCCTTTGAAAAAAGGCACATTGGAACATGCAGCCTCAGGGGAAGAGCTTGTGAAGTAAAACTTGGTACCCCTCCACATCATGGTGTGTCCCTGGTTGGTCCTAGTGTCCTGCACATTACATGTACAACCATTAGTGTAGTGCAATTACATGTTAATTTTTTTCAGTTTCAACATATTAATACTAACCTCATCCATAAACACATTAACTAGACTTTCTGTCCCAAATTTCTCTTCTTCTGTTCCAGTACCCACCTAAAATTGTTATTTAACCAAAAAAACAGAAAAACACAGTCAAGTCTTGCACTGGAAATGGGTAAATGCATTCAAGTCTTGGTACTTACAGTCACTGCATGTGATGATGATCCACCTACCCAACTGGTACCAACATTAGTGACTTCACTCTGAAATAGGTAAAGTACAAGAATCCATAAGCATATCAGACTTTGGGGAAAAAAAAATCCTCAAATAACTTTATGCACTTACATGAACAGGGACATTGAATGGTGCCATTACATCAACTCCACTTGCCATTGACTCATCTCCACCTGCCATTGCATCACCATTTACTTCCCCACCTGCAGTAGATCCCTGCTTGCAGCTCCTCTTGTTATGGCCAGTTTTTCCAATAAACACTGCATGTCATCTTGACTCCTTTTTTGCTTAACCTACTTTGTGTCTCCTCTTGCTGTTGTTCCTCTTCCTCATCTGGTTCTCTTCTCCTAGCTTTCTTAGGCCTACTAGCTCTCTTCTTGACATCAGGAGGAAGCAACTTAGGATATCCACTACAAGGCCACAGATCTCTCCCATTGATTGGACCCATGACATGCTCATACATTTTAAGGTAAGTGTCCACACTATAGCAATGGTGAACATGATCCATTGGATCCTGGTCCATCTTGTTATATGCAACAATGGCATTGACACAGGGTATACCAGAAAGTTCCCACCTCCTACACCCACAAGTTTTGTTCTTCAAGTCAACTCTATACTGTGAATTTGGTCCCTCAACCTGAAATTGTTCTTGGCCAAAGTACCTGGGTATCCAGCCCTTTTCCTCCCTCAATTTGTCAAGCCTTTTTTTAATCTTAGGGCAAATTGGGTCCTTGATCCTCATCATTGAAGTTTTCCTCTTCTGCCTGGCCTCCATTATAATTGTTCTAATCCTTTCCAACATTGTTATTCTTGGTTTATCTTTGGCTGGAAGAATTGTATAGTTGAAACTCTCACAAAGGTTATTAAGGAGTATATCAGACTTTGGGAAGGTGTCAAAGTGGCTTCTACTCCAGTTAACTGGAGGCCTGCCCCTCAGCCATTTAAATGCATTCTGGTCAACCTGTTTAATCTCAGTCATAGCCCTATTGAATGAAGAAATAGTTGAGGCCCTAGCTGCCTTCCACAAGAGGTCTTTCAACAACAATCCTTTAAATTGACCTTTGAAGTTATTGTATAAGTGTCTAACACAAAACCTGTGCCCAGCATTTGGGAACAGTTGTCCCACAGCATCTATCAAGCCCTTTTGCTTATCAGTCATAAAGGTATAGCAGTGAGAGTTTTGCACATTGAGGTCCTCCTTCAATAACTGTAGGAACCAATACCATGTTTTCTGCTTCTCTTTCTCAACAACTGCATATGCAAAAGGATATATGCAATTGTTTGCATCTATCCCAACTGCTGTTAACATGATCCCACCATGAGGGCCTTTCAGATGACACCCATCCAACCCAATCACAGGTCTACAGCATTCAAGGAAACCCTTCTTCAATGAACCCCAACAAAGGTACATCCTCTTGAACTTCACCTCATTATTTGATCCAGGCACTGCCTTGGTCATTACCTTGATTGTTGTCCTAGGATTTGTAGCCTTAACCTCATCAATATACCCAAACAATTCCCCAAACTGTTGTGCTGCATTTCCATTCAGAGTGACAAGTGCTTTCCTCCTTGCTCTGAACACCTTCTGCCTATCCACATGCACTGTGTGTTCACCCTGAATGGTGTCAGCTAAAGATTGAATTGGCCATGTGGGGTTTTCGCCAATCCTCTCACAGTACCTCCTAACTATCCAATTGGTACTAACATGTGGAACATTGTATGACCTAGTGCAATTATGTGTACCAATGTAATGTTCACCCTAAAAACCCCCTCTCCCTTCACAAATGATGCATAAATATACCATGGGAAATCCTTTTTAGATGTACACATAGCACTGATCTTCTTGGTGTCATTCTTAATGAAAATTATTTTCTTACCAAGCTTTATAGAATGCTCTTTCACTGCATCCCTAAAAACCACATGTGTTTTGAAATCCATACCTACACAGAAAACAGGGTTCAACATGTCTGTTTTCTCATTAAAGATTTTGTGTTTTATTTTCCTCTGTTTCCTTCTAGTACCTTCCTCATCTGAATCTGTTGAACTGGTCATGCTGTCCAACTCATCACTATCATCTGACAACTCCTCAAAGTCTGGTAACTCATCCTCAATTACTGCAGGTTCAGTGGCATTCCCAACACCAGTTGCATTCCCATGACCTTCATCTATCTGTTGGTCCACATTATTATCAAACAAAGTATCATCATCCTCAATTAACTCATCACTGTCATAAAATTCTTCATAATCATAATCAGAAGACATGGAGTCTGGGTCATACTCATCTGTATCATGATCATCAACTTCTACTTCAACTACATCACTGACTTTATCCTTACCCTTAGCCTTGCTTGCTTTCACATTACTTGCATGACTATCAGTGGTTTTGGTTAGCTTAGCCCTACTTGCTTTCAAGTTACTTCCAGGACTGTCTTCATCCTTGGTTAGCTTAGCCCTGGTTGCTTTCACATTAACTTCATGATTGCCCTTACTATTGGTTGCCTTGCAGCTCTTCTTGACTTGACTACCCTTCCTCTTGTTTTGACTACTACATCTACCTCAACAATGTTGGACACTGCATACAAATCCACCACCCTACTTGTATCCACCAACTGACACATTCTAAAGGCATCACTGTCTGTCTTAATCAAAGAAAACTTCCCATTAACCATGATGTAGTAATCATTACTACAAATTTTTTAAAGTTCAACAGCCATGCTACAAAGCTCAATAATGCTTAACTCATCGTCCTCACAGAAGTCAATCCACCCATACCCCCCCCCCCCCACACACACACACACACACACACATTTAGTACCCTCTATCCTACCACCATAATACATTCTTATTGAGAAGTGGGGTAGACAAGGATCTGCAATAATCAGACAACAAACAAAACACATGCAAACTAACTTAACTACGACTTTAGGAATAAACTAATCAAAAAGTGGTGCTTAGCGGTGCTATTAAAGTACAGGAAATGGACGACAAGCCCAGTAACAAACCCAATGCAAAAAACCATAAATTATTGCATTAGAAAATGTCAACCTTTTTGACCTTCATTAGTAAAATGGTACATACAGTTTTCAAAGCATTCATAATCAGAATAATGGACTTCTGGGTCCAAAAAAACTTCTCAACAATACTGGTAAAGTGGTAAAGAAGAGAGAATGAAGACATACCGTACGAAGGAGGAGGACAACCATTGGGTCTCACGCGCCAACCCATCTCCAATTACCGACGTGGATTAGCCCTAATAGCAGTGGATTAGCACTAATCGTGGTTGTTGGGAAACCCTAGGTGTCGTTTTCCGCAGGGGAGGTGGAAACCACTGTATTTTGTGGAGAGAGAAGAGTGTAAAGGAGTGTAAAAAGTGGAGAGAGAGAGGAGAAAGAGAGTAGGGTAGGGTTTATACACATCAGCTGCGTTTCCCTCCAAAAAATGGGCCCCCTAACATTTTTTTGCTCCGTTTTCCTCCAACTCAGCGTCCCCTGTTAAGTGAGTGATAGATTGGGACGGCATGAGGGAAATTGATAGCGGAATGGTAGTTCAGGAGTGAAATTGACAATTTTGAAAGTTGGGGTGCCTATTAGACATTGAAGTCAAAGTATGGGGGTGTTTTTGAATTTTTCCCCAAAAATCAAGGTAGTTAACCTTTACGACCCGACGTCGTATCTTTATGGCATAAAGCCTACTGGATCTCATCAATAGCCCAAAACGGATGTCGAAGCTCGCTCTGTATGGGCCATATTTCATGGGCTTTTATCTAAGACATGATTAGGCCTAACATTGTTATTAGATTTTCTTTTTATTCAATGTTTTTTTGCTTTTGATTATTTTTTCGTTAAAACTTCTTTAGATTATTTATTCATCGTGACGAGAATAATCAAAGAAGTATAAAGAGTATGAACCAAACTTTAAAACAAAAATTCAGAAAAGACAAAATCCAAAGAAATCTGTTTGGTTTAGATTATTTTTGTCATAGTGAATTTTTTTAAGCCTTTTTTTATTTATCTGCAACATAATTTTTTTTTTCCTTTTATTAGTTCATCGTTTGTTTCCTTGTCTATGGCTCTGTCACTTGCTTCTCGATTTACTCCTACCATGCTTCTTCTGGCTGGATTTCTATTGGGTGTTCCAGTTTTGGCCCAACGGTATGGGGGTTGTTTAGGTGGTGGTGGTATCTCGGCGTGGTATCCCGCCATGATTGCCGCTGGGCACTTTATAGTTTTCACTTAACGGCAATGGTGAGCTTCCGTGACAGCTCGGTGTTTGGATTTGGTTGGCATCGGCTCCTTTGGGTAGCCGACAGTGGCGTGGTAGGGTTGGTGGCGATGTGTAGCAAGTGGTGGTGGTGGTTGTCTGAAGCTTGGCGGCTAGGTTTTTTTGATAAGGAGGAAACAAATGATGAATTTTTTTAAGCTTATGGTCCTAGTTTTTTACTTTTACGTTTCTCTCGTCACAACGAACAAATAATTCAAAAATCCTTAGAGAATAAACTAACAAAAGGAAAAAATTTGTTGGATAGTCAGGTCTAACAATGAAGCTTAGGTTTTCCCCAAGTTTATGTGTGTCAATTCTATCTTTTGCCACTTCACTAGAGGCTCGAGTTTGATCTTGCTCCATTTGCCTGCCGAGAAGAATTGTCTCACTAAGGGTAGGAAAGAAAGTATAGGTACGTGTACTTTCTAGTGAGCGAGATGGGGATTAAATTTTGTCTCAAAAAGGATCTTTCTTCCCCTATTACAAGCGGGAAAGCCACAATAGCTTGGAATTGCTAGGCTCATTCCTTATAAGGCGAAGCTCATTGGCTCGCTGCACTTATGTGTGAAGACTGAGAAAGGGATAGCCAGTAGGGTTACCGAATACGGCATTTAAGTGTGCGGACTGAGAAAGTGATAGCCAGTAGGGTTATGAGTACCCTGCCGCATTGCATTCGAGATGGGCTTGAAAAAGGACCCGTGAGAAGCACTTTTGCACCTAAGGAACCACAATTTATATGAAGATAGATTTACCGGCCGGTCAAGCTAGCTTTCACCATATACATCCAGGTACAACCCACACTTTCACATGCACGCGCAAGTACAACTAAAGTGATTTACCTTAGTGATAATTAGATACCTCTTTTCTAGACCCAAAGTAAAAAATCTGTCATATGAATTTGTCACTAGTTTATGATCCAACAGCCCATGTGTGGGCAGTAGACTATTCTGCAAATCTAAAAGGCTTGAGTGGTCATGGGCTATTCAAACCACAGGCCGCGGGAAGCCCAAACTAATTTGTTTCCTTCCAAGAGATACCTCCAGGCTCCTGCATGTGAACCAAAAAGAAAAACAAGATCCTAAGCCTTGTCACAAAAGTGATTTTCTTTATTGCCCCTCCTAAAATTTAACATCTATAACTATTTTAACGTGTCATTAGTAACTGTTATGGGCAAAAAAGTACTCCAATTGATTAGAAATCACTCATCAAAACCACCACCCCACTATCCTCACCCCCCTTAAAAATGTGCACACATATATGGTGTGAGCCACCCTCTAGTTACTAATTCTTTATGGTTTGTAAGACTTGCGTTTTTAATTATACTTTCAAAAGATCAGCTTAAGTAGATATTTGTAGATGCTTCATCAAATTATTTATACTAATTCTTACTTCAAAATTACTAACCATGACAAGTATTTTCGATCAAACATGAGAGAAGTGGTTGGTTATGCAACAGTTTTGGGTGATTGACCGGACCTAGCCATGAACTGTTGATGGTAATAGGTTGAACTGGCTAGTTCAGTTCGTGTTGGCCCGTTTACTTGCTCGGATAATAAAAAAAGGGATGACGAATTCCCAGGGCACAGATGAGATATAAAGTTCTTGGAATATAGAAATGTTGGAGGGAAAAGAAATCTGGTGTTTACTTTGGTTGGGATTATCACATGCATTTTCTATTTTTTGCACGAAAACCATATAGGAAGGGAAGAACAATAACATCTATAGCTCTTGATTGAGGGGAAATGGATTCCCAACTTCCCATGAGATTTTAAGTTCGGGATATAGGCTCTGTTAGAATATTAATGTTGTCTACAATATGGTGAATTTAATTTTCTTCACCCTCTTATTACCGCCTCTCGTATTGGTTGAGGTATAGTGTGGATCCCACATAAAAAGTGATGTGATCCTTACCAAAAAGTGTTATTGCAAGGGTGGAATCTACACCATTTCAACCGATAAAAGAGAGGATAATGTTCACCCTTCTTGACGGTGAACAAAATCACATTCAAACAAGCCCGAAGAGTCAGCTATAGCTGGTGGAAAGGGAAAATATAAGCGTCTTACAAGCACACTGCACACCAAGTTCGATTCAACATGAATACTTTGGGTTAGACTACAAAAGTTACTCTTGTAAATTTTCAAGTCCTGAGTATGAATGGCCTGTCTTTAATTAGATTGGAAAGAAAATTAATCAAGCTGTAAGTAAAGTGATCCTGACAATCCTTAATTACCATTGCCAAAAGTACAGATCAACCTCTCTCACACCAATTTTGCAAGAGGTTAATTAAGATGTTCAAACCAAAATTTTATTTTTCTTGTTCTTTTTCCAAAAGTATATGTATTGCGAAGAACATCTCCAATGGATTTGGTATTAATCAAGCTGTAAGTAAAGTGATCCTGACAATCCTTAATTACCATTGCCAAAAGTACAGATCAACCTCTCTCACACCAATTTTGCAAGAGGTTAATTAAGATGTTCAAACCAAAATTTTATTTTTCTTGTTCTTTTTCCAAAAGTATATGTATTGCGAAGAACATCTCCAATGGATTTGGTATCTAGTGTTTTAGTTGCGAGTAGTAGGAATTAGCAAATAAAAATGTGTTGTAGGTACTCCAATGCATGTATGTTTTTTGGGTATTACAATGCATGTATTAGTTTTAGTCTTAGATATAGTGTGCTAATCTTGAAGTGCATATGTTAAAATGTGTTTCAAGTTTGGTGCCATTTATCAAACATTTCGGGGCCCCATCTTCCTTAATTCACATTCCAAGGCTGGGAAGTATATGTCCCATTTTTTCTTTTTGAAAACTAAATCAATTGGAATTTATTTTAAGGAGTTTTTCAAATTCATTGTAAAAAGATAATACACTCTTAACTAAACCCGTTGGAGCACTCATGAAGTATAATAAGTTAGCTAGGCCACACACTTGTGGGATCCACTTTTGTCCTAATGCACACATTAGATAAACTTTTTAACACAAATTAAGAGACCCATTGGAGATCCCCTAAAGTTTCTAAACCTGCCTACGAGCTGTTAGCTCAGTGGCATGGCCCAATGCCTCCCTTAGTGGTGGTTGTACGTATCTATTGGTTTCTAAGGGAAAAAAATCCAGGGTTCAAGTCTATGAGCTAGAGACATCGAACTCCCTTCAATTGTTAACTTTACTTACTCCCCTACAACCCCCACTGACGTATACAATGTTGGCAAAAAAAAGAAAGTGTCTAACACCTACTCATCTAAAAATTTACTCAGTCCGTCTCAACTTATTTGTCCAGTTTTTAGAAATTAACCGATTTAAGGAACACAATGATTGCACCTACAAATGTTCAACTTTTCAACATATGCCCTTCAACTCTTTTGAAAAGTCATTTTTTGTTAAGAAAAAACAAGGATAAAAAAGGAATTTCATTCATCCAAAAGGTAATTTAAAAGAGAGTAGTAATATATTATCAACCTAATCTCACGTATAGCCAAACCTGACTATAAGTGACCTAAAATAAAGAAAATGATCAGATCTCACCTAATCGTTTGAGGAATATTCTGATCATCACGCTTGCTTAATTATTTTAACAGCAACAATTTAATATACTGATATATGTAACAATTCAACCCCAACCTCAATGTTACACCAAGTGGCAGATGCCCATGGTACGATAAAGTATAATTAAATACTTCCGCCATCCCATATTGTTGGTCTTGCTTCGGTATTTGTGCCTCTCAAAAAATTGTCTATGTCTCATAATATATGATTTTTTTGTCATTCCAACGGATCCGGGGATCCTGTAGTGCGGTGCCGTACTACAACATTATAGTGCAGCACATGAACCGTTGATTTCGGCAAATAAACAGCTTGGATCATGCAAGTGTCAAGATAAAATTTGAGTCATTGATTGCCCGATCAACAACTCGGATGCCGCGTTACAACCCTGTAGTGCAGCACCACACTATAGCATGCCCTGTTCCCATTCGAACAACTTAATTTATTTAATAACCCTGTAGTGCAGCACCGCACTATAGCATGCCCTGTTCCCATTCGAACAACTTAATTTATTTAATAAAACTAATTGAGATCTATTAATTAACAAGATCTATATTAAATATAAAAAAACTTAATTCAAGTAGATTAAAAGTTATGACAATTCTTTGAGACGTCTACAAAATGAAAGAGGAGCAACATTTTGGGACGACGGGAGTAAGCATTTTAGTAGTGGCACATTTTGTTCTTTCTCCTAATTAATTTATAGCCCGACAAACTTTAGTGTATGTAAATTATGGAGTAGAATCCTTTGGGTTTTCCACCACTTTCTCAACCTTTTCTCGGGAAACAAGCATGCTGGGTTGTCAATGAAACCTTTAGAATCCCTTTTAATTTCTTCTTCTTCTTTTTATGCTAATGTTTGCTTCTTGAGTTCTTGTGCATAAATTTGTTGACCTTGTCCATAGCTAGACTCCATACAGACCATACAGTACTCTCTTTTTTGGGCCATTAGAAATTTGTTTATTTGTTATTCTCATGATTTGAGGAATAGTCGAGATGTATATGTAAGTCAGTCGAAATACACAACTATATTTATTTGACCAATTACCTACTCCATATGCTACCTTTTCTTAACCGAATATCCAGGTCAACTTATGTGCACCTCGAATAATTCCGAGGCCCTGAAGAAAATACTGTACTCTCTTTTTTGGGCCATTAGAGATTTGTTTATTTGTTTTTTTTATCGGCAAGATTTGTTTATTTTTTATTCTCATGATTTGAGGAATAGTCGAGATGTATATATGTAATACGGGAAATGCTACAATACACACTCCCTATTTGGGTGTGTATTATACGCACCCCCATAAAAGTTACGAATCGATTAATAAAAGTTAGATTTTCTTTATAAAAGTTACGAGACGCACTAAAATGTTATAAATTATAAAAACTATTACGAATCATATTGCTGAAAAGTTACGAAACACTAAAAAAATGTTACGATTACCGATTAGGTGACACAATATGAATCATACAATAGGTGCATATGGTACATATCTTTAATGGGTGTGAATTGTAGTCATTCCCAAGTATGAAAACACAATTATATAACAACAATTTTAGATTATGGTTGAGAGAGAGAGAGAGAGAGAGAGAGAGAGAGAGAGAGAGAGAGAGAGAGAGAGAGAGAGAGAGAGAGAGAGAGAGAGAGAGAGAGAGAGAGAGAGAGAGAGATGTCCATCCTCATTCCACATGGGTTGATACCATTTGGATTAGCCAACTACCATTACATGACAATAAACCAAAATTAATGCAAAAACACTTAACTAGGGCAAGAAACAAACAAAATCACAAGTAAACTAGTAAGGACAAAAATTGGTGCCCTAGTTTATGGTGTGACAATTCATAAGACTTTTGATATCTTTAGGGCCTGTTTTGGCTCTATAGAACGCTATTCTGAGGACCTATTGTGAAACGTACTAGATGTTATTGTGACCAATAATGTACAAGGGACACACCTGATTTCTATCACACCCACTTACGTGGCACTGTGTAATTGATAGTTGCAAAATAGTTTTAAAGTGGTTGTACCACGTAGACAGGTGTGATTTGAGATGTGGTGGAGAGATGTATATCTAATATTATTCTATAGTGACACAATATACTTATGTGCTCCCCAAATAACCCTCTCCTCGAGTTTAAAAGTATGCCTGAAGCAGTTCTTCTTGTAAAACGTATCAAAGTAAAATATTCTTGCAGAATACAAGCTTAATCAGATATGGTAATCACATGCTCTGACATCTTTGTTTTGAAAGTGTATCCTCCTGAAATATTACTCCATATTTTCTGATTTACTCAACAAACTCTACAAATGTACAATTCGGATCTAATATAGAATTCGCAATGAAACTGACAAGATAAGATATTGCGTCGTCGAGCCCACAAGAGCTGTCCCAAAGAGTTACCAAACTAGACATGATTATTATTTGATAGGGATTTGGGGCAGTGCATTTAATTTAAACTAGTCCCAAATACGTCCATGAAGCAAACAAAGCACAAGCTCCTTCTAGCACAAAAAAGAAAGACAAGAAAAACAAAAACAATTGGGGGCGGTTAAAAAAAAAATAAAAAAAATGGGGGGAATTTGTGGGTCCAAAAAAAGAGCAAAACATGCCAGCCTCGTGGTTTGCCTTTTGTCGTCCCCAAACAAACCCTTAAAATTGGTGTCTTTTAAACCTAGTCCTAAGACAGCTAGACCAAAAGCAAAGAACCCATAAACCCTTAAATTAATGATATCATAGCCCTGAGACGACAATTCGAATATGTGATTTTCTTTGGGGCCCGCCAAGCAAGCAAAGCTTTTTTTACAAGTTTACCCAATTACCCATCCTACCCCCCATGTGCCATAGCCCCCCATGATACTAGCCAAGAAAACCCAACCCATATTGTACCCATGTGTCACCGTCTTACAAGTTCTTTCGGAGTAATTATTCTTTTTTGTTAAAAATTATATTCTTTTTTTCATTAACCATGCATGTTGAAAGGTGATAATTTACCTAGGAAAATTATGCTCTCAAAAGACGACAGCTTTATTGGGTGGACCTACATCTAAGTAAGAAATCCAAATGTAAATTGTATTAAGTATCACTCTATCATCGGATGAATATAATTTTCAGTTCCAAGGATAATTCGGTTGGTGAGTTTGCCCGTCACACAATTGATCAAAGTACGATTCTTAGGGTCAGGTCGGAAGAAAGAAAGTTTTTGTGAATCCTGTAGTCCCGGCAAAGATGGCCTTTCTTTGACCTCACTGAAAAGTCAAGGGATTAGTCGAGATACGTGTAAACAAACCCGAACACCCTACAGTTTTTCTAATGATAACTGATTAAATGTGAAGACGCGTCTCAATGATCAGCTTGTATTATATTGCTCTCTGTTTTTGTCCTAGTGAATGCTCTCAACTATTGATAAAAAAAAAATGCTCTCAACTCGTACTATATAAGTATCAACTCTAACATCCCCTCTCTCTAAACTCTCGCATTCTGACTTCTGAGGTATATATAGAGAGAGAGACATAGACAAAAATGATCAAGTTGAGATCAAAGAGGTTTTCCCGGAGCAGCTCTAAGCTCGGTAACGGCGGCAACAGCGGAGGGGGGACGGTAAAAGCCGGTGGAGGCGGTGGTGAAATCAAATGGGAGCTTCGTCCCGGCGGCATGCTAGTTCAGAAGAGGGATAGTGGTGGAGAGGGAGAAGGATTGATCACAATTAGAGTCTCAACTGTTTCACAGTGGCATGATATAACTATCCAACCAACTTCAACATTTGGTAAGCTCTCTTTAATATTTAGTTACTACTATTATGAACCTTCAAAGGTGCCCCTAATTTTTTTTTAAACCTTTTCATTTTTTGATTGACGAGAGAAATTGGAAAAATAAATATCAAATTGAACCCAAAACATAAATGTCGAAAAGGGAAAAAAAGAGCTTTTATTATAGATGCCACGTGAACTGTTATACGATCAATTTTAGTAACGACCTTAAAACGATGGACTACTTTGAAGTGTTACGGATTCCTTACTACGGGACATGATAGAAATTTATTTATTTATTTTGCAGGAGAATTGAAGATGATATTGACATTGGTAACAAGTTTGGAGCCAAGAGAACAAAGGGTATTGTTCAAAGGAAAAGAGAGAGAAGATTGTGAATACTTGCACATGGTTGGGGTTAGAGACAAGGACAAGGTGCTCTTGTTGGAAGATCCAGCAATTAAAGAGAGGAAACTTTTGGGCTTGGCCAGAGTTCAAGCCATTGGGAGTGCTCCTTATCGCACCATTAGTGTATGAAATGTAGTCGAGTTGTGCACGGGCTGGTCCGGATACTTGGTAATCAAAATTAGTGTATGAAATATTTGAATTTTCACCTTGTTTTTTTTCCAATCGGGAAAGAAGATTTCATTAATCTTTGAGAAGGAAACAAAGATTAATGGATCCCGGGCACACCAGAATTTTCAACTTGTTGTAATAGTACCCTACTAATTAACCACCTTAATTAAGAAAAAGGGTTGGTTTTGGGTAACGAGTAATTTTTAATATGCTCACTTAATTTGTGTTACGTTCTCTGCTCCCAGCTCAATTTAAAATGGTTTAGGTGGAGTTTGGTAAAGCTTAAGTTTATAAGATGTGATATTAGTATCTTGTTTTGTAAGGGGAAAAAAACACAATGGAAGACAAACAATCTTATCTTATTAATAAGGAAGTTGCATCGCATTATTTTGTTCCTAGTGATGGACTATATTATTACGATTGTACGCGTGCACACACCGACCTAGAAGAATCATGGAAAGCAAAAATGGAGAAAAACTTTGCTGGAAATAGGGTATGGGTGACGTGGTATCCGTGTAGTGCATCCGGACTGTCCAAAAATGCAACCGACGGTCCAGATTGAAATACACTTTCTGTTTCGTTTTGTTTTTTTTTGTTTTTTTTTGAAATCCGGACAGCACTTTCAATCTAGACCGTTGGTTGCGTTGTTGGACGGTTCGGATTTGCTGCGTGGTACCCTCTCCGTACCCAAATTCTTCTTGTAAAAATGATACCAAATGGGAGGTAACACTTAATTCGCCAATGAAAAGCGGTCGGACAAGTAATATTAAAGATATGAAAGTCATGGTTCAAATTGCAGAATTGTCGTCGTGAGAAAGCAATTGTTGGGCCCCAAGTGCCCCCGTAGTATATATTTTTTTGAATGACAAAGAATAGAATTTATTAATCTTCGAAAACACATTGCAAAGATTAAAAGAGGCCAAGACGAAGGCATCACAACTAAGTTGGCACCCCCACCACACGACAATCATTTGCCGCCACGAACCTAGAGAGAAATAACAACTTGTTAACAAAGAGTCAACCAAACAAAATATGAAAAGAGAAATCAACTCTCATATGAAGCAAATCAAAAGTTTACCTACACAATGCTACTCCATGTAATCGCACTTCTAAAAACAGACTTGTTAGTGCAATGTCAAATACCATAAAAAAACTTAATTGAAAACCAATTAATTTTAAGAGATAGTGAAGAAGCGACCTGACAAGTGCTAATATATTATTTCATTGATTTCGACCAAGCAAACTTACAAAATGACAAATAACTCTACCATACCATCACCAAGCCACAAACACAACCACAATTTTAACATGTACTGCCAAACCCTTTTATTCAAAACACCAATCTAGACTCCCTCACTTTGGCATGCACTTCACTCAACCCTTTATTTCTTCAATCTCAATCACCTTCTTTTCCGGTTTCTTCACCTCTTGTTTTGGAACAGTCACAGTGAGCACTCCATTTTCCATGGAGGCCCTTACTTCATCGGCCTTTGCATTATCCGGCAGCCTAAAACTCCTTGAAAACTTTCCCCGGCAACGCTCAACGCGGTGCCACTTATTGTCCTCCTTGCGATCATCCTCTTCCTCCACCTTTCGGTCCCCGCTTATTTGAAGCAATCCATCGCTCACTTCCACCTTGACATCCTCCTTCTTGAGCCCTGGAAGGTCGGCCACGAAAACGTGAGCTTTCGTGGTCTCCTTCCAGTCGACGGGGGTGCTCAAGACTGGACACATGTTTACCATAGAAATGAAAGGGTCATCGTTGTTGAACAGACTTGAAATGATGGACATTTTGCCTGTGGTAGAAGAATATGTTTTGAGACTGAAATGCTTATGAGTTTTGGGATAATTGTGATTTGATTAAGAGAATATATGAGTATTTATAGGCGAATCGGGGTTACATCTTGAACTTTCTTGGCTGTTCTATGTTGAAATTTGGAGGTTTAAAGATAATTGTGAAGGGTCTTGCTAACCTCCGTTCATTAGACTGAGGATAATGTGCAGCTAGTGATAAAATAAGTTTGGATATTAATATTTCACGGTTATCAATATAGTTTCACAAATATCAATATACTATTTTCGGATATTGTCATATTAATACACTTTCTGCATATTATTTTCCACAGTAAAGGCTGAGGTTAGCATTTTCATTATCATGAATTGGTTCCTTTGTCAGTGGACTGCCAATGAGGCAAGAAGAAGACAAAAAAGCACACGCTACGGTATACTTTTTTCACTTTTCTATATCCTTTGACACATTCTTATAAAAATTTCAAATATTTCAATATACCTTTTAAACCTTAACAACAGCTCGGTGGGCTGGTTTTATCATTTTCCTTATGGATATGGTAATGGTGATGTTTCTACGACCTTCAATTAGCTGTAAGGCTAGAACATTCTCTGCTTTATCCTTCTTTTTCTATGACTGTCCAGAAATTTCTACTCCATGATCATTATTTGGTGTCATTTTATGGTCATGAACTCTTACCAATTTTCATGGCCCATGGGTTTGTGGGTTCCTCTATTGCCTTGGGCTTCAAATTTGGAATTTTTCGGCCCCATCCCAAACTAGAACATAAAGTACTAACCATTTTGAATTGACATCGGGCCCAAAATTGGTATATCAAAATAGATTGCCTCTAGATTATATCAATTAAGTTTGGGTTCCCATGGAGGACATATGACATAAAACCTAGTAGTATCGGCACCCTAAAAACCTTCTCACGCAGGGTCCGGGGACCCTATAGTGCCCAATCACAATCGTCCCGGATTATTCTACAGGTAAATAGTTATTTTTAGGTGAAAATAGCGTGAATCCGGGCCATTGATTGGCAAACGTATGGCTACAATTGGGGGACTACAACCCTGTAATGCTTTGGGGCACTACCGGGTTCCCGGGTCCCCGGATCCCTCATGCAGATTGCCATTGGTGAGACGAATTTTTTGCAATTGCCAAAATTTGGCAGAATAATGATTGAAAATATTTGAGAAATAGCTTCAACAAACTTGCCACATCACCGTTACTATTATTGATTTCCATTGCTTTTGATCTTAATTAGTACAAAAAAGAAAAGTGATTAGCTAGAATAACATCCAACCAATAGAAACAATATTCTAAAACTATGGTAAAATGATAATGTGACAAGTCAATTCTCAACAATGACATGGCTCATTTAAAAAACAACAAAAACAATGACACGGCCAAAATGGCATAAACTTTTGGAGATACTTCCTTCCCAAAAGTCAAATTTGGAGCGTGAGATCTAAGGTTCGAATCCTATGTATAGAAAGAGGTTGACTCTCGTAGTAATATACCATGTACTAACATACTATGTACTAACATCCTATCGTCTCACAAAAATAGCGAATTTTTTCCTCCCATTCCGGGACCCTTCTTTTGTCCATATTTACATGAGATAGCATAATATTCTTAATTTTTTTTCTATTATTTTGATATTTTAACTATGATTTTGTTTAAGCTCTTTCCTCCTCAAGTACTTGTCAGACCTTTGCCTAATTATACAACCACCGTAACCGTTGGTACTTGGTTTACATGGGTATTACAAGAAGTCTTTGTCGTTGGTTGAAATTGGCAAATACAACTTGGACACACATTCCAAACCCTTTGCAAGTCACAAGCTACGAAAATGAAAGCTTAAAACGACCTCCAATCCAATTACACAAAAATCCTATATTGACCACTAATAGGAGCTCATCTATGGATTAGTTTACGTGTAGGCTTGCACCTCGATTATTACACTATACCCACTAATAGGAGCTCATCTAATTTGTCGGCCCTTATTAGATGACCCCACAAAAATTCATAACACAGAATACTCGGGTGTGTTTTGGCCTAAAAAGTTACCTGACTTATTTTTTCGTCTTTATTTGTTTTTTTTTCTTCGTGTTTTTTTAGTTTTCCATCAACTTTTTGTGTATTATTAATTCGTCTCGGTGAGAGGAATCAAAAAAATAAAAAATTATGATCGAATCATAATTTTTTTTGAATAAAGACAAAACTAAGTAAAAAATACAGTTTTTTTATACTTTTTTCGATCTTATTCAAAAAATTGAGAGTTCTAGCCATAATCTTTTACCTTTTTAGATTCTTCTCGCCGAGACGAACCAATAATACTAAAAAAAATCGATGCAAAACTAACAAACGCAAAAAAAATCAAATAAAGACAAAAAAAAAAAAAAGTTGGCTTTTTAAGCCAAAACAACACTCGATGTACCACATCATCTGATATCGGAAATTTAAATAAGTGATCTTGAGAATGTATGAAACTATGTAAACTACCAGTACTAATAACTCGGACTTAAGCATTTGACCCTAATTGTAGTTGTAGGTTCCAATAAGTTACTGAACCGATTCAAATGAAACAAACTCTTACATTCTAGTCTTTGACCACTAGCCCAACACGGATTAAAAGTCAACATGATGTTGATCACATTAGCTAATCAGTAACACTATGCTAGAGCCACTTGTTTGATGTCTGAATGACTTTCTCTCTAGATGAAGCCTTTTTCAACAAAAAAAAAAAAAAAGTCTCTCCACTCTCTCTCTCTCTCTCTCTCTCTCTCTCTCTCTCTCTCTCTCTCTCTCTCTCTCTCTCTCTCTCTGCTAGCTTAATCTCTCTCTCTCTCTCTCTCTCTCTCTCTCTCTCTCTCTCTCTCTCTCTCTCTGCTAGCTTA
Organism: Vaccinium vitis-idaea; assembly: GCA_963854785.1. Lineage (NCBI taxonomy): Eukaryota > Viridiplantae > Streptophyta > Magnoliopsida > Ericales > Ericaceae > Vaccinium > Vaccinium vitis-idaea. The sequence continues at coordinate 39,245,952 of OY978222.1, read as the reverse complement.
ATTACCCATTCAAAGACTTGACTAGCCATGTCAGGCTCTCCTGAAAAGCTTCTGAAAAAATTACCTGATCTTTTGAAAATTTGCTTTTCGTTTTTCTTGATTAGGCCACAGAATGAAGTTGCCTTCTGCACCAAGTTGATGATGAAGAAAATCTTGGTTTCATTTGATGGTTGGGACTGATTAATTAGTGTACTCTCTTGTTGATCCTTGGTACGTATAGATTTGTGTAGTTTTGTTAATACTATGTTTTAACTTCTCCATTTTTCCTCTTGTTATGTTGAACTAGTTTTGATTTTCTTCTTTGCAGGACAACAGGGGAGGGAGACATATATAGTTTGAAGAATCGATCGCGATTTCAAAAGTGATATTGACAAGGTTTATTGTGTTGTTTTTGTTGACAGAAGATAGAGAGCACAACTGAACATGCCCAAATGAAGTTGTTTGCGTATGTGCAGCCTTGTGCTCTCTCTTCTTTCTGTCAACCAATTTCCTGCATCTCTCGAACCTATCAATTGAAGGTATGATATGTAATCATACCCTAAAGCCCTCATTAATTTTCTTATTTGTGCAGTAACATAATTAATTTTTTTTTTTGAATGGCAAAAAAAAAAATATTAATCAAATAATATATATCGAAGCTACAAGATTAAACGAGACAAGAGAAAAACATCAAAATGATTAATATAATGGTTGGATTATCATATATTTCATGGATTATATAAAGCCATCGGTTACAAGTATTTGTCTAAGTGTCTGCAAGGAAAGAGGCTTATAGGGGGTGGAGGTGGCACATGCCACTCCTGGTTCCTGCTTTTTTTTACATTAATTGAAGTTGATATGGCATTTATGATAAGCCCTCAATAGTGTAAATAACGGGGCTTATCTCGCTCAATTTTCTCACACACACTTGCATATTTTGGCTTTATACAATTGATTTTGCGCGAGGTGTGTTTTTGATAAGTTTCAGGAAATAGGAGCTAAAAGGCGTGTGCAAAGCTCCAAATAATCTCCGGTTGTATCCGGAAGTACCCAAGGACCCGCAATGCATTGAAGGACATTCACCGAAGCTTAGAAGTCGATTCCAGGAGCTTTGAAAGGTCCAATGAAGACTCGGAGCAAAGGAACATGAAAATGGAGCTATAAGCCTCGAGGAAATCTGACACACTGATAGGAAAAAAATCATTTCTCTCAAGATACAAAGGCTATGAATATGAGATCAATTGGGTTTGAAAGTAGACTCATAGAGCTTTCCAACGGTTCAAGAATCGCCTCATTCCGAGTTCGGACAAAGCCGGGGCGAGCCCACGAAGTTGGGTAAAATATTTGTCTACAGAGCTTGTACCGGTTCAAGCCTTTTCCTTGTACTGGTTCTAGCCAATCAGTGAGCTCAAAATCATGCCAGAACCGGTTCTAGCATTTCCTTTGTACCGGTTCAAGCATCAAAATTCTGGGATTTTTGGAGCCCAATCAAGACCAAATTTAGGGGCATTTTTGTAATATGTAGCACGACTTTTGGGGGCTATAAAAGCCCCCCAACCTCATATTTTTGGGGTACTCTTCATCTCCCACTTTCTCTCTCTACCTCCATTGTAGCTCTCCCCCAAAACCTTGAGTTTTGGGTGAATTTTAGGTATTTTCCTTGTATTTTCAAGCTTAAGCTCTTCATTAAAGTTGTAAGTACTTCAATTTTCTTTAAGAATCTTGTGTTTAATCAAGTTTATTTCTGTTTTTAGCATGTCTCTATCTTTTTCCTTGGTTATTTCCATGATTCTTTGTAGTTTTTGAGAGTAGTAGATAAAGGCTTGGTCATGGGGTGATTAACACCCCATGACTTAGGTGGATCTCACTTTTCTCTCATTTAACCTTAAAGTTGGTATGATTTGAGTTAGACTCAGTTTTATGTATCAAAACTTGAAGTTGTTAACCTTCTTGATTATGTGTAGGCAATGACTTGATCTCTTGCCACATATAATGCTTGGAGCTATGTCATTCCAAGTGTTTGTAAAAATGCCCAAAAGAGTTTATCACATTGTTGAACTTATTTTCTAGAATTCGTGGGTTTGTGAATGGATAGAGCACTCAAACTTTGATCTAAACTTAGTTTTGTTAACTTCTTTGATTGGGTATGGACAAATTACTTGGCAAACACAATCCTTGGAACCATGGCACTCTAAGTGTTCGATAAAATGCACAAATGAGGTTCTTTCCATTTATAAACCCCATAAATGATTTTCATTGTTAAATCTTCCGGTTTAGACATCTTGCCTTGTAGCTCAACCGAGTTGTCATTGAGAAAAGTGAATTTACCTAGTTTATGGGTTTTGAAAACCCCTAGACCTTGCCGCCTTTATATACGAGTCAAACTTTATTTTCTAGTCATTTAGAGGTAGAGAGAATTCCACAAACTAAACCAAAAGGTTGGTCATCCTAACGCCGAAACCCCTACCGTAAAGTAAGCCTCTCACTAGCTCCGACCCTTCCCTGCGGGAATCGACCCCGGTACTTCCGGGTATTATGCTGCAACTGACCTAGCCCTACGCTTGGGGCGATCCTATTCTACAACAAAGCTAGGTCGCAAGCATTTTTGGCGCCGTTGCCGGGGAAGGCAACAAGTGGTGAGTTAGAAAGGAGTTTGCTTTACCCCACTGTAAGTATTCCATTTCTTTTTGTTTGTTGTTTTTAGCTTTTGCTTTTAAAAGAAAATCCGAAAAAAGAAATGGCTAATTATGAAAATTGGTATGGAGTGTATGCATGACATTTTGATTGTTCAATGTCACATCCTATATTTTATGGCTTGGCCTCAGAGTACCCATCATCACATATTGATAAACTTGAGAAAGCTTTTTCTAGCGATGAAGTGGCTATGTTACAAGTATTCCCATCGTCTTTGCGAGATAGTGTGCAGGATTGGTTTTATTCTTTGAGTCTTGGATCTATCCATACATGGGGGGAGATGACACAATATTTTTTCAAAAAATTCACTCCCTTTTATGAGACTCACATGCTTTTACAAGAAATATCCAATTTCTATCAACAAGATGATGAGTCTTTTTCGCAATGTTGGGAGCGATTTAAATGTTCCATATTCTCTTGGTCAAGTTTTAATTGTGAGCTTGGGAGTCTTCTGGCTATCTTCTTCCAAGGTTTAAATCCTAAAACATGTCATTTTGATTTGTTATCCGATAAAGAATTCATGAGTAAAGATGTCGAAGTGAGTTGGGACTACCTTGATGAATTAAGCCAAAAGCCCCAATTTTGCGAGTTACCTGAAATTTGTGAGATGACCAATTCTTGTGTGAGAGAAGATGAGAAAATAGAGCCACTTGTCGTTTGTGAGGAGTCATTTCCAATAGTTGCACTGGACAATCAAATACTCTTAGATCTAGATGATGTCATCCCTCCTACTAAGTCTTCGCCATTGCAAGCTCGAACCAATTGATTTTCTTGGTGTTGATAACTTTGATGCGGGTTGTCATCCATTTCTTCTTGATAATCATCAACAACTTGAAAGTTAATTTAGCTTGGAATATGCAATTGGTGGAATTTCAATTTCAAACTTGGCTAAAACAATTGAGATACTCTAAATATTTGATTTTATGGCATGGTCGCGTTCAATTTTTAATTGAGGGCTTGAAATGGGCTGATATGCTCGTACTAGTAGCTCTTCATGGTACGACGGATGTTTGGACTTCACATGAAATGAGTGCATGGCATTACTTTTGTTTTTAGTTTTGTTAGTGGTGGTCTGGTATAGCCATCTTGCTTCGGCAAGGGAGAAAAGTACTACCCGTTAATCACGTGAAGATTTGGTCGTTGAGGACTTGGCTATCATGGAGCGAGTTGGTACTAATCATTTTCTCTTAGTAGGTAGTTGGCAATTCAATCTTTTGCAGGGTGACCATGCTACCGTACCAGCCTTGGTAGTTTGGGTCTAACTTGGTGGCGAATGCGGCATGCAGGAGCCCTAAGTAGGGGTGTGACGAAATGTCGTGGTTGTAAAGCCTACAAAATCGTTGAGGATGGCCCTGTGTGACTAGCTGTGGTTCCACATGGGGCCAAAGGAGGAAGCCTTGGAAGCATTGCCAATGACGAAAGGAGCGAGTGATGCAAAATCCTCAAACTTGGTCGAGGTATCGGGTGGTTAACATTCCGTCCCGTCGGTACATTTTTGTTCCTCCCTCTCCTTACTTTTTGTCTCATGCATTGAGGGCACTGCACTTTTCAAGTTGGGGGGATGGATTATACTTATACTTTCCGTTTTCGGTTTTTGCATAATTTTTTTTTTTTTGTGTGTGTGTGTAATCTTCCCTCATACATAGTAATTTCGTGCTTTAAATACTTTAGTTATGCTCAATCGTTCCTTTTGGCAAGAATCGTGTATCTCATAGCTTTCGGTTTTAGTGTTTTAACCCATGTCATGCATATATACATGAATTTTTGATGAACATGTTGAGCCGATTCAAAGTTGAGCAAGGTGTACCACTTAGAGTTGAGATTCAATTTTTGCATCATCGCATGTTTTTACTTCCGTTCTCGCATTTGCGTAAATAATACTTTTTTGTTCATGCTTTAGTAGTATAAATATCTAGCATGCATTTAGTTGGAGTTGTTAGCGGTCGTGAAAACATGATGCAAAGGCATTTTTTGTGTGATATTACCACTTACGAGTCCCATTGAGCCTAGTTTGAACCCGTAAATCGAGTCACATGTTTTTGGTCAAACTTAGGAAGTCGAATGTTCGAAGGATTGGGGTTTGTGTTTTTCAATGTTACAAAGGTGGTTGAGAGGGTTATGAATGAAGTGGGAAGGCCAGGAATTAATTTGGGGAAGTTTGGAAAAACATTTCAGAATTTGCATGTCTTATACCGGTATGAGCGAATCATTAATACCAGTATCCCTTGAAATTTTAAAAAAAAAATTGGGTTGTTATCCGCTCTCTCTCCTTCCACTACATAAAACCAAAAGTCCCAAAATTTCACCTCTCACCTCTGTAAAAACTAAAAAGTGGCCCCTTTTTCTTTTCATTATTGCAAATCTAACCTCCAATGGCTCGATTTCATCCAGTAATAAATAAATAAAAAGAGCAAAAGAGGTTTTGAAAGAGGGTTTATTGCTATGTTAAGCAAATTGGCGAGACATCCGAGGAGGATGATGATGATGATGATGATGAGTATGGGCACTTTGAGTCGGTGGTGGTATCAGTATTAATAGGACTTATCTAGTAGTTTTTTCACTTCTTTCTTTGTAGCTTTATTTGGTTGTGTCATGATGGGCCGAGCGGCCATGTCTTGGGATAGTTTAGGGTTGGTAGTGACCAGTGGGTAGTTGACCCGAGCTAGATATGGCCACTACATGTTTTGTCTCTCATTCCCTCTGTAACCAAGGTCATTATATGCTAATGAAGTCCCTGTTAATTTTATGACCATTTCAAACTCCATTTTATGCATGCGTGATATTTTTTGTTACTTTAGTTATTGATTCGATAGATTTCCTTTCTTGTTAATAATTAGGTTCTTTCCTTGAAAGCACGTTCCTAAATAGCTTGGGTAACATTTTTGTATCATGTTATCGCATCTTCAAAAGCGCTGTTTTGTGGGATGTATGTTGAGCTTGTGTGAATTTCATTGTTTGAGAGTATCCTTGTGAGAATTTGGAATCGAAACCTTTTGTGGTACACTGCGTTTGACTACATAATGGCATAACATCTTCATCTTAGTTCATGGCTTGTGGGTGAGTGGATTGCATTTGGTCGGTTGTCTCGAGACAATGTACTCCGGCCTACTTTTTGGATTGAGCATAATTATTGTATCTCTTTAGTTCGGGAAGATTGCATAGTTAGAAGTTAGTTGGGTTTAGTTTGCTAGGGACTAGCAAAGTCCAAGTTGAGGGGTGTGATAAGCCCTCAATAGTGTAAATAATGGGATTTATCTCGCTCAATTTTCTCACACACACTTGCATATTTTGGCTTTATACAATTGATTTTGCGCGAGGTGTGTTTTTGATGAGTTTCAGGAAATAGGAGCTAAAAGGCGTGTCCAAAGCTCTAAATAATCTCCGGTTGTATCCGGAAGTACCCAAGGATCCACAATGCATTGGAGGACATTCACCGAAGCTTAGAAGTCGATTCGAGGAGCTTTGGAAGGTTCAATGAAGGCCCGGAGCAAAGGATTATGAAAATAGAGCTATGAGCCTCGAGGAAATCTGACACACTGATAGGAAAAGAATCATTTCTCTCAAGATACAAAGGCTATGAATATGAGGTTAATTGGGTTTGAAAGTAGACTCATAGAGCTTTCTAACGGTTCAAGAATTGCCTCATTCCAAGTTCGGACGAAGCCGGGGCGAGCCCGCGAAGTTGGGTAAAATATCTATCTGCAGAGCTTGTACCGGTTCAGGCCTTTTCCTTGTACCGGTTCTAGCCAATCAGTGAGCTCAAAATCATGCCAGAACCGGTTCTAGCATTTCCTTTGTACCGGTTCAAGCATCAAAATTCTGGACTTTTGGAGCCCAATCAAGACCAAATTTAGGGGCATTTTTGTAATATGTAGAACGACTTTTAGGGGCAATAAAAGCCCCCCAACCTCAGATTTTTAGGGTATTCTTCATCTCCCACTTTCTCTCTCTACCTCCATTGTAGATCTCCCCCAAAACCTTGAGTTTTGGGTGGATCTTAGGTATTTTCCTTGTATTTTCAAGCTTAAGCCCTTCATTAAAGTTGTAAGTACTTCAATTTCCTTTAAAAATCCTATGTTTAATCAAGTTTATTTCTATCTTTAGCATGTCTCTATCTTTTTCCTTGGTTATTTCCATGATTCTTTGTAGTTTTTGTGAGTAGTAGATAAAGGCTTTGGTCATAGGCAAGGACTTGATCTCTTGCCACATATAATGCTTAGAGGTATGTCACTCCAAGTGTTTGTAAAAATGCCCAAAAGAGTTTATCCCATTGTTGAACTTATTTTCTAGAATTTGTGGGTTTCTGAATGGATAGAACACTAAAACTTTGATATAAACTTAGTTTTGTTAACTTCTTTGATTGGGTGTAGACAAATTACTTGGCACACACAATGCTTGGAACCATGGCACTCTAAGTGTTCGATAAAATGCACAAATGAGGTTCTTTCCATTTATAAACCCCATAAATGATTTTCATTGTTAAATCTTCCGGTTAAGACATCTAGCCTTGTAACTCAACCGAGTTGTCATTGAGAAAAGTGAATTTACCTAGTTTATGGGTGTTGAAAACCCCTAGACCTTGCCGCCTTTATATACGAGTCAAACTTTATTTTCTAGTCATTTAGAGGTAGAGAGAATTCCACAAACCAAACCAAAAGGTTGGCCGTCCTAACGCCGAAACCCCTACCATAAAGTAAGCCTCTCACTAGCTCCGACCCTTCCCTGTGGAAATCGACTCCGGTACTTTCGGGTATTATGATGCAACTGACCTAGCCCTACGCTTGGGGCGATCCTATTCTACAACAAAGCTAGGTCGCAAGCAATTTATCGGTACTCAAATATTTGTACATCGACATTGGACACGTAGAAATTGAAAAAATAAACGGTTCCGATCATATAAATAATACCTCTATGACTTTCATTTAAAGACTAGAATCAAGCTGTTGTTATTTGTAACAAAAAAATAAAATAAAACTCAAAATAAAGCTTGATTTTATGGTACACTTTCGCTTTGTATTGTCATGAAAAAATGCAACAATTACTAGTGGACTTCCATTGAAAGGTGCTACCCCTTTAGCCAAACCCTGGTTCCGTCTTTTAGTGTCTGATTCATTTTATTTTTATCTCTCTTAGAAAACACAAACGGAGAGAAATATTTAATTTTTTTACGATACAAATTTATTTTCTAGGATAAAATATATTTTCCCACCCTGTGTTGTGTAAAGGAATCAACTACAATGAAGGATTGTCAATGTCTTCAATAATAAAAATTAAAGATGAAACAAAACCAAAACCTATATAAAATTAATATGGAGAAACAAAAAGGCCAAGATGGAGACATGGTTAGGTTTATGTTATCGATCGGAAACTTATATGCACAGGCAAATAAATGAGAGAACAATGCTCCAGAGAGAACTGATACTGAAACAAATTAACTTTCTTAAAGAGAAACTCACCAACCTAAAATTACAAGTTTCCATACCAAAGCTCATTCAGAATCTCTCTTACCCTCTCTTATTCTAGTTTCAACCATGCAAGGGCGGACGTATTATGGGACCGGCAGGATCCCCACAGCCACCCAAAAAATATATTTTCATAGTATTCTTCTATAGTTGGTCACGCACTCAGAAGAAAATATATAGAATTTTGTGCATACCTAAAATATATCGGGCCAATTTAATCTTATAAATACACCAAATTTTGTGAGGTTATGCATATATTGTGGTTCGCTATTGCATTGTTGTTGATTTATATTGTGTAATCTCAACACAATCTCTCAAAATTTGATTATTTATTTGTCAAAAAATTTCTATCAAGTCTGCTTAATTATGACAAATGGGAAGAACAAATTCATCAACAAAACCAACTTCTTGGATCAATTTGGAGAAATTTATGTCCCCCCAAAGGTTGAACTTTTTTATCGGACGCCAGTTTCTCCCCGTTGTGTTGCCTTGTATTATGTGTTGCCTTTTAATTTGTTGTAATCCTTTTTTCCATGATTAATAAGATTTTCTTTGCCGGTCAAAAAATATTCTCTGAAAACTAAAACTAATAACTTTAATTTTCAAACATTGTGTTACAAAAATTCTATTTTATCAAATTTGGCCTACTTGGAGTCTAGATCTTGACTCTGCTATTGAATAAAGAGACAACAAGACCTCAACAAAGCCACACCAAGAACAAAGATCATTGCAAAGCCGCAAAAGAGGGGTCAACCAAAGAACAAGGAAAATCTCCCGAGGAATCGTCAAGGACCAGTAGGGATCTCCAAGGAACTGGAAAGCCGGTAAAAAGTCCTTCCGTAAGTCCTGGTTTGAATTGATTTTCTTGCACTCCAAGTCTCAAAGCACAAGGAAATATCCAAAACGCAACTTAAAGAAACTCAAAACAATGTCTAAGTTAAAAAAAAAATCTTCGTCGGCTCATTGGTTGAAAAATAATTTAGCAAAAACCTTCAAATAATTCTCTGTATTAAGCTGAGCCCAAGCTAAGATGGCTTGATCCCTGACTGAAAGGATCAGAAGTCAAAATGAAGCCAAATTTCAGTCTTCTTACCCAATTTTCAAGTCTGTTACATATTTAAAAGGGTACATGGGACAAAGCTTTTAAAAGCATGCATGATTGATCTCAGAGAATCCTCCCTTAAGAGCTAATTCAATGCTGGATTTGTGCTTGAAAAGCTTCAGTTTGGAGCCTTTGAGGTACATAGATGCAGCATGTAGATTGAGAAAATCTTCTTCCCAATTTTGTGCAGTGTCCCTTCAACTTTGTAAGTTTTAAGTGCCAATAAGGACTTGGATAGATTCAGGATTCTGCCTCAAAACCATGCATGTAATCAACCTTGGCAAATACTTCCTCCATCCACCTTTATTGGTCTATTTTTGGAACCCGTGTTATTTTTTATTGCTTACATCTTTCAATATGAATTTCAAAAAATATGCAAAAGGCATCCCTACTGCGAAAAATTCGAGGAAATCATCAGATTCTGGCTTCGAAAAATCTGTAGTGCAATGTTTGGTATAGATTCTAGGAGTGACTTCTAAAAATCACCAGCTTTTTTGAAGCATTTTGAAGTTGTAAAAGCTGATTTCTTAGAGACTTAGTACGATTTGATTTTTTAGAAACTACTACGATTTTGATGTTTTACAAATTCTGAGAAGCTACAATTGGTTTAAAGACAAAAATATTCCTTATCATTAAAAAAATTACCCCTTCGCGGAGGAGGAAATAGATTAATTCACTGCAGTATCTTTTAAAGCAAGGACTATACTCTTCAGTTTCTGTACCGGTTAATCCACAATATAGCTTTTCTAAAATCTAGAATTTAGAATCTGAAACTAAATCTAACAATTTAAAATCAACAATCTAGAAAAAGCTATTGCAAAAGTGCATTCAAAGGTTGATATTATCCAAGATAATATACATGTGATCTAATATATTCTCTTATTTTGGACATGCTTAATTCCTTTATAATAACTAAGGAATCAAAACGAAGAAGAGGAGGTAAAAATTACAGACTAATGAACAGTTTCTTTATGACTAACTAATTTAGCACCTCCAGAAGTCTATGTACTCATTCAACTTCTCTTCACAAATCGCCCCTGCAAAAGCGAAAAACCGATATGAAACTTCAACCCAGATGAGTTTGTCAGTACGAAAACTCCGTTTTGTGAATCAGTTTCGTTTTGAGAGGATGGATTTACCTTAATACGAGGACGCTTCTCTGCATTGATCTTTCTTACTTCATACCGGATGCGTTTAGAGAACAGCCTGTTCTGCCTCTTCTCTTTATATCTCAACACACTTGCCTCTCTTACCCTCACTTGCTTCCACTCTTCTTCTTCTCCTCCTCCTTGTAATGTTACTTCCTCTGTTTTCACTTTCATGTTGCCAATGTTGCCCTTGCTGATACTAATTTCCGGAACCGCCCACAACCCTTCTCCTCCATTGTTTCCCCATCCATCATTCAGCCCCTACCAAGCATAAGTTAAATGTAATCTGAAGAATTACTACAAATTTTGACAAATTCCAAACATAATGTTGTTAATTGTGGATGCATTTATTGAAAATAAGACTGTATCATGCAGGTGGAGTGGTTGTCTAGTGGTAGGCACAATGTAATCCCATGCATTTGACTGGAGTTTAAACCTCACTAATTACAAGTAACAATACTGTTTTTCGCCGAGCAAAAAAAAAAAAAAAGAGACTCTAACATGCAGTCACAATATCAAATTCATATTCAGATGGCATTTCTTTGACGTATTACGTCTTCCATAATGTTGAAAGTAGACGATTAGGGACATTAGGTTGAGCGGTACGGTGAATACAGATTCGGACACTTAATACGTTGTTCAGAACAGTTCGACGCAAGTGATTCCCAAACGACGCATGCAGAAACCACACCCATCGAATGACTCCGGACACATACATCTACGTCCGAAGCATTTTCCACCTACTAAATTGAGTAAATTGTGGTTATTACATTTATCGAAAATAAGTCAATGATTATTACAAATTTCAACAAATCCCAAACATAATGTTGTTAATTGCACTCACAATACGAATTATGGCACTACCTCATTATTTCTTAGTTAGTTTTGTGAATGAAAATCATATTCAGATACCATAATGTTGAAAGTAGAGACATAGGATTGAGCAGTACTGCGAATACAAATACGGACACTTAGGCCCCGATTGATAACCATATTAGGCCCTTGGGATTGGACTACCAATTCGATGGGACTCATAATACTTTGTTTGATAACCAAAAAAGGTATGGACAATGAGTCCAAGGGGACTACTACTCCGGCCCGTAAGGGTATTAACAATACCCTCTCACACTTGGTATTGGTAGTCGAGTCCAAACCTTGCCCTTGCGAAAGTATGAAACTATCCTTGATTAAACCATCAAATGGCAAAAGTATCTCCAAAAGTATCTTCGAAAATTTTACTAGCTATTAAAAAAAATTGCCCCAACTTCATAGCATTTCGTTACCAAATTTCTTTAGCCATTCCAAAAAACAAATAAATAAATAAAAGCATAGATTTTTTTTTGGTTAACCAACTGGAAAACAATAGGAAAACATTCAAGGACAAACTTGTCAATTTAGTATTTGAATCTCATCCTCACATTTGCATACAAACATGAGGTTGGGACAAATAGTCCAATCCCAAGACCTACTATTATGGAAATCAAACAAAAACTTGAAATTAGAGAAGGGTATTGATAATCCCTACTAGTATTACGAAACCTATCATCATCCCATCACTTTACTACTCCTATCCTTGTTCGGAACAGATTCGGATATGTAGTAATATGATCTGAACAAATTGATGCAAGTGATTCCCAAATGATGCATGTGGAAACTTCACCCATCGAACTGACTCCAGACACATACATCTTTGTCCGAAGCACTTTCCACCAACTAAATTGGGTAAAGAGTAACCCATGTGCCACAGTACGTGGGGACCCAAAATTAAGAGTCTTTCACCAACTAACAAATCAAGTCCTGCTCACTAGAAACAAAGAGAAAGAGCTAGAATATCTGTATGGTGAGGTGCAGGGGGACCCCAGCAAGAATAAAAATAAAAACTCGACCCCACACTCCCAACCAATAATGTACCCATGCAATGTCATCTCTTAAGTCACATAGTACGTTTGCGTGAGCAGGAGCGTGAAAATATATAGGGATCTAGAAATAGTCATCTAAACCCGTATGCCACGGGTCTGATCATAAGACTACATCCACCAACTAAAACTAGTTTGCCACCCTCGTACACTTTCCGATCTCAACGGAGAGGTCAGAATGACAAATCTCACTGAAAGGTCAGAATCTATTGACATTTTAATCTTCCAGAGAGTCTTCCATTGTAGTAGATAAGTGTGGGTTTAGCATGGGTTTATTCCTTGAAGGGAACTGCTTCAATATCCCCCACTTAGTCGGAAGGACACATGTCCCCCCTATAATATTAACCACTCAATTGCATAACATTAACCATAAGAAAGCGTAACGAAAAACTACGGATGGCGTAACAAGAACTCCTCAATGGCATAACATTTATTAACCACTGAACGCCATAACATTAATTTTTATAAGGCATAACATTTTACCATATCATGGCATAGCATTTTTCAAAATAACATAACATGTTATGACTCACTTTTCTTACGGTGTCCCCCGTCATAACGTTAATTACTCAATGAAATAACCTCAAACACTCAATGACATAACATTAACCTTTAAAAGTGTAACAGACAAGAGGGGGATATTGAAGCATTTCCCTTCCCTGAATGGTATGGATTGAGCTTCATTTAGTTATTTCCGACTCTCATTTGATTGATCTAACATCCATTATTATAAAGAAAATGCTAATTAATCACAACCCTTAAGACGGTGGATAATGGGTACAAGTTTGTATCGATATCCTAGAGAAGTGTGTTTACTTCATGAAATATGTATCAAAATTCTAAAGTGTTTGGGCATTCTATGCATAATAAGTCATATGCAAAGGTGGAATTTTGGTAACGCAGAGTGTCCGGGCCAGCTCTCGTGCGTCCCGAGCAAATCCCATTCCCCTCACATAGTCAATTCACACACTTACGCATGAGGGTGAAGTTGTCCCAAGAGTTTCAATCTAATTCCTACAACCCCTAAGTTCTAAACCAAGACCGCTCAATCTAATTCCTACAGCTCCTCCCGCAATCGTTTCCTATAAAGTCATTGAACAAACCCCCTAAATCGCAGGCCAAGACCACTCGGCCAACCGCTCGAGGTTAATTACTTTTCGAATCAAAATTACTTCCCTAAGATAAGAATATGCATGCAAGTGAAATTAAAATAATACTCTTACGGATCTCACATTAGAAGAGTACTGATCAAGGCCAAAGAAATCATCCTGGAGCAAATCAGGTACGGTCTGTGGTGACTCCAGATGGACAAAAAGTGGGCCCTTATCAGTCCAAGCGTTCATGATCTCCTCGTAATCAAGCTTCAACGACAATCCCCGCCGCGTCCGCACCTTACACCGTAGGTCGGCGGCACAGCTAGTAACTTCCTCGTAGCAAACCCACTTCTCCTCGCACGTGTCCGACCTCTCCTTACTCCTCAGCGCCGTCCGTACCAGATCCCCCCCCTCGCTATCCCGTCCCCCGCAGGCGTACGTTAGCGATGGGGGTAGTTGGTGGGCGTCGTCATCACTTTTTTCCGACGAAGATCCGAGTAGGGCGGTCATGGTGGCGGTGGCGCCGCCGTCTGCGGCGGCGTCGAATAAATAGGCCATAGTTGTTGTTTCTTTGTCTTCTACTAGGTTTTCTGGGTGTAGTGGGAATAAGTTGAGTTGTGGGTGGTGGTGGTGGGTGGCGGCAGCGGTGGAAGTGGGTGGTGGGTTTTTCATTTGGCCGGATTTTTGGGTGGTTTCCGGCGAGAGCTCTAGGCGGAGGCTGAGGAACTTGGGTTTTCTTGTTTTGGTTCTGGTTTTTCTGCTGACCATATTGCACATCTTCCCTCTCTCTCTCACTCACTCACTGGAAAAGTGTGAAAAAGTATACACTTTACACTTTTTGGTTGACAGAGCCTTTTGGGAATTTGGAGTTATGTTCAGGTTATTTCCAAGAGCATTTATCAGCTTCAGTTGGACGCATCGCAAATGAAAGATAGAAATGAATCTCCAAAAATTAATTGAATCTCGTGAACTTATGTTTAAAAGCTGACCCGAACATCTAAAATGAAAGATAGAAATGAATCTACAAACATTAATTGAATCTTGTAAATTGATGCTCGAAAACTTACCCGAACAAGATGAGTTATGAAAAACTGTAGATTTTGGGGGGGGGGGACATGACCCTTTTGGAGGGGAGTCATGAGTGCTTTTTTTTAGTACGAAGGGATGAAGATGGTGGTAGCTTGTCTTCTTATCGACACGTGGAAGGCTGGGATTGGTGGAGGATGAGGATCTAGATTTCGTTTGGATGTATCTTGGTGGAGGTGGGGCAGTGCTGAGGTGAGTTGTTTACATTAAATTATTGCTTACTTTCGTCACGTGTTGAGAGAGTCTTGACACCGGGCCACGGGATTGTGCAATTTGTTTTAAAACCAAAAATCCATCAACAAAGGTACGGGTGCCACACCAAATTTTGACCGTTCAAAACGCTTTTTTGGTGGTGTACATATGAGGTATAATTGATGGGGTAATCTAGTTAGATTGGGTCTTCAGTTGGACCGAGGTGAACAAGTGTTTGATCAAGCGCCACTAGAAGTTTTGGTCGATTTACGCTTGCGGCCTTGTTTTTGCGAAAACTGCTTGGATCAAGCTCTTCCCGGTATTTTTTTTTGAAGATTTTCCGCGTGGACCCTTGAAAACACCTTCTGAACACATTGGATGGATCGGATTTTCCAAAAAAAATTTGCAACACAAAAAAAAACCAATTTTTTCTTATTTCCAGGAGGTGTGGATGTGAAGTTTTCCATATATATATATACCCTTGAATTTACAAATAAAAATTGAGGTGTATGGTGCAGATCAAGTTTGAATTTTTAGCAAAAAATGTCTAATGCAAGTCAACAGAGAACATGGTTCTCAAAAAGAAAAGACAAATTCACAAAAATTGGAGGAAAACACTTGGCATAACACTATTGAAAACCCATCTCTGCCCCCCAAAAATCATGTCTCGTGGAAGAATTCTAATGCATTCGTAACCATGCGATGTGAAAATTTGTAACTAGAGATGATTTTATTCAAAAACTAAAAAAAAAAAAAAAAAGACAACCAAACAGATATGTGAGTGCAATTTAATTCTAATATAACCATTCATTGTCACGATTTTTTAAATTTTTAATGTTTTGAAATTGTATTCAACAATTACCCCCACTAATCTCAATTTCTGGCTATGCCATTGCAAATACGAAACGTCGTCTACAAAGAACGGGAAAATCTCAAACCAAGGAGATGGGAGGAAGGAGGTAGATGGGCCATTGGCCCAAGAGAGATTGGAATAGCTTCCTCTCCTAGGTACATGAAATGACGGATTATCCATTCTCAAATTCAAGGAAGATGATTCACACGTAAGCGTCTCGAAACAAATTGATAGTGCAGTTATGTCCAGAGTTGTTCGATGTGGGTAAATCTTACGTGCTTTGTGTGGAACCCAAGCAAAGGACATGTGCATGAGCTTCATACAGTAATACAAGGGTTACCAAAAAGAGTAGATGGTTGTGATGCACATTCCTTCGTCGTCTAGTTTAAAGAGTAAAATGAAAGAACAAGGAACCGTCCAGCGAATAAAAGGAAGGGGTTACAAGAAACATGGATGCGCGCCTCGTTTGATATACTTATTAAAGTTATTCGTTGAAGGAGATTGGCAGTACTCAAGAGTACCGGATTGGGATTGAAATTGAGGTTGGGATTGATTAGTGAAGAGAGATTAATAATGACGTTGGAATTTCGGTCCCATACTTGAAATAATCGCGGCTTAAAAAAATAGAAATTGTTATAATCACATTTAATTATTTCGTTTAAACAAGAGAGTGGAATACTGTAAAAATGCACTAAGTTTACCAATTCTGATCCCTAGGTTATTCAATACCCTGCAGAATGAATTTGCTTCTTTCCTTCATTAATATCAATTTTTTTGCTTCTTTCCTTCCAACTACAATCTGCAAACTATGACCATGACTTCCATATCTAACCTGTGACTAATTTTTCCTACGTGAAAAACTAAATATTCCTTCCCGAAAATGTTTAAGGAAAGGGAAAAAAATTCTCCGAACATGTCCAAGAAAGAGAAATCAAAGGTCACCGTCGGTTCCATAATTTAACATTATTATAAATAAAGAATGATAAACTAGAAAAACCAGCCACCAAACATCAATAAACAGTCTTCTAAAAAAAAGGACATCAATAAACATAACTTAGAAGCTAAATTTTGCACCAGTTACTCCAATCCCATAAACATCAACCACAGACCAGAAAGAGAACTCCAAAATCTAAACCCCTAAACACTGAAACCAGAAATTGAACCCGGATTCACCGGAGGCGAGCATCACGGTTAGGAGAGGAGGGAGTTTCCATCAAGAATTAGAGAACTCAGTTTCTCCTACCCAGGTCCAAAAACTTGTCCCACAGTTCATTGCATGTTACGCGACTCCAACCAGAAAAGAAAAATGAAATAGAATCGGGAAAAGAAAACTCTTCATGACTTGATAACTACAGTATCACTAAACTAGCCTCTGGTGGTAGTTTTGTTTCCAGCAGCCTTGCACACTCTCTACCTCTTTCTAAAGCCTCAGTTTTCATGACCAAGTCTGGATTGTTAACGAAATATGGATAACGCGGATTAATAACCAGTTTATTGAGCGAGACAGCAATCTCGAGCAAGTGTGAAGCAAGCTCAAGGTCCTCGGATATGTAAAGTGTTAAGATGAAATCAAAACCGGTAATTGCCAATCCGATGACTCGGACGCACTAATAACGTACTTGTAGAGTACCAATAGACCAACCAATTAAATTATTATGACCGGGGGCGGCACGTGCCACCTTCACCACCTCTTGAGCTCTATCTCTGGTTGGTTAATGGGTTAACTAGCATTAAACTCGTGTTATGCATAGATCGCAACACGCAAAACAATAAACGATTAATAAACACTTTCAGAAATAAAATATATTTTAATTTCTTTTTTTTACTAAAAATTTAACGTAAAATACACCGGCATGATATCATGTATATTATCATAAAACCTGTGTTATGCATTTATGTAACGATACAAGACACTCTGTCAGTAGAATCTAGTAAATTAGTTCCAATACAATTCAAAAAAATCATGTAACTAAAAAAACTTGAGTAAATGAGCATTAGTCGTACTAAAAATACGATACAATAGTTGTATACGACCGATGCCGGTGCTATGCACCATTTGAAAAATATGTCAAAAAATATTTTGTACTTTATATCTTTAAATTGTTGATCTTCGCCTGAAAACAGATTTGGTGAGATTTTTGGTGGAAAACGACGGCGGCGCGAGGCGGAGCAGCAGTCTGAGGCTAGAGAGAGAGAGTAACGGTGACTCTCTCTCCTCCCTCCCTTGTATTTATAGGGGGAGGGTAGGGTTAGACACCTATTCAGTAGGTGCCATTATGGCGCTGGTTCGGAGATAAAGCGTCGCGAAGCCAAAGTGTGACACCTGTCCACTTCGTTCAAACCGTTTGGGAGCGAAACCAGATGACGGCGCTCGGACCAATCACATTGCAACGCGTGGCATATGACATCATCACACGTCAAGATTCCTGAACCGATGTGTACGAAACGTCACATCAGATGTCCTTTCACCTCCTTGTGCGATGTGACGTTCCGAGCCCTGACCTCCCGTCAAGCACTCAGATGTAAAGGTCTCGGATAACATTGCCCCAAGCACGAGCAACTCGGATGCCGAGCCTTTTGCCCCTTGACTGCCTACTTCGGTTTAATCAACTCCCACATGAATCGACTCTCGGCAAGTGGGAGTTGATGGGGCTATTGTAGCGGCCGGGTTCATAAGGGTCAGCAAATGTTGGTTTGCACATTAGAGGAGCAGAAGGATCACACTCTCAAAATCTACAAAACTGAATCAGATCGATCCATTTCGCTCTCGCCGAGCATGTGGTGCTTTCGGCTTTCGGTATGGATGTCCAGATTTGGACGAATATCGATTTATATGAGATTCGCCGAGCCCAGAGATGTGAGGGTCATGACACTCCCGGCTTGGCTCTCGGACAGCTCTTGAGGGGCCCACCGATAGGCGTGCCGACCGCTCGAGAGCCCGAGCACCTCACGTGCCGAATCGGTTGATGTCGGTCACGTGGAGGCTCGAAGACCTTGGAAATGGTGGTAGTGTGTCTAGCACGCTACACATATCACAATAGATAATTTAATGCGGCAGTCACCTACCTTGCCACCGCCGCCTGCAGAGTCACGTGGGTGATGGGGAATGTCTCGAGGTGAATTGACCCTTCAGACCACGTGACTTGACGTCAGCTGAAGCGCGGCGTCTGCTGCAGAAATTGAGGTCACATCAGTTGTCATTCCTCGTACAGATGACAGGCGCGTGAGGGGTACCGAGCGCGTAGTAAGCATGCCCCCTCAGCCTATAAATACCCAACCTCAACTACCACAATGGGTATTCCCCTCTCCTCATTCAATACCCCCATAACTCCACTTCTCCCTAAGTTTCCGGCATACTTCTTCTTCTCCGGTGAATGACTTTACCATCGGAGTGCCTTCTCGGATCTCCACCATCCGAGCTAGGCACTAACGTGGTTGTTCACGTGTGCAGGTTACCTTCTCTGACGAGCAGCTAGGGTTCAGGCAAGGTTCAGCCACTCTCCCACCAACCATTCCACACTAGAAGGACCAAAGAGCTCACTCCGGTAAGAAGCACCCCCACACTAAGGTAAATCCTTCGATAGTAATAATTCATGCCCATCAAACAAATTTCTAACAAACCAACTATATAGGTCGTTTTGGAATGAGGGACAAATGAAGGAGTTTCTTTTCATCTTCTGTGGTGGTTGTCTCCCTCCTCTTTGAGGGTTTTCCCATCTCCTCATGTGAGATGTTTACCTCTTAGCTAGCCAGGAATATGGGGTAGTGGGGTTAATACTTAGAAATGTATTTGATTTTACTCGTATATTTTAGTCTAATAACTAAATGTTTAATACTACTATGAATTTTTTAGTTGTTGACTGTTCTTTGGATGGCATTCATGAAATTCACACAAAAGTTACACATTCGGAAAATGTGTATATATTGCAAATTTTAACTTCTTTAGCATTTAATGGGTGTTATCCACGCTTATTGACTGATAGTTAGCGAAATTCTAGTGTTAAGAGGTGGGCAAATTTCTAATTTTAGGGAGGTTGTTTTGTATTTGGGTCAATTTCATTAAAATTGTGAGCTCAAACTCATAAAATGTACAAAAATTGTGGTAGAATTAATGGGTTAACGTGGAAGTCAGTGGGATCTTGTGGCTCCGCCCATGAAAGAAACCAAACTCATGAATCTTCTTTCCAATCTTTCAGCTTTACTAATAAACTTTTCAAGGACTGATGCAAGTATGCAACTTTCTCCCAGATTAAGGCACCAAACAAAAGTGACTTTTATTTAAAGGAAGGTAGGAGGACTACAATTTACATGAATGCATTTTTGTGGCAAGCATTTGCTATGGAAACTGGAGGGTCAGATAATGAGCCATTCATAATACTTCTGGCAACAAAATGATTTGCAGCCTCAGTGTAGTGCACACCATCCCAGCTGATAGATGTTGATGCATTGTCACAAATTGTTGCAACTTTACCATCCCTAGTTCGAACTACACATTGTTTAAGTGGCTCCGTGAATCCTGCAGGGGAAAAATAACATCAAAATATAACGAAACGTGATTACACGAACGCAACATTTGAATATTAGCGATAACATTCAGAGCCCGTTTAATTTGTAATAATCCAAAAAAAAGACAGACGTCTGGATTATTTTTGTCTTCATTAAAAAATTAGTTTGGTACATGATCTTTTACTTTTTCGAATCCTCTCGTCGAGACGAACTCATAATCCACAAAAAAATTGACGCGAAACAAATTCCCGAGTTTTTTGCACAAGATAATTCGTACCTAGGTTCTTGGCGTTACTGATTAAGTTATACTTAGCTGTATAAACATCAACATAAGTAATGGCAGCTTCTGGGAGCTCTGCCCTGAGTTTGATGACCCTGTCCTTAAGCTGCCCATTATACTCCTTCACCTTTTCATTCCACCTATTGATACAACCATTCTTGTCAAAAGTTTCTTTTGTCAGATTCGAGTTTTTAAGGGCTGTTGGCAAGCATCCATTTGGCCCTATATTATGAATCCAAAATGCCCTCCCCCCTTGATCATACAGACCCTGCACCCACATTTGAAATACCCATGAGTTAAAATTTGCAGCTAATTGCAACAAAAAAAAAAAAAAAAACCCGGCATTTGTTTCTGGTTTCGGTTTTTTTCTAAATTGAAGGGTGTACCTGGACTGCCGCGGTGAAATTGTTAACCAATTCAAGAATAACGGGAGGAGGAGCGTCATACAGAGATATGAAAACATCGTTTTGGCCGATATCAAGGGAATAAAGAGCCTTTGAGAAGTCCTCTGGCCTCGGGAGTCTACTCGTATCCTTTCCTGGAAATCCAAATAATGAATGTTTGGAACATAGAAAAAGAATGAGGAAAGAAAGGAAATTTGTTTTCCTTCTCATTTTCTTTCCTTTTCTTTGCAAATGCCAGCAAAGAAAAATCACTTTCTAAAAAAAAAAATCTTGCTAATTACTTCTCATCCCTTTCTTTTATATCTTTTTTTTATTTCCAAAAGTTCCAAAAACACTATAAGGCAGAACAATATCAATTTTCAGGGACATGAACAATATTTTTGAATTTCATACGACCTTGGTTGTAAATATCGACAATTTGGGCCTTGAATTCAGAGAATTGTGTGGTTTGGACAGCGAGATGGAAAGTGATGCCGTTTACCCAAGGCTGGCGCCAAATTGTTGAGCCTCCATATGCAAAATTTGCACCGTGACTGAAATTTGATCCCACTGAGTCTAGGTATGGACTCAAGTATGGTATTCCTAGCTCCTCAGCTTCATACATGCATAAAAAAACAATACACAAGATGATGATGAGAAACTAAAAAGCAATTTCATTTCTTCTACCTATATACTCCCTCCATCCATCTTTGTTGGTCCATTTTTGAAGTCGGTGTCATTTTTGATTGCCTATATCTTTCAATATACTAGTGTTTTTGCCATGTGCGTTGCACGTGGTATATTTTTGTTTTACCCAATCGTTGGCATTTTTTTTGGGGGGAGTTGGGTGTCTCAGTGAAATCGGAATCGTTGTAGACTATAATTCCACTCATCCATGCATCCGTCCCAGTTTTTTTTGTCACTTATATTGTAGAAAGATACCTTAATCTCAACCCAACTCTATATATCATCATGAGTATATATATCAATATTTGTATAGGAGTTGAACTGCAACATCATTGCACCTAATTGCATGTTGAGTATTTTTATATTCGACGATCCTTGCATATGAGTCACCTTTGCCATTTCCTTAATTCATTAACTTGGGATTTCATTACCTTTGAGGTTTTTTGGTTCTTCCGATAGTCTCTATCTTCATTGGTATATGTGGGTGTGAGATGAGTAACACACGTGTGCGAGACACTTTTTTTGTCTTGAACTCAAGTACTCGACTAAATTAGTTTGTAACGTCACAAAGAAAAAAAAACGTGAAGAAGTCTCTGTTTGAATCCTGAAAGAAAGTTACTATTATTCCCAAATATACTGAATCCTGAAAGAAAGTTAATATTATTCCCAAATATACGTACGTACACACACCCACACACATACATAGAAACATAGGAGTTAAAATCTAGAATCAAAGTACAATGATCTCAATTAAATGAAATGAAATTTACCACAAATAATCGTGACAAAAAGAATATGTAAATGCTCAGAAAAATCTATAGCCGGAAACAGAACACAGAACACTCATCCCATGCATACATGCGACTAAATGACCAATCCAAGCCGTTATAGACTTATAGATCCCGAATGTTACAGCGGTGGGAGTCAAGGAAGGAAAAATCACGGATGAACAACCTCTCATATTTCTAATAAAAGTACCTCCGTATGTATAATTCGTATGACAATTACTACAGATATGCCATATGCGTGTTTATACTTCGTACGTTTATTTCTCCCCTTCCCGAAACCGAATTTTATGTTTAGGACCAAAAAAAATTGTGTTTATGACAGGGCTGCCGTTTACCGAATCAAGTTTGCCGAATTGGGTGTGGCGATCGGCTGCACCGGCCTCTCTCCGGAAGCCTATAAAACCATAGACACTCTTCTATGCAGTTGATCTTTTACGACAAGCGGAGTTGGGCAGAGGTTGAATTTGATGGGAACGTCTTGTGGATGTTGTTAGGGATGATAGTTTAATTCTAAAGAAGGCAACGGTTGTTTAGTTATCTTGGAGGAAAACGAAAATGCAACACTTAGGAGGAGTTGTGTTGGTTGAGGAAGACAAGGGGGTGGAGTTGCGGAAGGCTGCGGAGCATGGAATTCATTTAGATTGATAGGGGCATTCTCGGAAAAGAAAAAGTAGAAAACACTTAATGCCTTCGTGCTTTTAAAAGTAGAGTATAGATAATGATTTTCATGATTTTGCGAAGTTTGTTTGATAGTACTAATTCAGATCTATCAAAATTCAAACAAGATTCAGTTCAAAAAAAAAAATTCAAACAAGATTTATATTGCATATTTTTTTAGATTGATATTGAAAGATATAAGCCATAAAAGATGGCACGAATTTCAAAAACGGACCAATAAAAGCGGACGAAGAGTATATAACAAAAGAACAACAAAAAATGACAGAGACCCATAACTTATGATTTTGTTTTACCTATGAAGTCAAGGATGAGACGCCCATCACAAGCTCTTCCCGCCGGCTTCCCAAAGAAAGTTTGACCCTCCGGTGGTTGCGTCGGACCAACGGCTGCCGAGCAAGCACCGGTATCTGAATTCGAGTCGCCAAAGTTGTAGACGGCCGGAAAATTACACGAGGCCAAACCCTTCACCTCAGCTCCTCCAACAACCCTCATGAGAACCAAAGAAACCAAAACCCCCAAAAGACACATTTTCCGACCCTCCATTTTTCTGTGCATGTTCATTGCCACAGCTCCTATAAATACACAAAGGCTCTATCTCGATGTTTATTTTTTAGCAAAACATTGTTAAAGAGAAAGTTACTGGAGGTCACCATCTAAAAATGCATAGATGACTAGATGAAGTAATCAATTCAAGGAAATTGATATTACGCAGTTTAAAAAGGAAACTGATATTACTAGCAAACCGATCCGATCGTGACCGAAATTATTCTATTTGGTCAGATTCTTCGGTTTATTAGTCTAGTTATGGTTTTGCACAACTAAGAACTACTAATTTTTTGGTTCGGTTATTTAAGAACCACAGTTAAGATCGAACCGGGCACGTAAAAAATATATATATATCCGAGTATTTTTTTGACGATCCGAACCGTCCAATGTGTTCAGAAGGTTATTTACAGTTTTTGCTAAAAACTGCTTGGATCAAGCCTTTCCCCGTATTTGTTTTTGAAGATTTTTCGCGTGGACCCTTGAAAACACCTTCTGAACACATTGGACGGTTCGGATCTCCCAAAAACAATTTTTTTGTTTTTTTTTTTTCTGTTTTCATGAAGTAATTTTGAGCCCCAAAGCAAACCTTAGATGAGACTTTTCATGTATCTATACGTACAGTACATAGCAATTTTGTACCAAAAAACAAAAAAGAAGTAAATAGCAAGTAAATGAACCAGTTTTTCTGAAAAATTTATTAGCATTGAACACATCATTAAAAAATGGAGACGTTACTGATTTCAATTTGGACCTTTTGAGTTCTTTTTGGCATTTGAAACCTTTCTGTTTTCTTTTTCAAGGGGTCAATCTCTTATTTGAAGGTCTTATTTTGACCATGAAAATACATATCTATGGAAGCCTATTTTTTTCTATTGGCTAAAGAATTTTATTACGCTTTGAAGAAAACAAAGAATAAACTAACCAAAGATACAACGGCAAGCGCCATTCAAGGACCAAAAACAGCCAAGAAGGCAAGACGCCAACCAGACAAAAGAAACAATAGCCAAAAAGACAACACCCCGAAACCATAGACCAAACGGCACCAAAACACTAACCCCAAGTGGTTGGCAAAGTGGTCTTACCTTGGAACTTAGGAGTTTGCCTAAGGTCTCAGGGTTCGATTCCTCTTGCTACCAAACTCTTGGGGCCACTGAGGGTTATGTCCAGTCGTTATCTCAAGGGCCCGGAATTAGTCGTGGTGCATACAAGCTAACTCGGACATCCGCTTATAAACAAAAAAAAACAAAAAAAAGGTTCTTTCAGCCAACTCCCTTATTTGAATTCATTCTTGAAAAACTTGAAGCCTACTTTTACTCTTTCCCTTTTCACTTCCTCACATTTATTTGACTTGATACAACTTTCGCAGGAAGATAATCTCTTTTCACCCAGATTAAGGCACCAAACAAAAGTGACTTATTTCACATTCATACATTTTTGTGGCAAGCATTTGCTATGGAAACTGGCGGGTCAGATAATGAGCCATTGATAATGCTTTTGGCAACAAAATGATTGGCAGCCTCAGTGTAGTGCATGCCATCCCAGCTGATAAATGTTGATGCATTGTCACAAATTGTTGCAACTTTACCATCCTTAGTTCGAACTAGACATTGTTTAAGTGGCTCTGTGAATCCTGCAGGGGAAAGAAAAACCTTGAATTGTAAGGAAACACGAACACAAAACGTTTGAATATTAGCGATAACATTAAGATCCCGCCTTGTTTGTATCACAAATACGTGCGTTTGGTAACCGTTGGATGGTTTCTTGCTCTTTTTTAATCGAGCTTATTTATTAAGCCAAACGGGCAGAGAAACAACTTTGCTTATTTGTAGCTTAAAACATTTTCAATATGATCAATTTCATCATTTTTTTTTTTTAAAAATTCCGAGTTTTTTTGCACATGATAATTCGTACCTAGGTTCTTGGCATTGCTGATTAAGTTATACTTAGCCGTATAAACATCAACATAAGTAATAGCAGCTTCTGGGAGCTCTGCCCTGAGTTTGATCACCCTGTCCTTAAGCTGCCTATTAAACTCCATCACTCTTTCATTCCACCTATTGATACAACCATTCTTATCAAAAGTTTCTTGTGTCCGATTCAAGATGTTAAACTGGGCTGCTGGCAAGCATCCATTTGGCCCTATATTATGAATCCAAAATGCTCTCCCCCCTTGATCATACAGACCCTGCATTTGCAGCTAATTACAAAAAAAAAAAAAAAAAAAAGCACAAAAAAAAAACCCGCGATTTGTTTTTGGTTTTGTTTTTTCTAAATTGGAGGGTGTACCTGGACTGCCGCGGTGAAATTGTTAATCATTTCGGGAATAACGGAAGGAGGAGCGCCAAACATGGATATGTAAACGTCGTTTTGGCCGATATCAAGGGTGTAAAGAGCCTTTGAGAAGTCCTCTGGCCTCAGGAGTCTACTCGTATCCTTTCCTGAAATCCAAACAACGAATGTTTCGAACACAGAAAATGGATGCGGAAAGAAAGGGAAATAACAAAAAAAAAAAAAAATTGCCATGTTTGTTTTCCATTTTGAAAGAGAAAAACAAAAGAGAAAAACAAAGGAAAATATGTTAGTATTCTCTCTATATGTTTAAATCTTTTCTTCCTCTCGTTTGTTTAGTTGACATTTTTAATAACTTCCATCTTCTTTTTAAAACAGGACAAGGAAATTTGTTTTCCTTCTCATTTTCTTTCCTTTTCTTGCATGTGATTGCTCACTACACGCCTCTCATGAGCAAGCTCACTAAAAACCCCGCGAATTCTTCTTTGCAAATGCCAAGAGGAAAAAGTCGCTAACTTTCTTAAAAACAATTCTGGCCAATTACTTTTCATTCCTTTCTTTTTCTTTACAAAAGTTCAAAAAAAACTATAAGGCAGAACAATCTCAATTTTTAGGGACACAAACAATGTTTTTGAATTTCGTACTACCTTGGTTGTAAATATCGACGGTTCGGGCCTTGAGTTCAGAAAATTGTGTGGTTTGGATAGCCAGATGGAAAGGGTTGCTGTTTATCCAAGTCTGGCGCCTAATCGTTGAGCCTCCATATGCAAAATTTGCACCATGACTGAAATTTGATCCCACTGAGTCTAGGTATGGACTCAAGTATGGTATTCCTAACTCCTCAGCTTCATACATAAAAAACAATACACAAGATGATGAGAAACTAAAAAGCAATTTCATTTCTTCTATCTATTTATATAACAAAAAAAGCAACCATATATAAATGACAGAGACCATAAGACTCCTGTAGTCTAATGAAATTCAAAAGAGAACACTGTTCCCAATAAGAAAGGAAAAATCCATAGAAATTATTTTGTATTCAACTTTTATAATTGGATCAATTTTTTTTTTGAATTAATATATAAACAGAACATAAAATATGAATGAATCTATAAACAGAACATAAAATATGAATGCGAACATGATTGAAAGAAGTTCAGAAATCTGGGGGCTCTATTGTACCTTAGGGACAATATGAGCTGCAAACTCTCCATTCGAGTAGTCCATCTCCGTATGGATGGGTTGGCAGGGCCTGCCGTCCCTGAGGGATAGCATGGCCCCAAGTTTGTTAATTTTATGTTGTATAATTTTCAATCATTTATGCATGTTACATTTGTTCGATCCAAATAAAAACTTATTGATTTTGTTTTACCTATGAAGTCGATGATGAGACGCCCATCACAACTTCTTCCCGCCGGCTTCCCAAAGAAAGTCTGACCATCCGGTGGTTGCAAAGGACCAAAGGCTGCCGAGGCAGCACCGGTATCTGAATTCGAGTCGCCAAAGTTGTAGACGGCCGGAAAATTACATGAGGCCAAACCCTTCACCTCAGCTCCTCCAACAACCCTCATGAGAACCAAAGAAACCAAAACCCCCAAAAGACACATTTTCCGACCCTCCATTTTTCTGTCTTTGCAATGTTCATAGCCACAGCTCCTATAAATACACAAAGGCCTCTATCTCGATGTTTATTTTTAGCAAAACATTGTTAAAGAGAAAGTTACTTGAGGCCACCATCTAAAAATGCATAGATGACTAGATGAATTTAAAGTAGGGGTATTCAAGGAAACTGATATTACCAGTAAACCGATCCGATCCTGAGTGAAACTATTCTACTGGGTCAGATTCTTCAGTTTATTAGTCTTGTTATGCTTCTGTGGAACTATGAGCCGGTAATTTTGGTTGGGTTATTAAGAACCACAGGCAGAACCGAATCAGTCACATATAATCTATATAGAGAAAACATTTTTTACACTGGTGGTGTATACCCCACTTTTCCTCCAAACCAATCACCAAGTGCCACATCATCTAAATAGTGCCTAATAATGGTACAGTCAACTGCTAGTGCTGCAAATGCTAACTATAGTTAACCCAATTCCTTCTTCAAGCCCAACTTAGCCCTTAAAGTTTCAAAGAATTACTTACAGCCCCAATACTTAATTTCATGGTGAGTTATTTATCTTGATTTGGGAAGTTAATTTTTTCCTCATGGTAAGTTATTCATTTGGTTGGATATTCAATCATCATCAACCTACCCAATACCTAAGTTCAATATTCTAATGCCAATTCCTATCTAGATTTCACGATTTCTTTTTAGTCTTTTACCCCTCCAAAACCCTAATTTCTATTCTATGCTTTCAAATCTTTGCTTCGTTTTCTATTTTAATAGGAGTTGATATAGTGTTTGGATGAAAATCGGGTAGAACCAGAACCAAACCAAATCTTGTCCAATCTTGCGGTTTGTATCTATACAGTTCTAAGGTTTTAGTTTTCAATTTTTTAGAAATGGTTCGAAATGGCCCAGTAACTGGATTTCTAGATAATCACACCAATTCTGACCGTGTGAACACCTAATTCAAAGGAGACTCTCACAATCATACTCCCTCCGTCCCAAATTTCTCGTCCCTTTTGGGAAATCCAACTTTTTAAGGAGACAAAATTATTGTCTTAGAGTTTCAAAATTATACTTTAAAACTGCGAAGTTTATTAAGGGGTTTTGAATTGTTTATATCTTTCAATATGGATCTCAAAAAATATGCAATAATGGATCTCAATTAGTTTTATAAAAAAAAATTAAAAATCATGAAAAACATTATATACTAAAAGTTGTAAACGATTTAGAAAGGACATGAATTGCAAAAACTATTAAATAAATTGGGAGGAAAAGAGTATTTTTAAGGGTAAAACTAGAAGTTTGACATATTTTAATAGTTGTTTTTAAAAATATGACCAACGTTTTGAGAAAAGGGACCAGTAATTTGGGACTGAGGGAGTAAAATTCATGCAATTGTGGAATTTGTGAAGGTAATAAGCTCCTGATGTTTACCGTATTTCCATAAATATTGATGCTGAAGAAAAAGGAAATTTTTTGGGCTACTCCTAAATGATGGTATTCATCAATGAATTGATATTTACCTTATTATGGGTGCATCAATAAAGTCGATTCTTCTGTAATTAGGTATCAGAAATTAAAGCAGCCGAATATTCAATGATGACCCAATTGCTTTTTGTTACCTTCATCTGATTTAGCAATTTGTACTTTTTTAATCATTTTTTTTGAAAAGCGTACTTTTTTAATCATAATGTTAGATAACAACTCCGGAAAAAACTGGACGGTTCGGAATGCAGTTGTGTTTGGACTTGTATTTTAAAATTGTGTTCCTAGCCTTTGGAAATGGGGTTTTCTCCTCTCCTGTTTTCATGAAGTAATCTTGGGCCCCAAAGCAAACGTTAGATGAGACTTTTCATGTATTTATATGGAATACAGTAAATAGCAATTTTGTACCAAAAAACAAAAAAGAAGTAAATAAAAAGTAAATGAACCTGTTTTTCAAAAAAATTATTAGCATTGAACGCATCATTAAAAAAATGGAGATGTAACCTGCTTTCAATTTGGACCTTTCGAGTTCTTTTTGGCATTTGAAACCCGTGTTTTCTTTTTCAAGTTTGGCCTTGATCTCTTATTTGAAGGTCTTATTTTAACCATGAAAAGACGTATCTATGGAACCCTATTTTTTTTCGATCTGCAAAAGAATTTTATTACTCTTTGAAGAAAACAAAGAATAAACGACCCAAGGATACAAGGGCAAGTGTCATTCAAGGACCAAAAACAGCCAGGAAGGCAAGACGCCAACCAAACAAAAAGAAACAACAGCCAAAAAGACAATACCCCGAAACCAAAGACCAAACGGCACCAAAAAACAAGCCTCAACTCAGGAGATCCAAGATGCCGCCAAACAATCAAAACAAAAACCAGAACAATACTTAATGGATCACTATCATTGTATAGAGTTGCACATTGGCTTTTGCTTAGGGCTGATGGTGAAGTCACAATAGATTTGCATTTATTAGTTGCCTAGTAAAATGCTCAACAAAAAATGTTGGTACGAGACTCTTGAATGCTCAAGACAAAAATGTTGTAAATGATGAGTCTCATGACGGGGTTAAGGGTTGGTGCTGTGCAGGGGTGCATAGCATATCTGAGCTGTCAGTTCGGCGATCTAAATTTTGATCGTGCGACATTCGAACCGTTCATTGCAAGAATTGTAGGTATAAAGAGCTAGGGCTTGCCAAATTTGTGCCTTTTGCTAAACGTTATATCGAATTTGAAACAAAACTGGGATTTTATTCTATCTTTCGAACATCATTTACAAGATAACAGGAATTATTTATTCAACGCAAAATAATACAACCGAATCATTTAATTCTTTTTTTTTTTTCCCCTTGAAAGATTTAAATTTGTTGGGTAAGTAACACGTTAAACAATTTGCAATATTTTCACAGCTTAAAAAAAGAAGAAACCGGCAGCGGTGGCGGCAACAGCAGCGACGGACGTGACCTTCAGAGCAGCAGCAGCAGCTTTCGGTGCCTCAGCCGGAGCCTGGTCAGCCACCACCGAAGTGGCGGGTGCCGTCGATGATTCACTAGCGGGTGCGGGTGGTGACGATAAATCGGACTCGGGGCCTTCTGCAGGGGAGGCAGAAGTGGGAGAAGAGGCCTCGGGAGCGGGGCTGGTAGTCGGGGTGGATGCAGCCGGTGTTGGGACGGCGGCAGATGCCTTGGGGGATGCTGACGGGGCGGAGGCCACGCTTTTCGTGGGGGCAGCTGCTGGGGTTGTGGTGGCAGCAGAGGTGGCGGCGGCGGCGGTGGGAGGGGATGAAGGGGAAGGGGAAGCCTTAGGGGTGGCGGACGGGGCGGTGGCCTCGATCGAGACACCGCTGAATACGGCGGCGATGACTAGGGCAAGTACAACCAATTGGCGAGCCATTTTTTTTTATGTTGATTTTCTTTGTGTCTTTGTAATCAACAATTTGTACGTTTTGGTGATTCTAATAGAATTCAGCACTTCTCTAAAATGTGCTTAGAGAAACACTGCCAAATTAGAATGGGGAATTATAAGGGAAGAGGTTTGAGAGGTTTATATAAGGGTGTTGGGGAAAAATAACTGAGGGTCATCCGGACAGCGAGCGGAAAGGGTGGTAATGTATGGAGGAGATGAGAGAGAAAAGCTTTAGTTTGTTTGGTGTGTAATTTTGGACACAAATTATGTTCATTCGTATGATCAGAGGGTGAAATTCAATCCTTCTCAAATTGGCTCAAATCATTGATTTAAAAAGCCTTCTCAAATGAGTGAACCAAAATATGCACTGCTATTTATGCGATGGAGACTGTTTGATATGGAGGGAGAATGTTATTTGACCAAGTCTTTGGTTGTGGGGCCTGGTTCATTCATGTACATGAGAAAACTATGAGAAGCGCCAAGTGAAAATACCGGTGACGAGTTCGAATTAGCTTACGTTTACCTCGATTAATTTTTTTGATAATTCCACCATTGATTGGCATGAGTCCATTTAAATCCGGTGTCAACATACCGTCCCGGCAAGAGTTCATTGCACTTAGGATGTGTATAAACCTCAAAACCTATAGTAGCGGGCCAATATTTAATCTTATGACTAAAAAAATATAAATATTAACTTGGGGGAAAAACCTAGTAGCGAGCCTTAGGGGAAAAAAATATTAACTTACTCAATCAAGATACATAATTATATACCTATATAAATTATTTAAATATAAATATAAATACAATATATGTATATATGTATATATTACTATTATATGGTCCGGTTCAGTTCTAACCATGGTTCTTAAATCGAGAACCAGTACTCAAACCATAATTACCGATTCTTATTTTTTAGAATCATAAGACCAATGAACCGTATAACTTCACCAAATAGAACGGTTCGGTCCGGATCGGATTGGTTTTAGCAGTTATGTCGATTTTTTTGTGTACCCCTAAAAGCACCTTGAGTTATTCATTTAATTAGAAGAATATCTTGGAGAAACGAAACATATTTCAGCACAAGAGTTTCTCTTCAAAGTAATATTTTCATATAGATAGATTATTAGCTAAATATTTTCTAAATCCAACATTAATCGAAATTCAAACTCTCACATTCCACATGTAAAGTTCTGGCATATTAAAAAAAAAAATTGAATTTATAACAAGTAGGCTTGTAAGGACTGAGTTTTCATCCAATTTTTAATCCCTTCACTGCAAGCCCGGCCCAGAGATGCTCGGAGTCCCAAACAAACATAAAATTAGGCGCCACTATGTTTTACTAAGTAAATTATAAAAACTAAAGTAATATTATGTAGAGTTTCTATTAGAGATTGTATAATCAAAGAAATTTTATTTAACCACATATTCATTGGGAGAATAGGAACCAGGAAGGGCGAACCCATTTTTTTCAGATATATAATTGACTTATTTTGTTATATTTTTTTTGTTCGTCTTAGATAGAGGAACAAATTTTTTTTATTTTTTTTTGAAAAAAAATAAGAATCGGCTCTAGTAAAAAAATGCCCGCTTAAATAAAAATTAAGTACTCAAATATGATCTAATTTATTGGATCTATGGAAATTGTAGTGAAAAAATGAAAGACATTAAAGCTGCGTTTGGATCAAGTAATTGGTAGAGGAAAAGGAAAACTAAATGCATCCGATGTTCCAGACTTAATCTTCCTGCCTTAATTTTCTTTTCCCTCCGACAGATCCCTTCCCAAGTCCTGGTTCCAAACACGGTCTAAGGGAATGCCAACCATATATGATTGTTGTAATAAAAGCATAATAATGCAAGCTTGCAACAAGATTGCTCTCTATTAGATACCTAACAACTGGGCGAATATAAATGCCATTTCATCCCAAAAAGACGCGTAGTGTTGAAATAATTGTACATTGGGGACAAAAATACCCCCTTCATGGCAATTGTTAGTCAAGAATAATCCCCCGAAGGAAAATCAGGATATTTAAATGAAGCTACAAAACTGTAAAATAGCCCAGGCAATAGTTCGGGTTATTCAACTTTTGTAGTGACAGTCAAGTCCCTCAACATTCTTTGTTAACAGGATGGCTGATTGAGTAACATACTTTCTCCTTATGCTGTCAATGAAATAAGCGCACTCCATTTGCTTCTCAACTTATTGGCCTACACCATACGAAAGAGGCTATCAGGCAAACCACATAAAGAGAGAAAAAAAAAATTCTAAATCATAACCATGACATAACAAGAGTATTCTGGTTTACATCAGTTCTGCAAGCAAACAAATATATTTTTAAAAAAACAGACGGAAGCTATCTGTTTGATCAAGGATGGCAAACTTCATCGATACATCCATAATACCTTGGAATTCATTGTAACATGATCCTGATTCATGCCTTCTTTGTATTTTTGCCTCCCTTCTCTCATGGTCATGGTCTTCAACTGAATTTGGTTCAGCATCAGCCCTACGGATTTCTTTTCTGCTGCTCATGCGTCCCAATCATTTTTTGCTCTTTCCACTCTGATCGATTGATCTCTCTAGGTCTATAGCTATGGCCCTCTATGCACCTTCAATGCACTTAAGTCCTCATACCATATACTCTGAAATGAGATTGCACATGTCTAATCATTCTTCACTCCTTGGGGAATCCTCAAACCTGTCATGAACCTTTACTCTAAGAACCCAAACCAGTGTTTGAAGCTATCTGGATATAGGAACCAAAGCTTGAGTAAGGGGCTCATAACAGGACTCACTCTCAGATTAGGCTCAATGCAAATAAGAAATCAACGTGAGAAGAATGCATGACAATCCCTTCACAACCCGGCTTATTTTCAAAACAACAGATTAACCATGCTTCAAAATGGGGAAAGCCATAGTAGCACAAGGCAACATAATATTAACTGAAGGATATGGGAAGTCGTAATAGGTCCTGTTAGGATATGGGAGGTATTTTACCATATTATTTTCCTCATCAACAAGGGGTACCATCACAAATTGCAAAAATCAGCTGGTTTGGAGTTTCCAACGTTTCAATATGGAACTATCAGTCTAAAATGGAGGAGTTTGACAACTTGAGTGGATTTGAATGGAAAAAATAGTCATCAGGAAATACCTCAAACATGCCTGGTGTCCAACGGACATGAAAATTACCTGACCCAGCCAAATGTAATGTACTTGTCCAGGTAATCCTCGCTTCCATTCATCGTAGACTCGTAGATGCATGCCTTGGAGACACCATTCTTGTTGCTAAAAAATCACAATGGAAAACCAATGTTTAGGTACCAAAGATGAATGAATGACATTAGTTCAACCACAAAATCAAATTCAGGCACAATTACCCATGTACTTAAGTCACCCTCCTACAAGTACTAGTCAGTTGTAACGATAACTACACATGTGCCAGTCAAATCAGCAACTGTTCAATATAAGTGCTTGTTCGGTTTGTTATTTATTGGTGTCTTATAATAAGCAATAAGCAAACTTTATGACGAGAAATCGTGAAGGATGAGAAGACCGTGAAGGAAATAAAGAATGAGAGGTAGGCCATGTTGGGTTACTTTATGCAAGGGCTGGTGACACAGATTGGACGCTACTAGAGTCTCCTGGATTATTTGGCTAACCCTGTGAACAACGTCTTGACCAGGCTTAAGTTCCATTAAGAGCTCCTAATACATGGTCTGTGTGTGTGTGTGTGTGTGAAATTATGCTTGCACTAATAGTGCTGAACTAAACCCTTCTTTATTGTTCCTAGCGGAGGTCTTCTTGTGGCTTCCCATGCAGATCTAAGAATAGAAAAAAGAAACCACTGGCCACAAGTCTACAGAAAGATTAGGATGTTCACTTGTTCAGTATTAGGCCCAGGTACTCTGCACAACTATAGATATCATGAATTTGATCAATCTTTTGTACTCGAATGACTCTCATAGCATGTAACTATTAAAATCTCAGGATCTATATGGGTGTATGACAAACATCACCAAACATACAAGAGATCATTCTGAAGGATCTAGAGTCATTTTTGTTAACTATGAGGAAACTGGGGGAAGAATTAAAAGCAAACATTGCACGTGACATGATTTCATACCTTGAACAAACTTTGTAAAAGCAACAAAAATGCCAAA
Organism: Vaccinium vitis-idaea; assembly: GCA_963854785.1. Classification (NCBI taxonomy): domain Eukaryota; kingdom Viridiplantae; phylum Streptophyta; class Magnoliopsida; order Ericales; family Ericaceae; genus Vaccinium; species Vaccinium vitis-idaea. The sequence goes on along the minus strand of OY978222.1, from coordinate 39,211,109 downwards.
GAATTCATCAAGTTGGTCACCATTTGAGGCACCAGAAGTACAACTTGTAAAAGAGGCAAATAAGGAAAGAGGTATTCAAAAGTTTACCATGTTTACCCATGCATTCGTTCTCCAACATCTGCTCTACAAAAACCTCCAATTGTAACACGTGAACTGCATCCTATGACAAACGAAATTAAGCCCAAGAGTCACAAGGCAGAGTCCAGAGACACCAGACGCAATCTGGTGCAAACTTCACAGAAATACTATGTTAACAAATGTTTGATCAATGCAATAAAAACTACACAAGACTTAAGAATCTAGTGTTCATCCTCCAATGCATCAGAAGACACGATATCTTTTGTCATAAACAATAGCTTAGCCGCCACTATAAGCATTTCTACTCAACACTTCTGGAGAGAATCCAGTGAAGTATCCCAATCCTCTACTTTAAAGGACAGAATTCCAGCAAATAGGTCCCAAATATGCACCAGATCATCAAAAAATTAAGATTCATTGCTGACCCAGATCCTCTGAGTCTTGGGCCTCCTGGCAATTGCTTACGAGATTACCAAAATTTCAAGATTAAATTTGCAAGATTAGGCAAATAACAGTATCTTTCCTTCATGGGAAGTGAACGTTTGAAAATTATAGCCCCCTAGTTGAGGCTTGTGTGGAGATATACATAAATACTTAGCTCTCAAACTTCGAAAGACGTATAAGGAAGAAACCAGAGAGACTTATCACCTTCCACAATGGAGACGGCCTCATTTACCCTCTTGCTAAAGATAATGCCCAATAACCACTGGTGACTTATGAGTGGACATCTTAACATAAATAACATCTTACGCAGAATAAAGTGAACAATAGATGATGCAATAGACTACTATATTGGTCTACCTATCATTTTCAAGTGCAAATCCCTGCATGCATGTCTCACAGGGAAGGTTTACCAACAGAGAGATAACATCAATTTGGCATCGCCCTCAAACTGAAGTTGTGTGTTATTTTATCCGTCAAAAGGTCCGTAAAACTATGAAAAATTAATATGTCACGGAATAAGAAAAGGAAAAGAAACAGATGAGCACTAGGGCTAAGTTGCACAAATTTTACTGCCATATCTGTTCCTTTCCTAGTTAATTTAGAAGACTTCAACTGCATATCGTGCCCAATACATACAAAAGGTGGTGTAGATTGGCACTTGCATAACTAATAAATTTAAAGTTTCTTTAACTTCAGCAATGCAGAGAGAGAGAGAGAGAGAGAGAGAGAGAGAGAAGGGCAAAACAATGTTTTTTGCAAAATTGCACAACAAGCAAATGAATAAAAGTATTTAAGATTCCATGTATCGCGTCATTTTCTACATGCATACCCTTCAACATTTCCACTCTCCCAACTCAACTTAGCTCATCAACAGAATTAAACACTTAACCCCATAACAACTCAAGGTACAAGATGAACAACATAAGAATATGAACAACTAGTACGTGTGTTGTGCAATGGTTAGAACTGCCTAATTCATCAAGTACTTCGATCTAATTCCTGGTATTTCAACTGCTGATTAATTAAGATAGCTCAACAAAAATCTCGCTGCAAATAGGTTAGCGATCCTTCAATACCAATTCAAATGCTGAATATATGTGTATGTGTGTGTGTGTGTGTGTGTGTCATTGGCAATTTAACAAACATGTGGAGGCCATTGTGCAAAGTGGATTTCTATTGGTTCTACACTCACGAAGGGCGAAGGCAATGCCAATCTCGTCTATAATCACAAACTACCTATTTCCCACCATGCAAACCCACCCGTTTCGCTTTCTCTCTCTAAAATCACCAATCCTCGATTGGAATCCTTCACTTTCTGAATCCACTCTTCTCATTTTCTCTGACTACCAATTACAGATGGAGGTAATTTAAAAGATCATTGGCCGCATTGGAGTCCTTGATTTTGGAATGAATCCCTATTTTATACTAATATATAATGGAGATAGAGAGTCATTTCTCTGATATATAAACAACAAATTGGTTGAACGTTGTACATACATAGACCTATATATACACGAACATTGTACATACATACACGGACAAAAAATGATGAAATCACCTAAAACCCAGTCGCCTTCACCATGAACGTTGTCGCCATCGCCAGCACTCCGTCGCCGTTGCCGTCGAAGTCGCCTGGAACGCTATCGCTGTCGCCGTTGAAGTCACCGGGAACACCGTCGAATTTGAATCGCTGAAAACGCTATCGATTGGGTTGAGAAAAGGTGGAAATCAAGCTCTGACTCCAGATCTGTGATGAAACAAGGCTGAAATCGAGCCTACGATGACCAGCGATGAGGGTGACCGGCAGTTGCGATTTTCGACGAGAGAGTAAGCGAGGCTACAGTACCTCAAGATCTGTAGCGAGGCACTGTAGCAAAAACTAGAATGGCTAGGCTCTTAGAGAGGCTGTTGGGTGTGGATTTTGGGGGGTTTCTCGCCGAATTTGGCCTTGCTGGAGTTTTGCCTAGGCTGCCGGAGATGGTCTAAAACAACCAAAATAGAGAGTATTTTAGTTTAAGGAATCAACTCAAGAAGAATAAGCATACACCTATGCAACATAAAAACTCAAATAAACACACATAAAAAATTGAAACAAGGATCAACATCCCTTGTGGTTAATGCCACTAAGAATTTTGGTCATCTTATATATATTTAAGGATGAATTTTTTGAGAAGATCTCTCAAAGCGACAAGTGGTTGTAATTGATAGGACCATAATTATATTTTTCAATTAGAAGTGATAATAGGGAAATAATCTTTATACTCTATAGATGTTTGGATTTCAAAATTCGAAATCTCTAACATTATCATTTTCTTAATAGAATGAAAATCATTGAAGTCTTCTATATATATGAGCAGAAATAAATTTCTTCCTCTTATATATATATACTAGTGCATGACTATTGTACCCATACTTGAAGGCACGGATTAAGAAATCGACGTCCGTGTCCATACCCATTTTTTATGGTCCTTCGAATTTCAGAGAAGGGGAAGGAGAGGATAGTTTGTGTCCTATTTTCATGATTAACTCTTATACTATGTCCTTGTCGAAGAAAGACTCAAAAAAAAAACCCGGAAGGGCTTGATCCGAGCCATTTTCGATAAAATGTGTATATGCACATTTTTATTGAAAACTGCACGGATCATGCTCTTCCGGGTATTTTTTTTACTAATCCTCGCTTTGGACCTTAAAAACATGTTTTAAACACATCTAACAGTCCGAATCGTCGAAATTCAATCCTGAACGAAAAATCTCGCACCGTAGCCTGTATAAGGGAGGCCTTACAAGAAAAGCCTCCTATATACAACAAATATCCAATAAGGGCTCCCTTACTAGATGCGTTCTGATATACAACAAATATCCAATAAGGGCTTCCTCATCGAAAACTGCTTAGATCAAGCCCTTTCGAGTATTTTTTTTGTGGACGAATCCTCGCGGTGAACCTTAAAAACACATTTTAAACACATCTAACGGTTTGGATCGCCGAAATTCGATCCCGAAAAAAAAATCCCTCACTGTAGAAAGTAAGGGAGCCCTTATTGGATATTTGTTGCATATATCTATCTATATATATGTGTGTGTGTGTGTGTGTAGGCAAATTTTCTAGGGTTAATTTACTGTACACCCCCTAATCTATCATCTTTTGTCACTTTCACCCCCTCATCTATAAAATCCAACGCTTTCACCCCCTCATGTATGAAAATCCATCACATTCACCCCTTCTGTTAATAAAATAGATGATTCTGTTAATCACATGAATGGGAAAATGAATTTAAGGCCATAGAGGACTGAAATACCCTTCCCCCTTAAATGGATTGGGTATAAAATATCCCAACCCTAATTTCTTCCCTCCAGAAGTTCACCCTCTCTCTGTATATCCTCCCTCCCTCCCACACACCCCAACCCGAGCCAAAAATCTGGATTTTCATCTCTCTCTCTCTCTCTCTCTCTCTCTCTCTCTCTCTCTCACGCACAATTAATCAGCACTATCTGACCCCAATCCCCAACCCGACACCCAAAATTTGGGTTTGACAGACCCGAAATCTGGGTTTCAAATTATGGGTTTCAAATTCAAACGACACAGCAGCAGTAGCAGCAACACTAATCTGGGTATTTCACCCGTCACAACCATAATCTCTCTCTCTCTCTCTCTCTCTCTCTCTCTCCTCGCACAGCCACCAATCTGTGTTCCTCCTCCCCTCCTCCCCAGAAAACCCTCCTTCCCCAGTAAACTCAGAAAACCCAGATTAACTACATCCACTATCCACCATGAGCAGCAGCAGCTCTAACTACAACAGATACACCAACAACAGTAGCAAGTACAATGACAACAACATCATCAATACACTGGGCAATGGAGATGAAAAATGCAGTTGTGATCTTAGGGTGGTGATGAGGACTTCATTAACTGTGAAGAACCCTGGGAGAAGGTTCTATGGTTGTGTGAACTACAAAGTAATGATTATATGCATGTTTATATGCTTCATTAGCCTAATATTCACAATAATGATTGACAAAAAAATGTTGGATTTCCATTTTTCAGAAAAAACATGGATGCAATTACTTTCAATGGGCAGATCCTGAAAGCAAACCTGGAGTGTTGGAGTATGCTAAGATCTGGCAAGGCAAGAAAGAAGAACTGGAAAGAGAGAACAAACGTTTGGAAGATGAAAATGAGGCTTTGATAGTGAAGATATCAGAGTTGACTGAGATGAATGTCAAGTTAGCAACAAGTAGTAATGGCAGCCGAGATGCACAGATTGGAGGACAATACTACAACAAGCAAAGTAGTGGCAGTCCTTGTTGTAATTGTCTGTGTAATTGGTGTGTTTGTGTCTTGGGAAAATCATAAGCCTAAGACCAAGCATTTGTATCTATTGGGACCACAATGAACAACTATGAATGAATGAATGAATGAGTTAACTATCTGTGTATGTTCACATTGTTTACCACAACACATGAAGCACCATCAGTTGTATGCCTAACAGAAATAAGAAATGGAAACTAGAAAAAAGCATAAGATTATCCAGTACATCCCTTCCATTGGGATGCAAGCAAAATCAATTGACATCCCTGTATTAATTCACATCCCTGTATTGATTCTTCTAGATGTCAAAGCAATCTAAATAGAGATAAAGAACTCTCTCTCCAGACAACATTAGATTAAGTAAATAGTTCAAGGCAAGCCATAGTTCAAACATGTTCAAACCAAAACACAAGTCACTATTGCCAAGCCAAGGCAATATTCAAAAAAAACATGAAACAAACTACAATTGTAGCCTTAATACATCAACCAAACATCTAAACCAATTTCTAAGTGGTAGATTTTTGAGTGAAGGACGGTGTTGATGTTGCTCCTTGGGAGTAAGGTGTCATTGTGCCTGCCATTGTGGCACTTCCACTAGCACTACCACTTGCACATGATGCTGCAGATGATCTTGGTGAGGAAGTCATGAAAATGGCATTTCCTATCCATGTGGGTCTCATGAATCCCTACATTAGTAACAATTTATGTTATGTCTTAATTTTGGGTAATGATCTTATACTATACATATACTATACTACCATGATTATGGTGGATTTGTTCATACCTGTGGGATTGGGAGACCCACTCTTGGGGCAACCAGCCCTCTACCTCCAAACCTTGACATTTGCACCCTCCCACCTCTTCCTCTATTCTCTGTCATTGGTTTTTTTTGATCGGCAAAAGAAAATTTCATCTCCATAAAGGGCGCATGAAATTAGTACAACAGAAGAGGCCCTACATTGAGGTAGTCTCGAAGGGGCCAGAACCCTCCTACTTCTAGAGCTCGTAGAAACCTAAACTGCCCCCTCACCTCCCATTTTAATATCGTAAAAGAAAAATACTAGAAATAGTTGCCAAGATGCCAACTAGCCACTTGAACCCCACAAAATAAAGCTCCACTTGCTCAAAGAATATCTGCCCCAGACCCTCAGCCCAATAAAAAATAAAACCATGAAGCCCCATACACCACGCCTAACCAAAAGCAAAAGGAGACCCAATTAAAACTCCTAAACAGACCCCAATAAAGCCAGGCTGTCTCTGTCCCATCTGAATTCAAAATATGAATGAAACACACCGAACCCCAAGAGTACAGCGCGTGACGACCCAACAGAAACACCGTCCCCCGTCCGATGACCTCACCGGTCATGCCCTCTCAATCCCAGCCACAGGCACGTCCCTCACCGGTCAACACTCTTCAATGCCCCTCCTCAAACTCTATTGTTGCCCCTAACATCATTTACATCGCATCCAAACACCTGCAAAACAACCTCTAAAAAATGCCTGTCAATCCAGACCCTTCAAAAAATGCCGCCCTCAACCACCTTCAAAACGCCGCTGCCCACAATAGTCCATCTACGCCTCAAAACACCACATATATGCCACCTCATCGCATCCAAACGCCTACAAAAACAAACCTCTAAAAGCTCTAAATCTAATCCCCTGTCAATCCAGACCCTTCAAATATGTCTACCCCACTGCTGCCGCCTTTATCCTCCTTCAAACGCCGCCGCCGCTTCCACACTAGTAAAGACCACCGCCGCTGCGACCTCTCAAAGAACAACCACCGCTGCTGTCATTTAGAGACCAAAAGCGTAACCTAAAAGACCCCTCAAGTAGCTACAATCCAACTGAACCGCAATAATAAAATCCCCTCAATCCGCCTCGAGCATCCAGATTCAAAAAAAAGTGGGGTACAAGTTTATTGAAAACAAAACAACAAGGAAGGAGGAAGAGAGAGAGAGAGGGGGGTGGGGGGAGGCTGCGCCTCCCCCGCCCAACAGGAACCCTAGTAGAAACCAAAGTTTAGAGAAAGAAGGTCTCAACGGTGCATATTACCACTTTATTCTCTGTCATTGGTTCTTTGCCTTTTCCAATAGTTGGTTTTTTACCTCTACCATTGGTTGAACCTCTTCCTCTTCCTTTTCCACCCATCTCATTGGTGTTTGCACCTTGTTCTCTGCCAATGATGATACCAAGGTTTGCACCCTTTCCTCTGCCACCCAAATCACCAATGCTTGCACCCCTTGCTCTTCCCCCCCTTGGTCTGGGACCTTGTCCTATACACTTGGACCTTGTACTATACATGCACCTAGCCCATGTTATTGGCTCTTCCCTCATCAACCATTCATAAGCTTCCTCATCTATTTCCTTAATTTCATTCATCTTCTGATCAAATTCTTGAGTTGTGTATGCAGATGCAGCCCCCCACATAAGGTCTTTCCACTCTTTACCCTTGTAGAGGTTGCATTATTATTGAAGTACTTCCTAGTACACACATGTTGTTGGATGATTTTTTTAATTTGAAAGGATCTCTCTCCATACATGGGAGAGGCATGAAGTCTAAAGCCACAATTCTCAGCACACTTCACAGTGACCCTACTAGACTCATTCTTAATGAACTTAAATGTGTACCCTTCTTTTATGTGGTATTCCCTCAATAATTGCCTAAACACATTCACATTAGGGAACTTCATCCCCTCTATTAATTGTGGGTTCTTCAAGTAACTGTCTTTGAACTCAGGGTAAACAGGATTCCCATTTTCATCCTCCTCTTGCTCTACCAAGTTGTTATCATCACTATCAGAACCGGCATCCATTACTTGATCAACCCCAAAGTTCAACCCTAAACCTATGATGGGAATACTCTCCTCCTGTTCATCATCAGAAGATTTCTCTACCCCACTCAAAGAGGCATTGGAACTTGAGCTATCATCATAGGGGTCCCACTCACTGTCTGACTCACTATCCTCATCCATTGCTTCCTCTATATCCACACCTTGTTCTTCTACTTGTTCACCTCCTACTTCATCTCCAACTTCAACATCTCTATCTCCATCTCCATCACCACCCCCCAGTCCAATCCCTACTTCCAAGTCAGCCCCAACATCAGTTAACACATCTACCCCACTTGTTCCTGTACCTACAGTATCCTCATCATCATTTTCATCCTCCTCATTAGGACAGTCAACAAATATTTCAGTTACAACACTACCAGAATTCACTGCAAACATGTTAACCAAATCAGCTTGACTACGCAAAGGAACTAAGCCAGTATTCATATCAGAATTTGGAAGTTTATAAAACAGAGTAATGTTATCTTCAAGTCCATACCCACAATCCCTAATTGTACCCAATAACTCAACAAAATTAAATATATTTGGGTCTACCTTGCTACTTGCAACCACTCCATTCAAATATTTAACAGGCGGCCCTTCCACAATTTTGCCACCAACGTGTATGTCCAAACTAAATGAAAATACAGCCATATCCTGCAAACAAAATACAAACAAACACAAAGATATTCAGAATTTAGGGTTTCACTATTAATTACGATTAGGGTTCAGAAAATGTCAAAACTTTTAGTTAGGATTTCCAAAATTTCTGATCACGGTGGGTTTTTTCTGATAAAGTGAGTCGATAGGGTTAGGGTTCCAAAAATTGGTGTAGACACCCCGATTTTGAACCCAGGATGCACTCGAGCATTCCCGATGATGAAATAGACCAATCATGCATACCTCGAGGCTAAGAACAAGGCTTGAACTCACCGAACCACCCTAAACCATTCTAAACCCTCCTAGAACAACCTTAAACCAACCAAAATGACCAAAATACCCTTCAAACCATCCATAAACCATTTCAAAACAAACCCAAGCCTACATCATCTTCTAGTACATTCAAAACCCTCTTTATTGATATATAATACGTCTCAATCCATTTTGAAATGAGGGAGATGTGTCCGTCTTACCAAAATGACTTATTTTCCCGACCTTCTGAGGGTAAAATGGTCACATACTTGAATGTACAAATTATCTTGGGTTCAAACTACTTGGGTTAGAAAGTACACTCGACAAGCTTTCCAACGCTTCAAACCACGCATGAAACGGAGTTCGGTAGCACCCGGGGCGGCCCCGCAAAGTTTTACCTTTTGAGCAACAGCCTTGAGCGCTCAAGCCCTGGACCTTGAGCGCTCAAACCCAAAAATCCCACCTTGAGCGCTCAAGCCCATGGCTTTGAGCGCTCAACTCTGATCCAGATCAGTTTTCTGCAGAGCATCTAATCATGATATTCTACTGCAAGAGGAGCGTCTACCTATGTTTTCTACTGCCTAAATACACTTCATAGACCCTTGAACATCTCCTCAATCACCCCCCAAACCCAATTCAAAAATTAAACCCATTTCCCTCCCATTTCTCTCTCTATATAAACCCCCTTTGGCTGATCTCTTACACTCACACACCCTTCATCAGCCCTCTCCACTCTCTCTCATCACTTCAATCACGTTTTAGCCTTTCTCTCCTCCATAGCCACCACCCTCCATCATCTTCAACCTCCAAAACACCCAAAAATCTCATCTTTAAGGCCTACAACACATGGGTCTTTGAGAAACCAACTTCAACAGCCCCTCTCTCACTCTAACAAGCCATTTACAGCCCATACACTCCATCAATTTCGTCCAAACCTAGCTCTTCCATCAAAACCCACCTCATCCAAGCCAAAATCACCATTTTAAGCTCAAATCCTCCATCATCCACTCAATCAATCACTCAATCAGCCCTACACTTACACTCCTCTGTCCAAAATACTTCATATATAGCCCATAAACACAGCCACTACCCATCCATTCATCAAACCACAAGTTCAAGCATTGATCATAGCCGAAAAGGTAGAAAATCATGTGAAAATCACTGTTTTGGTCTTGCTGAGGGAGACCAGTGGGCTCATTCAAGTTCCTCATACTTGAAATGAGCCTACAAGGTCTGAAAAGTATCAAGAAAAGCATTTTTTAAAAAACTTGTTATTTTGGTATTCACTTTCCAAAATTCTTCAAAGTCCATGTTTCTGTCCAGTTTTGGGAAAATAAAGTATAATCATTGATTTGGGGTTGTTTGATCATCCAATGTCATGTTATAGCAGAATTTGCAACCTGGAAGTGGCTTGAGCGCTCAAGGCCTTACCCTTGAGCGCTCAATCCACTTTGAGCGCTCAAACCCCAACAGAAAGTCAGTCACAGTGTTTCAGCCATAACTTTTTACTCCGAACTCCGTTTTTAACGTATTATATATCAAAACGTAGATAATTTGAAGGGCTACAACTTTGTAGTTTTATATTCTTCCTGATTATGTCTCAAAGGCTTCCAAAAAATGCAAATAGTGTTGGAAAGTCAAATAATTTTGCTCAATATGGTGTTCTAAGTCCTATTTCTCTCTTTCATTGTCATTTTCTTTGTTTATATCATTCCACCATCGCATTGTACATTGCACAAGCATCCACCATCACTTGGTTCGTATTTGAATACTTGTTTATGTGTTTTCCCATTCCCATACTCCCCGTTATTTGCTCAAAATCGAATTTCAAATATTTTCAAAATTCCACAAAATATTGAGTAGAGACTGGTTCATGGACCGGGCGAGAGGGGTGCCTTAAAACCCTTCCCCTCTCGTAACCAAACCCCCGAATCCGAGAAATCTTTGGTTCCGCCAAAATCAGTGAAATCTTTTTCAAATGGGCAAACGAGTCATATTTTTTATCGGTTTCTCGGGTTCGGACCTCAAATCCGGGTGGCGACTCTAACAATCACAATCTTTTCGAACAATCTCGGTGGGCCGTCCACAATTGGCCTGTCAGAATATCCAAAATTAAGGGTTTCAGTATCAATTAGGGTTCGGATTCTGAAAATTTCAAACAAATTTTGGGTTACGGCTTCGAATTTTTCAGAATAGGGGTGGGTTAGGGTTTCAAAATTTGCAAAATTTCAAACGAATTTTCAGATCTGCATCGGGGGGGGGGGGTGGGAGAGAGAGAGAGAGTGAGAGAGAGAGAGAGAGAGAGAGAGGACTTCGTGTAGTAGGGGTTCGAATACATACTTACAGGGGTTCGAACGACTTCATGAAGCTGCAAAGTTATTTCAGATCTGCATGGGGGAGAGAGAGAGAGATGGACTTCGTCGGTGATGTCGGTCATCATCATGGAGATACAGGGGGATTGCTCATCGATCGTCTGTGTCTGTGGAGGGAGGGAAGAGTTAGAGAGAGAATGGACGATGGAACAATGAAAAAAAACGTAAGAGTGAGTTTATATATATCGAGGGGTATAATGGTCTTTTCGACCTTTTCCGTTAACGGCGTTATGGGCTGATGGATTTTGATAGTTCAGGGGGTGAAAGTGTTGGATTTTATAGATGAGGGGGTGAAAGTGACAAAAGGTGATAGATTAGGGGGTGTACAGTAAATTAAGCCAATTTTTCTAATAAGGACCTCCCGGATTTAAGAAAAAAATGTAATTTTTCCACTTTAGAAAATGTTTTTGGGAAATCCGAACCGTCCAATGTGTTTAGAAGGTGTTTTCATGGGTTCACGCGGGAAATCTTCAAAAAAAAAAAATACTGGGAAGGGCTTGATCCAAGCAGTTTTTCTCAAAAACTGCATTGGACGGTTCGGATCGTCAAAAAAATGCTCGGATCATAGGGGTCCGCAAGTCCGGAGTCCGGACTAGAAGCGACCCTTATATATAACACAACACTCTTCCGAGCCCCCTTGTGATGTTCTGAATCGTTGATCTTATTTAAATGAGTAAAATAAAAGGTCCTACAAAATTTCAGTTCAATCGGATATTGGTAAGTGCTTGATCCAAACGATTTTAAAAACACTAGTTCCTGTCATAGTTTTTGCAAAACTATTTGGATCAAGCACTTACCGATATCCGATTAAGCTGAATTTTTGCAGGACCTCCTATTTTACTCATTTAAACAAGATCAACGGTTCAGAACGTCACAGTGGGGCTCGAAACAAAATCGTGTGTTGTTTTATGTGTTTTTTTTAAGTGTGAGGGGAACCAGCCCTATATCTGTATATATACAGTCCACTTCTTATCAAGGATCTCGCAAGCTTTTAAAATCCGGACCTCCACTTTTCGGAATAAATCACGACAATCCAAACCGTCCAATGCGTTTAAAAGGTGTTTTTAAGGGTCCTCGTGAGATTTTTGTTTTAATGAAAAACTGCTCGGATCAAGCCCTTCCCGGTATTTTTTTCTTTTGCTGATTTCTCGCGAGCACCCTTAAAAACACCTTTTAAACACATTGGACAGTTCGGATCGTCGAAATTCGATCGGGCACATATATATTATACAATGACGGTGGTTTAGTCAAATTTGCTTGAGGTTTTTTTTTTATTTTATGTAATTAGACATTATGTATTTTCATGATCCGCATTATGTTGAGGAATGATAGAGGAATATTTGGGTCTTCATAGTCATTGTCTTATTTGTTAGGTTAAGTTTCACGGATTGTTTTGAATTGAACTTTTTTCGATTTGCCGTAGGTGTGGTAAATGCTGTATGAATATCAAAAATTTAACCCAAGTAGAAATCTATTTTATGCTATTATTATTATTATTTTTTTTTTTTGTCATTTGTCATTTCTATTCTATTACATGGGAAGGGGGAATGGGACTCGATCCCGGAATGCAGTGTGGAGCATCCAAGAGCTCTATCGCATGAGCTAGCCACCACTTTCTATTATTTTTATTGACCATGTGTACTTGGAATCGTCTCGTGCATAGAACGGGTCTTATTGTCTATGTATACCACACAAGATTTTTTTTATCAATGCAATGTGTTTCGCTATATAGTTAATTATGAAGTACCTTTTTCACAATTTTTGCTGGCATCATAATGTGCTTTGGCACATGAGTTGTCAATTCCACATTTAGTTTATGGAGGAATCAAAACACCGAGCTATTTACTATTTTATGAAAGTTACTACATAATTTACATGCATAACAATGTTAATCTAAGTTAATTTTTACTCCTACATCGATCATGACAAAATTATGACACATTTTTATGGGGTGTTTGACTTCAATTATTTTGTCAAAAAGTCACATATGGATTACAATTTTCTAGCCGAATCAATCACCAAGAGAAATTAGCGTCAAGAGGAGCAAATAGAAAATAGAATTGTTATACTCTTTTGATCTAAGTGATCCAATAATTCAATACACTTTGTGATTGAAAGTATAAAAATTATATAGCTAACCAAAAAAAGGAAAAACACATTGTGCACACCCCGCCGAAGTTTCACAAGATGGTTTATGAAAACGGTTCGATTGATTGATGGAGTCGCCACCCGGGTTTAAGGACCGTACCCGAGAATATTTTGCCCTTGATAATGAAAATATTTCAATGGTCTGCCCAACGAGATTTCTCAGGTCCGAGAGCTAGGTTACGAGAGGGGAAGGGTTTAAGGCACCCCTCTCCCCCGGCATGACTGCCGGTCTCTACTAAATATTCAAGAGATTTTAGAAAATGTCATTTAAATAGACTTTAATCACAAAATTATGGAAGAGCACATAAATGCAATTTCACAAGATCAGTATGACAAATGTGGATACATGTGCAATGTGTTATGGATGCACGATGAGGAATGATGGTGTATGATATACTAAACTATCCAAAAATATGGCCAAGTAACAGAGACAGGTCCCAAAACAAACTCACGAATATCCTACAAACTGCACCCGAACTGTTTTGTACACACCCGTACTAAGTAGTCTGGGCACCCAAAGTCAATGTGGGCGCCCTAGACTCAGCCCTAGACTGAGTCTAGGCGCCCAGAATGATCAAGTCCGGGCGCCTGGAGTATAGTGCAGACTATTTTCTTTTCAATCCAGGTTCACACACAGACAGCAACCTGAATCTTCATAACCTCTTCGGACATGTTCAAAGTGATGAAATATGCCTAATCAACACTGATTAATGCCCAGGACCAAATTTTAGACAGGATCTAGACTTAGAAATCATAGTTTTGGGATACCGTAAAGATGATATGAGATATGCTAACCTATTCACTAATATTGTTAATGCTCTGTTATGCATATAAAATACTAGAGAACAGTTTTACACTTGAGAGAAGAGTGTGTGATATAGACCCTCAATGTATGGTTGGAATATGCAAATTTATTTGTGTGGATACCCTTAAAATCCTTTCTACATCTACTGTGATGCTATTGATTATGCTTAAAACTAACAATGAATACCATGCAATCTGTAGATGATTCATCATTCATAAGAGTCCTTCCAAACTTCATTTTTCTCTTTTGAATGACTTAAAATGCACCTTTGAATGTATATTATGACCTTGCACCATCAGGGCCGGCCCTGACCCAAGCCTGGCAAGACCTTAGGCTAGGGCAACCCCCCTTGGCAAGGGCAACCAAAAAACAAAAACAAAATTGTAGGTTATATAATAAATTTCAAAAAGTTTCCCTTCTGTAACTAAAGTGATGCATTGGTGTGTTGGTCTCCTGAGGTTTTTAAAACTCCCGCACGACAGGACTGGTGGTCGAGTCCCACCACAGGCATCCATTTCTTTTTTTTTCCCCTTTTCGTGTTCCCAAACGGCCAAACTCAAAGGTGGGGTACTGGGGTTTTAAAACAACCAAGTGCCAACAAAAATACAAAATCAAGGGGTTTGCTGCTGCTGACTCGGCTTTGAAACAAGCAAGCAACGAAAATCAAGGGGTTCACCTAGTAAAAAATTGCTTGAAGGAGTTACGGGACTACGGATAATATATTCTACTCTTCCTCGTTTATAAAAATCTACTGGCCCTAATTCCTAAATCTATTGTTTATGGGGGGCAATACTTTTTTACTCCTTTTTGACTTTGTGTTTAGATTTTGATTGTTTATATTTTAGGGATTGAGTAACCATATGTTAATGTGTTTTTTTTTTGTGCTTCGGAAACGCTTGTTAATGTGTTATGTGTAGTCGTGTCGATTATAATATGATCCACTATCGAAAATTTTGCTACAAAAAATGCAAGGAGAAGTTGTTTTGTTTGAATCGGATCGTGCTAATTATAAAGCACCATAACCGATTAACCGGGGTTACATTTTAATATTATTCAAGCTAAAAATGTAATATAACCTTGATTTTGCTTTGTTCCTTTACTTGTATGTTTTTTTTTTTCCCAATGACTTTCTAGTACGAGGGCAACCAAATTCAAGGCTCGGCTAGGGCAACCCAAACGTCAGGACCGGCCCTGTGCACCATGATCACTAATCTCAACTAACATACAAGTGGCTCCAATGATTTGATGAGAGTATGTAGAGAGCAGAAAAGCACAGGAGAGAGTAGGGAGTCCAGGCGCCCATACTAAGGCAGTATGGGCGCACACACTCTGTATGGGTGCTTGAAATCTCTCTTCCTTTTGTTGTGTTTTTAACCCTCCCAAGCCTCTCACTGGTATTGAAGACTAGTAAAGACTGAGTGGTGTCCCTCAGGACCCTTTTTGAGCACTATTTGGTAAATAACTACCTTTAAAACTTGATTTATGAACTTTGGAGTGTAGTTTGGGTGATTTTTGGTGGTTATGTAAACTGAAATGGGCTACTGGAACAAAATGAACTTGATTGCCAATGCTTTGGTTGAAGGTTTGGTTATGGGTGATGGAAATTTGTGGATTTTGAGTAGTGAGAAAGTGGGTTTGTAGGCTAGGAGTGAGTAAACAGAGGGGAACTGAATGGGGATGGAGGTTCTGGACTACTTTGGACAGAGTAACAGTAGGGGGAGAATATGAGCTTGATCATCCTTGAAATGGAAGGGATGAGGGGGTATATATAGGCATTAAAGGGTTCAAAAAGGCCAATAGGGGGGTAGAGTTAGGGTATCACTTAGGGTCATCATCCCCTTCCCACTAACTCACAAAAATCCATGCAAAAATCCCCATAAACGATTCTCCCGCTCATTTTTCTTTCAAATACACGTAATCTGGGGAGAAGTTTGGGCGCCCAGACTAGTCAAGTCCAGGCGCCTAGACTTAGTGTGGGCGCCCACACTGTGAAGTGTAGGCGCCCAGACTAAGTCTGGGCATCCAAAATTGGGTATTCTAGGTGCCAGTGGGGGAGTATGAGTGCTCTTGTTTTGGTGTTTTGGCTTGTTCTAATGGACTCTAGGGGCTTTTGGTGGGGTTTTGGGATGTTTTTGGTAGGTCCACAAGTTCTCAATCAAGCTCCACGTGCTCTTATTGGACATTCTTCATCCTTGGGAAAGCCATGGAATTTCAACGGTCCGGATTGGGGTGTCTACACGCATCATTTTATTTCATGTCTTCGTACATAAGGTGAAATGATTAATAGTTGGCTGTTTACATGTGTATAACTCTATATTAAGGATGCCATATACATAGATGAATCAACGATGTATAGAATATTTATTTTAGTCGTTAGCCACTATTTTAACGCCTTTACGTGATGGAAGACTACTAATGAGAGTGGCTGAGTGACATGCATTTTTAAGAGTTTAAGTGGCAACTTGTAGCCTGTAGGGTTTTTTATTTTAAGGGGATAAAGTGACATAACAGTGATAGTTTAAGGGGGACAAAACTTCATTAATTTCATGCCTTTCTGAGTGTGTGCATGTGGATTGGTGCAAAGAGAAAAATCATGCGAGTTTGTGCATGTGGGATAGTGTAACGAGAAAATGAGATTCAAATTCCAGGGTTGAGCACTTGAGCTTCAGTTCAAAAAAAGAAAATAAATTTTTTTCAAGGTCGGGAGTTTAATTCCCACCAACCTCATCCCTTCCTCTTTTAGATTAGAAAAAATGTTTATAATTGCCTCGTCAAAAGAAAAACTTCATTAAACACATTAGTGTGATCGTTATTAACTTGATGAAAGGGTAATGCTGAAATTTGATTCAATTAGTAAAAGATGAAATTAAAACCCGAAATTTGTAAGGATGATTTTGAAACCTGGTTTATTATACAAGGAGTAAAAATGGAGGTTACGATTGATGGACCGGAAAGAAGGGATACGGATTAAGAGTGACATAAGAACCCGGAGCCCAAATGTTTTTTATTATTCTTTAATCTCGTATTTGGTGCAGTTGATAAGCCCCAAATGTTGTATATATCCGGGCTTATCTTGCTCGTTGTAATCACACACACGTGCATTTTGTGCCTTTATAAGATTGATTTTGCGCGAGTTGTGTTTTTGAAGAGTTTCAGAAAATCGGAGCTAAAAGGTGTGTCCAAAGCTCCAAATAATCCCCGGTTGTATCCGGAAGTACCCAAGGTCCCGCAATGCCGTGGAGGACAATCGCCGAAGATTAGAAGTTGATTCAAGAAGCTTTGGAAGGTTCAAGGAAGGCCCGAAACAAAAGAACAAGAAATTTGGAGTTAAGAGCCTCGAGAAAATCTGACCAACTGATAGAAAAAGGCTCATTACTTTCAAGATACAAAGGCTATGAATATGAGGTCAATTGGGTTGGAAAGTAGACTCATATAGCTTTTCAACGGTTCAAGAATCGTCTCATTCCGAGTTCGGACGAAGCCGGGGCGTGCCCGCGAAGTCGGGTAAAAAATCTGCCTGGACAGGCCAATCTGGATCGATCCACTCTTCAGAGTGGATCGATCCACTTCATCCTAGAAGCTCAACAGACACTTCTGGATCGATCCACTCTCAATGTGGATCGATCCACTTTGGTCATGGCGATTTTTTTTGCAATTTTTTGGACTTTCCATAAATGGAAAGTTTCTACTAAAAGCATTATTAGGATATTTTGAGAGAGAGGGAAGGTGTTTGTATATATTTCCCTCTCCCTCTCTCTCCCACTTCTTCCTCTTTTATTTTCCTAGCTAATCATTTTGCTCTCCCCTCTCTCCTCCATTGGAGAGGGTTTTGAAGCTTTCTCTCTCTAGAATACTCAAGTAAGTACTAAGTTCCCGTTAATTTGTCATTTATTAATGTTGTAGCTACTCGTTGGATCTCTATATAAATCAAGTTTGTTTACGTTTTTACCGGTTAAATTGTATTCTCTCTTTTCTAGTCATTTCCTTCTTAAACTCAAGTTAGTAATGTTTGTGATTTTCTCAAGAGTTAACGTGGTAGGCAAACCTAGGATTAACCATAAAAATCGATTTTTAAGTTTATTAAGCATGTTTTTAGTTTTCTTCCATATTCTAGACTTGTTAACTAGTGTAATGGGTGGGTAGTTTAAGTAGGCTTAATCATGGGGTGATTAGCACTCCATGACTTGGGATTAATCCATCCATCTCATGTTAAGGCATACATTGCTTGTTTATCAAATATTTGGGGTTGCACTTTTATGTACCAAAGAGTGTGTTTGTTAATCTCTTTGATCACACATAGCCAAAAGCTTGGCTACTTGGCACGTGTGATGCTTTGGGCGATGTCAACCCATCCGTTTGCAAAATGTACCGAAAACCCCTAACTTTGGTAAACACATTTTCTTGTAAATGGTTGTAAAATCTAAATCTTCCGTTTGGGGTCATTTAACGATGCCCCAAGCCGGTTATCAAGAGAGGATGGATTAGCCCAAGTCATGGTCGTTAAATACCCCTAAACTTTGCCTTAGTTTAATTTGACGTTTTTAATCTTCCGAGTCATTCTCGAAGTCGAGAGAATTCCACCAAACAAACTCCAAAAGCCAAGTTTGCCGCTTTAAGGCTAAAAACCTACATTTGCAAGACAACTCTCACGCCGGGTGCATTTGGTCTCTGTGGATTCGACCCGGTCTTACCGGTTATTATGCTATGCGATACCTAGCCCTACGTTTGGGGCGACATCATCTACGATACAATCCAAGGTCGCAAGCAGCAATCAGGATTACTAGCAGAACTAGACAATGTGAGACTCTTTGCCTTTTTGGTAGTCCCACTCCTTTAATTCCAAGTAATTCCCATCATCTTTATTTCACTCTAACCAAACACAGTACAAATAATCCGAGTATTCGTTTCATTTTAGCCTACCTATTAACCCGTGAAATTTACTTGTCTTTTATGTCCATCATTAATCTCATCTTAGCCAATCGTTCTTAAAAATAATTTACGATCAAATGTGCCCTAAGAATAACTCTGTCATCTTGAGAAAAACTTCCATGCAACCATCGCACTATACCAGCCAACTAACCGCCTTATCAAACACTAGGTGAGCCTCTAGAATACAAGGATGAACAAGATTGACTGGTTACCCCAGTAAAAAACGGTGGAACTGTTGCACCAAAAAAATCTCTCAAGAGCATTAAAGCTCTACACGAGGACCGGTATAAAATTGCAGGAGAATATAGGCGTGTGGGGTGTGACTTGCTCACACCGTTATTCTCTGTCAAGAGCATTAAGGCTCTATAATCAGGTGCATGCAGCAACCGATTCAACACTATCTTCTTTTCTCAATTAATTAATTAATTGGGAGACTTCGTCTTTTTTATTTTCTTTTTATTCCTTTTTCTTGTTAGTGTTTTGGAGGGAAAGGCAGATAGGCCTTTTCACGTGTGATAAGGGGAAGTATAAGAGGAGGGAAGGGAGAAGGAAAACGTGTGTGAGATTGTATTCCATTTTCTTCATTTCTTTTGTAATTCTCCCTTGGCTACAGTACTCTCTTCCTTGAGCTTAATACAGAAGCAATTGAGCACCATTTGGTTGCTCCGTTATCTTCCAAATTGTGTATATCTATCTAGAAATTTGATTCGCTGTAAGGTTCAATGCTTTGATTTGCTCTTAATTGCACATAACTTGTTTTTAGATTTGATTTTATGTTTGAATTTGATGTCTGTAACTCGTCAAACAGATGGATAATAGGCCTGTGACGTGGAAGCGAATTACGCACCAATCAAATAGGGTCGAGGAACTGAAGATCAAAAAGCTACGACTGAACTTGAAGTACTTTAAAAATGAGGCGAGAATTCGGCTAGTTGATGAGAAAATTGATAGAGGAGGTCTGAATGATGATCAACGGCGGGATTTAACTACTGAAAGGGGGGACCTGATTACCAGGGGGGAGAGATTGAATGAGAGGATTGAAGTGATTAGGGGTGAACTTGATATCGATAGGAATGAATTGATAAGGCTCCTGAGAGAATATAATTACGCCAACACGGCAGTAATTAATTCCTCTCATGGAATTTATGCCCTGAAAGCTGCTTGGAGACAAGCTAGACATCCCATGGCCGTGGAAGAGGTCGTTATTCGCAATCGGGTCTCAACCGGGGTTTGGGGAGAAACACTCAATGAAATTAGGAGGGCAGGGGAAGCATGTCGTGTGGAAATCCCCCTGCCCGGGGTTGCTGCAGAACTCGTGGCAGATTAGAACGGAGAAGGAAGTAGGGAAGACTCAATAGTTATTTTGCTAATTTTGTTTCTACGGCATTTGATTCTGAATGTGACAGTCGAAATGTGAAGCCTAAACACAAATGTTAGCTTTTACTATTTGTGTTTAGGCTTCACATTTCGACTGTCACATTCAGAATCAAATGCCGTAGAAACAAAATTAGCAAAATAACTATTGAGTCTTCCCTACTTCCTTCTCCGTTCTAATCTGCCACAAGTTCTGCAGCAACCCCGGGCAGGGGGATTTCCACACGACATGCTTCCCCTGCCCTCCTAATTTCATTGAGTGTTTCTCCCCGAACCCCGGTTGAGACCCGATAGCGAATAACGAGCTCTTCCACGGCCATGGGATGTCTAGCTTGTCTCCAAGCAGCTTTCAGGGCATAAATTCCATGAGAGGAATTAATTACCGCTGTGTTGGCGTAATTATATTCTCTCAGGAGCCTTACCAATTCATTCTTATCGACAGCAAGTTCACCCCTAATCACTTCAATCCTCTCATTCAATCTCTCCCCCCTGGTAATTAGGTCCCCCCTTTCAGTAGTTAAATCCCGCCGTTGATCATCATTCAGACCTCCTCTAGCAATTTTCTCATCAACTAGCCGAATTCTTGCCTCATTCTTAAAGTACTTCAAGTTCAGTCGTAGCTTTTTGATCTTCAGTTCCTCGACCCTATTTGATTGGTGTGTAATTCGCTTCCACGTCACAGACCTATTATCCATCTGTTTGACGAGTTACAAACATCAAATTCAAACATAAAATCAAATCTAAAAACAAGTTATGTGCAATTAAGAGCAAATCAAAGCATTGAACCAAGAAAATTGAATTAGAAGTGGGAATCGGCAATGAAAAGGTCCCATCTATAGTGGCAAATTAGGCTACTGGAACTTGAACAAGTTTGTCGAAGGTCATCAACTGCTACCACCAGACTTCCTCTTTCTTGGAATATTGCACGATGGCCAAATACAAATACTGGACTTTACCAAGCATGAAGGGGCTATCTATTACATGGAAGTTCCGCCATTAGATCCTAGGTTGGGCACCTTTACTTTTTCTTTTAGTGGGTGGCGTGTAACTCTATACCTTAGAATGTCATTAGCCGCCCAGAAGTGGCTATTCTCCAAGTTCGTGGGCTTTGTGAAAATATGTTACAGACTTGCCATTTTACACATGGTTGTTTGCGATATGCTTTAAGTGAAATGGTTCTTTAACAAACAAAGATCGCTCACGCTTAACAGAGTACTCACACTTAGTTTATTAAACCACCAACTAATTGTTCTCTTTCATCACCAACTACGAGAAAGTCCAATTTGCAGCTACAACTAAGGTACATCATTCCCCCTTTTTCCTGGCTATAATTGGGTACGCGCATTAGAGATTGATCCCTTGGTGAATAATAAGTTTAAAACTCATTGTTTAATATTGGCGTTTTAGGAAAGCGAACGATAGAATTTGCACATGCATAACTAATCTCCCATCCGTCCGCTGTATATGTTCTACATTACTCAATATGAGTTGTTCTTGGACCAGCTCAATTGATGAGCTGGAATTGGGTAGAGACACTGTAGACTTGATTCGGATCTTTCATATTGGCTAGGAGATTGACAATTCAAACTTTTTTTAACTGCTATCTCATGGCCCTTTTTATGAGCATGGCATGTACCATCGAGCAACCTGGTTAGCAGCTGCTAATTCTGGACTTCCAAATTCTTTGTCAGAGGAATTACCGCATTGATTTTGATGTTTTCTGAGACTAATTGATTTAAGCTTACTATCATTATGCTTTTACTATCATTATGCTTTTACTATCATTATGCATGTGGTACTGGAAAAAGCTCAATCTAATGGTTGGACCATGTTATGGTGCTGAGGTGGCACAACAAAGGAGTAAAAAAGTTAAAGATCATGGTTTTTACCTTTTCAGTTACGATTTTAATGAGTTTTAATCATGGTTCTATCCCGTGGTTAAATGATATGAACAACTTTTACATACACCTTGATAGACCACGATTTTGAATGCGAGATTCAAAGTAAAAGACCACTAAATGACCAAAAACTTTATCTATTTTTGTAGTAGTGATGCTCGATCAACAACACCTACAACGACAGGAATAGCTAATAAAAATAATATTTTAATAGATAATAGGTACTAGATAGTAGTATTATCGGAGTGTTGAAAGAGACGTAGATATGTAAAGTGAAAAATATGCACTATTTATTAGCACTTGTGGCTCAATTTTTGCAAACTGTTTGGGTTGCTCTTAGGTCATGTCACCCTCGGGCCTCGAGATAATAGTCCACCCGGCCAAATCCCTCTCTCTTACAAATTTAGACGGTAGGGACTTATTGAACAGTCCGTTGCGTACAGACGTACGCATATGCAATATACAACTAACAACAAATCAACGGTCTTGATTTTAAACACTCTAGCAAAGGCCAATCCGGACCGTCGAAAATACTTTTTGATGATTAAGATGCACCACCGTGCAATAAACGTATACGGACGTGCGTACGCTCAATTTTTTTCTTATTGAACGACGGTTTAATACTTGGATATATAATTAAAGTTTTAAAAAGTTTGAATGTCCATTATAGACATGGTAAAAGTTTTTGGGATATTTCGAAATTTTCCCAATTGTTTTTTACGGCTGGGATAAGTTTTTGTCGGGGAAAAAAAAAAACTACCGCTCAAAAAAGGGAAAATTGCCCAAAAATGGTGGTAGGGCCATGGAACACTTTTTAGGGTTTCTCTGTTAAGCACTCTCACACTAACTAAATTGTATTTCTGTTAGCCTTTGTATTTCTGTTAGCCTTTCCGTTAAGTAGCAGTTGTAATTCACTTGTGTAATCTTAACAGAGTTTGTATTCTGTTAAGTAGTAAGTCGGTTAGTTAGAACTGAGTATATATGTCTTTCTTCTCTCTTGTAATCAGTTAAGCAAGATGATGAAGATCGTGAAATGAAATCACATTTTCTCTCTCTACCTTTCATCTCTGTATCATCAAAATTTATCTCATTTCTCATTGAATTCATCAATTTGTCATTCTCGATTTCTTCATGGAACGCCCGGTAACGTGGAAGAGAATCACTCACCAGTGCAATTTGCACGAGGAACTCAAGAATGCAAAATTCCGTTTGGAGGTGAAGATGCTCAAAAATCGCCTCAGAATCAATGCAATCAAGGGGGATGTACAAATGGAGGAAGAGCTTGCTGCTTTGCAGATGAGTAGGTTCGATCTTCGTGGGAGGCTGGCGGAGAATCGGCAGGAACGCCGTGAAGCACGGATTGAATTGATAAGACTGATCAGGGAGTACAATTACCAAAGGCCAGCCTGTAGAGTACGACGCAGCGGAACAAACAAAATCTTTTATTACATATGTTAACTCTTGTACATACACTCCGCACTCACTTCACTTAACAACACTCACACGAAGATACATATGACTCTCACTTGACACTTACAATATCTAGGCACACTCTTTGTGTTATTAGGTGGTCTCTCCCCCACTTGGGTACTCTCCCACCCAAGGGGTGCTTTCATCACCACCAAGGTGGTACTTCCTCACCACACCTCACAAATGAAGGCTTCCACCCTTTATATAGCCATCCACCTCCTCAATGGACGGCCAAGATCATTCTCATCCAACGGTCCATATTCTTTATCTAGAATTCTCCTAGAAAATATCTTTTTCTCCTCACACCTCCACAACATTCTAGAATTCTCCACACAAGTCTAGCATGTAGTGAAGTCTTCCATAACCTTCTTGAATATTCCAGAACTCTCTAGGTTCCTCCACTTCTAGAATCTTCCAGAAATATCTAGAAAATTCTAGACCATTCTAGATTTATCTAGATTATTCTTCGACCTTCTAGAGAGTTCTCCATTATTCTAGAATTCTCTAGAATACTCTCGAACCTTCCGGACTATTCTAGAATTCTCTGTTCTATTATGGAGGATTCTAGATCCATGATCTATGGAGAGTCAAGTGTTGACTCTCAACACAGCCGTCATAAACTCTTCCAACGGCGTGGTTGCGTTGAAGGCCGCCCGGCGGCACGTCCGACCTCCCTTTCAACAGGAAGACGTGGTAATCCGTTATCGGATTTCCACAGGGGTCAGAGGGGAAACCTGGAATGAAATTCTACGGGCGGGGGAAACTCATGGCGTAGAAATTGCCCTACCCGGGATTGTATCGCAAATGTATGCGAATTAGACTTGTTTCTTGATTAGTTTCTTACTCGATTAGTTTGTAAGTCTTTCTTGATTAGTTTCTTGATTAGTTTGTCATCTTCTTCCTTCAGTTTCTGTTATGGTTTTGATCGATGATTTCTTCCTTAGTTCGGTAAAACCAGAGTAAGAAATATTCGCAAAAACAGAGCAAAAACAGAGGGTTGGGGTGGAAGACCCGGTGGTACGCCGTTCCGGAGGCCCACTCGATTGTTGGGTCATCCGGTGGCCCACTCCACTTGCTAGGCGTAACACTTCCCATTCTTTCATGGATTTTTACTTGGGCCAACAAACTTTGATACAGTACTCTTCTGGGCCCAATCTACTTAACCAAACCAATTATCCCCTGGAAAACAAATACTGTATGTAGTACATTCCGAACAAATTAACATCGTGTTCTAACGCCATTTAAAAACTTATGATAGCATTTTTTTTTTTTTTGCACTGTCTTAAAACTTCACATACGGTTGCAACGGTTTTCTGCAAAATTTCATATAAATTCTTTGACTTAGTTAAGCCAGACAAAAAATACTACTATAAAGTATAAAGAACAGAGCAAGAAATCTATCTCGATAAAATAAAAAGTTCCCAAAGGCTGATGAGTTACATGTTAAAATTGGGAAATGCTAAGTCTAAAGAAAAACCACCCAGAAAGTACCAAGAATTTGAAAATGAGTGGCTCAGATCACTCTCAATTGAATCTGAGCCATTCATTTTCAAATTCTAGGTATTTTCTGGATAGTTTTTTTTGTGTATGTAGCACCCCTGATTAACCAACGAAACGTGTATGTCTTCCTTCTCCCCAAGTCAACTTCCGCCTTCCACATCCCAGTTGCCTAATGAAACAAGATACCTCTTCACCTGCAAGACGTATTCTTCAACTACCAACTATACGACTGGGTCTCAATATGCACAACACTCATTTCCGCAATACTCCACGGCTCATCGTCGTCCAAGTATACTTGCCCAAAGTCGTCTGTCATGCACATAGTTTTTCACAACCTCCTTCTTAGGAGTCGCGTGGGATAAGCCACTTGAATCAATCCCCCCATGACTCAACGATAATGTCCATCGAAAGAATAAGTGTGTCCTACACGATGTGAGCCCCCTGCTCACCATTATTTTTCTTTGGAGCCTTGCGAACTGATGGCATGTAACCCGCACGACTACAATTTCAACATTCAACCTTAATATCAAGTACTTGTTATTTCCCATAGTTTCCCTTGCCGAGTGACTTTGATTGTTTCTTGTTCTGATTCTGATCACTCATGGTCTAGCTTCTGCCTCTATGCTCAAAACATAGAGCTGGACCTAAACCAACTGAACTAGACGCTACCTCTAGCAATTTCCTTCTAACTACCCCATTCAAAATCAAACTCACAATTTCACTTAGTTTAAGTTTCTCCTTCTCAATTGAATTGTTAACCACAGTAACCGTACCCTGCCAGCTATCTAGCGATTAACAAGGCGTACGCCTCATCATCAAACGTAAAACCAATAGATACCGATTGATCAACTATTGTATTAAACTCATTGAGATGCAACATAAAACGAACATCCTTCAGACATATTCAAATTGAAAAACTTTTTCATAAAGTGTACCTTCTTCGGAGCGGAGGACTGCTTTTACATATCTGTAAGAGCGTTCATAAGATGGAACGGTCTTCTCCTTTAATATGTTGTGTACGACATACTCCGAGAGCGATAACCGGATCAAAACCCAATGCCTTCAGTCAAGAACATCTCAATCTTCGTTATACACTCCCGTCTTCTTCCCTTTTTCCTCACCCAGTAGTGGGCGGTAAAGATCCTTCTGATACGGCTAGTCATCTATCTGTGTCTTCCAGAAAGCATAGTCCGAATCATCGAACTTATCGATCTTTGATTTCTCTTCTTCTGAACTCATAGCTCTCACTAAAAAAACCCTGGATTGAACGAACCAAACTGAAACCTAGATTGAATCTAGTCGAATCATATTCCGTAACCACGACTTTAATACCAGTTGTTGGGATTATTAACGATGTTGAAATATGCGCTTAACTCATGGATACAAACTCTCAAGATCTTAGATTCTATGAATCACATAAAATAAACAAGAGAAAAGGAGGGAGAGAGAGAAAGACATAACACATAGATATACGAGGTTTGACAACTGTCTACTTTTTGAGAGCCACACTAGTTCACTATCAATCAATAGAGAAAACCCCGTTAGTCTCTCTGTACAAGTACAACGTCTTTTCCCTCAAAGAATATGATGTTCCTAACCCCAAAAATTTGATCAATGCCCTTACATGCGATTCTATTCCCGTCACGACTGTCCGGGCCGACTTGAGCACGGTCCATGTAATGAACCCGTGTCAGCTAACCCGTTAACCCTTAGTCTAACCACGTGACTCAAAAAGTTAATCTCAAGTTATACAGTAGCTAATTGGGTTTCCTTATATATTGAATTCAATTTTGACACTTGGACAATGTGGGATGTTACAGTCCAAGCTGAAAGTGTAAAAGCTTTGGACTTGCGATCTCAACCGCGATCGCTCGGACAGGATTCATTATAGCTAATCTGGCTTTACCTCGACAAATTGAACCTTCTAACGAACCGTGGAATTAGGCCCTAAAAGTTAATCAAGATACATGTAAACTGCTCGAAAATTTGAGTTATAAAACAAAGTAATTGTTTGTCATTTGTGCCTCTATCAACACGAAAATAACGAGTCCTTCCAACCACCATGGTCTTTATGAGAGGTGGCCTGCATTAGGCCCAGGCCAAACTGTTACCAATAAATCAGTAAGAGAGAAGGCGTTCATATCAATAAAATAGATCGACAGATTCAAAGATGTCGCAGATTGGTTCCAACCAAACGTGTCTCTCTTCTCCTCCCCAGTCAACATCCACCTCCCACCACCACCTCCCTTCTGATATCCCTCCTCTCTCTCCTCTCCCCCTTCTCTTTCTCATCCGCCTCTCACCACCTTTCTCTCTCTTCCCAATGGCTCCAACTGCATCCGAAGACAATGTTGAGGTACCCAACAAATCTCGAGTCATGGTTGTTGGTAGTGGCAATTGGGGTAGTGTGGCTGCAAAACTCATTGCTTCTAACACCCTCAAACTTACCTCCTTTCACGGTATTTCCCATCCCATTTGTTTTGTTTCACACAGGCATTTCTGCAAACACATTCACGTCATGTTGTGCATGGATTTATCTGTTTCTATACTTGGCGCGGTGTAACTCATTAGAATCAATGTACTTTATTTGCATTTTCATATGTTCGAACCAATACCCATTTTGAAATTGGACAGAATTTTGATTAAGTGAGGCTGAAAGAGCTGATCTTCTCTCGTTCTTATACACAGGCATTTCTACAAACATGTCATGTGTAATTGCATTTTCCCGTTTGTATTTAACTGGCATGCGAAAAGGACCGATTAGGAGCAAAGTTTGCATTTTCATTTGTTCGAAAACATTTGAGTGAAACCCAAATTTGAAATTGGACGAAACCCAAGTTTGCATCTCGTTCTCTTCTCATTCTTGTGCAGGCATTTCTTCAAACACATTCGCATCATTTGTACATGCTGTTGTTTATTTGAATGTAATTGGGATGCTAAAGGACCCATGAGTATCAATGTTGTCAATTTGTGTCTTCGTATGTTCGATTTGGTGAAACAAAGGATGACAGTGAAACCCAATTCCGAAATTGGTGGAAATTTTGATGAAGCGAGGCTGGAGTGGCTGATTCTCATCTCATTTGTATACCTAATAAGAATTTTTGAAAAGATTAATAGGTCATCCTGTGTGTATTTTAGACTAATCCAATATACTGGAAACATTAAAGTTTTTAAAGCCTAGGGGCCATTCCGTGTGAAATGTAAACATTCTAAACAATGTATAGGGCCAATATATGACTTTCGATAATCTTGGTATAGCTTCATCCTTGCCCAGAAGAATCAATATTCCTGATTTTCATTCTCATATGTTCATATTGGCGGAAACACATGGTTATATCGAAACTCATGTCTGAAATTGGAAGCTCTGATGAAATTTAGATGAAGTGCGGATGTGGGTGTTCGAGGAGGAATTGCCAAGTGGAGAGAAACTCTCGGAGGTCATCAATCAAACCAATGTAATATCCATTTCACACTTCTTTGCCAATTTTGTGTCAACGAGTATCTGTGATCACTATTCTAAGTTTACATACATCCTCCTTCTTTTGGCAGGAGAATGTTAAGTACCTTCCCGGTATAAAACTTGGCAAAAATGTTGTTGCAGTTCCTGACCTTGAACATGCAGGTAATGAATTCCTAATATGAAATGATTTTCAGTGATTAATTTATAGTAACAACCAGAATTAAGAAACTAATAGAGCATAAAATGCAGTGGGTCGATCCATGCCTTGTACGACTGCATTCCTTGTACAGTATTTTTTTTTTGTTGATATGATTGTACAGTATTTGAACTTGACCGAAACTTTTCCACACTCGGAAACTTGTAACTCGGGAGGCGTGCCGAATATCCATTTTCCAAGTCCAACTCAAACCTTTTAACTCCCTTTTCAAAAGCAAATTTAATCCAGCTATCGACATCATGATAATAATGAGGATCCAAACAAAACCGAATTATAAATTCGTCTATAAATGGACCCTGGTGAAGTTTCAAAACCTGATTAACAGAACTTGCATACGAAGAACTGTTGATCCTTGCACCAATTGCCACCGATTTCCAATCATAAAAGTTCAAACTACGAGTGATAAATGTCCACAAGTATCTCCATTTACGTGAGAGGACACTAGTTCTTCCTGCTTCCTGAAGCGTCAAAAGAGAGAGAATTGCCACAAGGATGTCCTCTGGCAATCGACTAATCTGATCCTCTCCAAGAATCTCCTTCTTCTAACCAGAATTTTGCAAACCAAAAAAAAAAAAAAAAATTGTGAGACATAAATAGATAGTTTTATGATATCCCCTAACTTGTCAACGAATAATAAACACTGCTATGTCCCTTGTGCCAAGACAACGATAACGATGACTAATAAAATAATAAGTACATGGACTGTGCATTGCTGAACAGGAAACAAGATATATTTCAGAAGATGAATGTTTTAACACACTTATTAGATAAAGAACTGAACCATGAGCACAAAAGTCCAAGTGAAAAAAAGAAGTAAAACAAAATACAATAACGAAAAGCAAAGATGAAACATCAAGTTTTTGAAAGAAGAATTGAATTATGTTTATGCATTCAGAATATAAGTCACCTTGTTTTTCCCAGTACAAGAGGCGCGATAAACAGAATACAACTTTGCCACTTTACGGGGATTATACAGTGGCCTATGCTTTGTTCTCTCGCCTACAAAAATTACAGTAAAGAACCATCAGCAATAACAAGGTTAGAAACGCCTTAACATCAAATAGGGAAAGAACTCCACGACTAAACAGAGAAGATCACTATTAACTAACCAGTTGAAGTTAATTGTTGCTTTTGCCCATCCCCCCCGATTATAGAGTTCCTTTGTACCTGAAATAATTTATTCTCTCTCTTTAATCTGCAGAAATAATACACAACAAATTAGATAGATTTGTCTCAATTTCCCATCCAATCTGCAAAAATTCGAAAACACGGGAATGAATAACCTAATAAACATGGATAAAGTCGGAAACTTTGACAATAGGGTCAACATCTGAAATATGAGGTGAATAAAATGTAGTATTTTATCTTAAACTCTCGAAAAGAAGAAGAAGAAGAAGATACAGTTTTCCAAAAGATTTTAGCACCCAGGTGCTAAAATCATGATATTTCAAATTAAAAAATGAAGTGGTTCCGTGTATCGTTGGACAGATCGAATTTTTCAAAAATAATTTGCAACACAAAAAAAAAAAATTTAATTTTCAGGAGGTGTGGACTAGAATTTTTCCCTGTTTGTTGTATCTTTTTCCGGGTGAAATCTTTGTAATTCATTAACGTCCATGAAGATAGTAATTACTAGGAGTACTTACTAGCTAATTGTATTAGATTCCAAACGGAGCTTTTAACTGATTACAACAGAAAAGTTGTTAGCCATTAACTAATTACAGTTACAAAATAATCAATGACTTCACTTAGCCCGTGAAAAGGAAAAAAAAAAAAAAATGCCTTCACTTGGCACTGAACCACCTGAACCTTTTGAGCTTAATGACCTTTGCTCACTCACACTCTTCGTCTCTCCCCGCGATTTGAATTTGATTGTCCCCGCTTATAAAAGATCATTCCCGCACATTTGAAAACCTAGAGCACCAACTCTCTCACTCTCAGTCGTTCAGGTCTCTCTCTCTCTCTCTCTCTCTCTTTATGTAATTGTAGCGTAATGGATTTGAATTATCTTCCTCTGTTGATTCGATTGAACTGTGTGTATGTACGAGATCAATTATTTGTCTAATTCTCTTCTGATTTGAACTGTTGTAGACACCCCGATTTTGACCCGAGAAACTTATCAAGCATCTCCGATGATGAAAATGTCCGATAAGAGCACGCGAGGCTTGATTGTGAACTTGGAAACCCTTCCTAAACCTCTCCAAAATAAACCCGAGCCTACACCACCTTCTAGTACATTCAAAACCCTCTTTTATGATATATAATGTGTCTCAATCCGTTTTAAAATGAGGGAGATGTGTCCATTTTACCAAAACAACTTATTTTCCCGACCTTCTGAGGGTAAAATGGTCACATATTTTGATGTACAAATCATCTTGGGTTCAAACCACTTGGGTTAGAAAGTAGACTTGACAAGCTTTCCAATGCTTCAAACCATGCACAAAACGGAGTTCGGTAGCACCCGAAATGGCCCCGCGAAGTTTGGAATGTTGTGCTGTCTCCTAATCCAGGCGCCTGGATTACCCTATTCCAGGCGCCCGGATTCACTCCAGATACTTGTTGTCCAAGATCAAGTGAGTGGGGAGGAGCGTTTTGAGGATCATTTCTGGGATTTTCTGCAGAAAACTGTTAGAGATAGTGGGAGAGAGATGATGACCTATGGTGACCCTTTAAACCTCACCCCTAAGAGGTCCAAGTGGCCCCTTTTGAGCCTTTCTTTGCCTATTTAAACACCCCTTCTCCTCCATTTGAATAGGATCAGCTCTCACCTCTCTCTCCCTTACTGTTATTCTGCCCAAATATTTCCAGAAACTCATCCCCAACTGATCCCTCTCAATTTCATCCATTTTCAACCATCAAAACTCAATTTTCCTCCATCCTAACTCCACAAACTCACTTGATTCTACCCATTTTTCATCATCCACAATCAAACCCCTAATCAAACCACCTATAATCAGTTTGATACACCTCCAATAATCAAAATCCAGTCCACTCAACTTCCAAAAATCATCCCAAATAACTCTCCAAAGTTCACCAATCAAGGTTTCAAGGTAGTTTACCTACCAAGTTGTGTTCAAATGGCCCTGAGGGGGACTCAACCAAGTTCTTACTAGTCTTTCTATGCTAGTGGAGTACTTGGAAGAGGTTTGAAACATGTAAGGAAGAAAATCATTTTTAGCATTCAAGCATTTCTATGACATTCAAGCTCATTGTTAGCATATTCATTATACCAAAGATTAAGATCATTTTACATTCTTTCTTTCTATTTTATGGTCATAAACTTGTTCAATAGTTCATCATATGCATAGAAGATCATGGTACTTGCTAAGAATCAGTTTGACATGTTTCATTGCATCCATAAAGCATCTAAAATCAAGCCTCTTTTAAGTTCATATCATGCATTTGAGTTGAGCTTGAGGTTCATGCCTGCTACCGTGTTGTTAAACATCACTTAGAGTGTGTATGAATCAGTTAAAAGCATTGCATTTGGTTGCTTACTGTCAAAAATGGAGTTTTGAGTTTGCTGTCTGGTGGGCCATCCAGGCGCCTGGATCTGCCTAATCCAGGTGCCCAGATGGCAATCCAGGTGTGATTCGCACGATGTTTGTGGTTGAGTTTAGACATCTTTCAGTACAATCCAAGCATGTTTTAGTCAAATTTCAGTACCTTATGCATATAGAACATCCTCACATGACACAAGCACAAGCATCCACTTTCATTTCATTAATTTCCTTTATGCATTTATGTGTTATTGCATGAGTTGGTAATTAAAGTCTATTCAAATGCTATTTTCAAAATCCCTTAAATATTTAGTAGAGACCGGTAGTCACACCGGGCGTGAGGGGTGCTTTAAATTCCTTCCCCTCGCGTAACGTAGCTCCCGGACTCGAGAAATCTCATTTTGCGAGACCAGTACAATATTTTCCATTTCAAAGGGCAAAAGAGTCATTTTTCAACAGGTTTCTCGGGTACGATCCTCAAACCCGCGTGGCGACTCCATTCAATCAATCAAAACCGCTTTTCAAACCGCAATCAATTTCGTGGACATTCCCGCGGGGTGTTCACAACTGTGTATTTTGAAATTCACTCATTTTTTATGGAATTCTCGTCTGATTTGAACTGTGTAGGTATTTAGAAATTCACTCGCACATTTGAAAACCTAGAGCACCAACTCTCTCACTCTCAGTCATTCATCTCTCTCTCTCTCTCTCTCTCTCTCTCTCTCTCTCTCTCTATGTGTGTGTGTTTATGTAATTGTAGCGTAATGGATTTGAATTTTCCTCTGTTGATTGGATTGAACTGTGTGTATGTACAAGATCAATTATTTGTCTAATTCTCTTGTGATTTGAACTGTGTATTTTGAAATTCACTCATTTTTTATGGAATTCTCATCTGATTTGAACTGTGTAGGTATTTAGAAATTCACTCGCACATTTGAAAACCTAGAGCACCAACTCTCTCACTCTCAGTCATTCATCTCTCTATCTCTCTCTCTCTCTCTCTCTCTCTCTCTCTCTCTCTCTCTCTCTCTCTCTCTCTCTCTCTCTCTCTCTCTCTCTCTCTCTCTCTCTCTCTCTCTGTGTGTTTATGTAATTGTAGCGTAATGGATTTGAATCTTCCTCTGTTGATTGGATTGAACTGTTGTGTGTATGTACGAGATCAATTATTTGTCTAATTCTCTTCTGATTTGAACTGTGTATTTTGAAATTCACTCATTTTTTATGGAATTCTCGTCTGATTTGAACTGTGTAGGTATTTAGAAATTCACTCGCACATTTGAAAACCTAGAGCACCAACTCTCTCACTCTCAGTCGTTCAGCTCTCTCTCTCTCTCTCTCTCTCTATATATATATATATATATATTACTGTAGCGATTTCAATTATTGAACTGTGTGTATGTACGAGATCAATTATTTGTCTAATTCTCGTCTGATTTGAACTGTTTATGGACATATGTGTTTTGAAATTCACTCATTTTTTATGGAATTCTCGTCTGATTTGAACTGTGTATTATGTACATATGCTGGTGCATTTTCTAACGTAGATGGACAATCGTCCTATTACCTGGAAAAGAATCACTAACCAATCAATTAGAGTTGAAGAATCAAAGAGTGCAAAAACCCTTCTGGCTCTGGAGTACTACAGAAACGAATTGCGAATTATGGAACTTGCAGAGCAGATTGCCGGGCTGAATGGGGTTGAACAGGAGGCCGCAAATACTCGGAGAGACGAGCGGATTGGCAGGAGGGAGTATATAAATAACAGTAGGGCGGCTGCCCGAGCCGATTACCGCGCCTTCAAGGCCAAATTCAGGCGCTTGGTGCAGAGATTCAACTATGGGACACCGGCTGTGCTCAGTTGTTCCAGAGGTGTTGTTGCCTTGGCCGAGATGAGGCGGCGTGCTATCGCCCCGGTGGTGATACACTATAGGGTGTCAACGAGTGCCAGAACACTCGATGAGATAAGAAGGGCAGGGGTTCGTTGTGATATACCCATCCAAAACCCAGGGGTACTTACTCAAATAATTGTTGAGTAAGTTCCTTTGGGTATGTACATATGCTTTGGCTGTTTCTTTGTTCTTTTCTTGAAGGGTGTCTCGACAGTTCATGAGACACCGTGAACAACTTTGTTCTTTTCAACTTTGTTCTTTTCTTTGTTTTTTACGAGGTTTTGAGACACCGTGGATGGTTAGAGTTGTTCCCTCTTCAAGACAGTTCATGAGATCTGCATTGGTCGTCTTCCACCGACAGCCATAGTTGAATACAGCCAAAGTTGAAATCATCGATCG
This sequence comes from Vaccinium vitis-idaea, assembly GCA_963854785.1. Lineage (NCBI taxonomy): Eukaryota > Viridiplantae > Streptophyta > Magnoliopsida > Ericales > Ericaceae > Vaccinium > Vaccinium vitis-idaea. Next base: position 39,176,577 of record OY978222.1, on the reverse strand, counting down.
CAACCCAAATTCTCTGATGGTTTTGCTTTCTTACTAATTCTCATATATAGCATAATTCAATCGAAATGTTGTTCTAGCTTCTAGATGGTACTTTGTCTCATCAATTCATATAATACCATGTGGATGTTCGAATAGACGGAATTCTCTGATGGTTGTTCTAGCTTTCTTACTAATTCTCATATATAGCATATAGAAGCTAGAACAACATTTAGATTGAATTATTCTCAACAATTATTTGAGTAAGTACCCCTAGGTTTTGGAAGGGTATATCACAACGAACCCCTGCCCTTCTTATCTCATCGAGTGTTTCGCCCCTGGCACTCGTTGACACCCTATAGTGTATCACCACCGGGGCGATAGCACGCCGCCTCATCTCGGCCAAGGCAACAACACCTCTGGAACAACTGAGCACAGTCAGTGTCCCATAGTTGAATCTCTGCACCAAGCGCCTGAATTCGGCCTTGAGGGCGCGGTAATCGGCTCGGGCAGCCGCCCTACTGTTATTTATATACTCCCTCCTGCCAATCCGCTCGTCTCTCCGAGTATTTGCGGCCTCCTGTTCAACCCCATTCAGCCCGGCAATCTCTCTGCAAGTTCCATAATTCGCAATTCGTTTCTGTAGTACTCCAGAGCCAGAAGGGTTTTTGCACTCTTTGATTCTTCAACTCTAATTGATTGGTTAGTGATTCTTTTCCAGGTAATAGGATGATTGTCCATCTACGTTAGAAAATGCACCAGCATATGTACATAATACACAGTTCAAATCAGACGAGAATTCCATAAAAAAAATGAGTGAATTTCAAAATACACAGTTCAAATCACAAGAGAATTAGACAAATAATTGATCTCGTACATACACACAGTTCAATCCAATCAACAGAGGAAGATAATTCAAATCCATTACTTTACAATTACATAAACAGATAGAGAGAGAGAGAGAGAGAGAGAGAGAGAGAGAGAGAGAGACCTGAACGACTGATAGTGAGAGAGTTGGTGCTCTAGGTTTTCAAATGTGACAAAGTTCTCTGATGGAACAACATTTAGATTGAATTATGCTATATACCATTCACAAGGTAACATGGTATTATATGAATTGATGAGACAAAATTCTCTGATGGATGTTCTAGCTTTCTTACTAATTCTCATCAATTCATATAATACCATCGCTTCCGCCTAGCTAGCGGGTATCAGAGGAAACACGATGAACTTCTCCAATCAGCAAATCGATCCTAACCCCATCTCTCCAATCAGCAAATCGATCCTAACCCCCTAGTTCGAAATCCAAAACCCCACCTCGAAACCCTTTTTTTTTCATCCGAAACCCTAACACCCCATTCCAGATCCACCCTATTTCAAGACCCTTTCCCCCCAGTTCGAGATCTAAAACCCCATATCGTATCCCTTTTTTTCATCATCTGTGATCCTAACCCCCTTTTTCGAGACCCATAACCACAAATCGAAACCATCATTCCGACCCACTTTCGTCCCTGATACTCTCTTCCCTGTATCTTTCCACCTCTGTTCTCTTCTCTGTTTGTCGATCACTGCTCATCGGATCAGGTGGCATCTTTTGGGTCGACGAGTCGGCCTCAGGTGAGTCTGACCGGAGCTCCGGTATTTTTTCAGGAGGGAGTTTTCTTTTTAGATCAGGCATTCATTTTTCTCGCATCGGTAAGTTTCTTCAGTTGATTCCTCTGCTATGCTTATCAGTGATTGTCCTTGAATAAGCATATGGATCGTAGTAGTTCGGATAATGGGGATTGGATTCCTGTGGTTAAGAACCCTCACAGTCAGTTTCATGGTACTGTTAATCATAGGTACCAGGGATTCCACACATTATTTGTAGACAATCTTCCTGTGGATGTTGGAATAGATGAGATTAGGGTTTTATTCGACAAGTTCGGGGTTGTTAGGGATGTGTTCATTCCATTGAAGAGGAGCAAAGTTACTTGCAACAAATTTGGTTTTGTGAGATATGACTGTCGTGTCTCGACAGATGTGGCAATATCCAAAGCTAATGGCATGTTTTTCAAGGAAAGGAAATTGTTTGTTAAGTCTGCAAGTTTTGGGAAAAAGGATGTCATCGAGGATAGAAGGCTTAAAATATCAAGGAATCATGGGTTTGAAGCAGGGACTAGATTTCCAAACAGAATCCAAAGCTATCATATTAGGGTGGATTCTAATAAGACAGCAGAAAAAGGGGCTCCTCTTCTGAGGAACAATCGTGGGGTTGGATCCTATGCGGAGGCTCTTGCGGGACATAAGGAAGAGCGGAAATTAGCATCTAAAAGTATTCAGTGTCACTCTATTGGAAATGGTTGGCTTTTTAGGAGTGCTGTTGCAAAAATCCGTAAGCTTATTTCTGCAAAAGATCTTGAAAATGTTTTCAACTCAGAGAAAATCTTTGATATCCAAATTAAAGCGATTGGCGGAAGGTTTGTGATTGTAACGTTTGCCAATGAAAAAACCAGGGACAAGATTTTAAAAGAAAAAAATGGGTGAAGAACTGGTTTGATGAAATTAAACTGTGGAATGGCGAGCAAGCTAAAGATGAGAGATTTGTGTGGATCTCTTGCTTTGGGATGCCCCTTAGTGCTTGGTCCTCGCAAACTTTCAAAGATATTGGTAGTTTGTGGGGTGACTTTCTTGAGGTGGACGAAAACACTTTGAAAGGAGGATCATACGAGAAGGGCAGAATATTGATTGCGACTGACCATTCCCAAAGGATAGAAGGGATAGTAGAGCTTGTTGAAGATGGAATGCAATACATAGTCAGAATAGAGGAGGAGAGTTCTTTCAGGAAGGTGGAGTCTAGTAATTCTTTTTCAGTGATTGATTCGGTGAGAACTCATGAAGACCAGTTTTCTCAGGTCCCTAAGTAGACCCAGTCATCAGAAATGGGTGCAGAAGAGGATCCTAATGTCAGTACCTTTAAGTCCTCTCAAGATTTGGAATCATTTGTGGAGGATTCTTTGGGCCTTCAATCTCTCTTCCATGAGATCCATGGTGGTGAGCCAGTGGAGAAGACGAGTAGTCATGAGAAGATATTATATGGCAATCCGATTGATCCGAGTTCGTTAGATAAGGCGGATTCAAGGGGTTCTGATTTTGATGACTTGGATCTTGTCTCGAATGAACCTCTTAGTAAGTATGTGGAGTGTATGCGCCATAAGAAAGCACACAAAACCAAGATGGATAAACGAAGGAAAAATGTGTGGTGCAAGAATCCTTTGAAAACTACAATTTTTTCTAGGACTGTTACCCGGGATAGTAAGAGAAGCGTTTCTACGATGGGATCGAAGAAAGGAAAGAAATGTCGAGGGTCCTACTCAACCGATCCAAGTAGAGGTTAGTAGCGACATTCGTAAGAGGAATTCGAATTTTATCAAGGAAGCCCGGGAGAACATGAAGATGAGTGCTCGTCTTGGTGTAAAATTTCATGGAAGGGAGAGTTACAATATTAAGAAGTTCTTAATTAGAATTGAAGGGAGTGGAAATGTCAGAACAAGATATTATAGCAGAAATTAAAGCTCTTGATATTTTGGAGGGAGATGCCTCCATTTCTGTGGAGCTCTGATCAGCCGATTGATGATGGGTGATCTCTAGCGTTGATCCCATTGTTGCTAGTTGGAGGTTTCATTGTTTGGGGGCTTTTTTGTTTCTTCGGGTGTTTTTGATGTTGTTGGCCTTTTGTTCTCTTGGTTGTTTAAGGAGTTTAAGCTTCTTAGGTTGTTTTCTTATCTTGCTGTAGTTTTTGGGGGTGATTCAGGAGTATTTTTTTCTTGGTTTTTGTTTCAGGTTCTGGTTGGTATCTTACCACCCTTCTTGTTTTGGGTTATTTTCCCCTTTGGGCCCTTGGCGTTTTCAGTCTTGGGTCCCTTTAATCTTTGTAATTCGTTTTCAAAGTTTAATAAATTCTTTGCTTAGCAAAAAAAAAAATAATCTAAAAGGAAAAATCAGATAACACCACCACACCATTTTTCATTTTATGTTATAGCTATTATAGAGCTTCCACAAGCCAAATACAGCCCTGGAGGACCATAAATCAAGAGCCAAAAAAAAAGAAAAAGAAGACGACTTTTTTTCCCTCACACCAAACCAATGCGTTACTTTTACAATTGCAGTCGGAAAATTACCCAGTTCTTAGTCTATCCAACCGATCAACACTCTTACGTGCTCTCTCAACTTGGTGGTCGAAGCTTTTCCGGGGCCTCTCAATGCAATCCACGCTTCTCCTGGACCTTTCCATTTGGTCAAATGAGAACTTTAGTTTTTCTAGCTTGTCGGCGTTGTTATGGGACTGATTTTTCAGTTTCTCAGGCCTGTCAACGCTCTGCCTTGGTTTCTCTCTCCGATCAGTGCTCTTCCTTGAAGCCTCGGAAACATCTGTACTCCTCCTAGGTTGCTCAAACTGGTCTGTGCTCCTCATTGAAGAGTGTCTCTGAGAAGGTGGTTTCCCCACAAAAGCCACGAACTTCTTCAGATGCCTGACATACTCTGGATATAACTCTAAATCGCAGTGGTTCCCTCCTTTCAGCCAAAGTGGCTCATATTTCTCTCTACATAGCTTCCAGAGTTGCTTACCATGAGAGCAATCAACAACCTCATCCGAAGTTCCCTAAAGAATAGTTAAACACCGAAGCAAAGTAAGAACAACTAAATTTACTAGAGGTATTATGATCGAAAACATGTTCAAATGAGAAGCGTTTATTCGACTGTTGTATCCCAGCCACAATGCCCGCGGCCAACGGATATGATAATTCACAAGGGTAACGTCGTTAGATACACATAAAGCACCTGTACCTAATGTAGACACTTGGATCCTTGAGTTTTTAGAAAAAGAAGCTCACATTAGCTGGGAAAAAAAAAAAACATTTCTAGCATTATAAAATTCTGCATTTGTTTTATTCCATTTGGATTCTATTACATTTGTAAATTATTTCAGACATTGTGTACGAATACTTCGAACATAGATTACAGATAAACGTCAAGATGTGTATCCAAATGTTGAAATTGCGTACTTACATGAATGATCAGCACAGGACAAGTAACCGATGGGATTTTGTCAATGTTCTGCACCCAATCAACACAAAAATAATGTTTAATGAGATGAAAACCTGGGCTTTCAGTTAAACATAATGCTAAAGATAGATGGTTGGAAGAAGATGAACAATACCTTATAGATGTCAAACCAGTAACTCCTCTTCACAGGATACATGACTCTTAAGCCTGAAAGTATAGGACTATGCAGAACCACAGCTCTCAACTTAGGCAGACGAGCCGCAAGATCCAAAGTGGGGCCACTGCCAACAGATTGACCATAAAGGATAATATCCTCCTGCTTCGCACCGTAGCTCTCCTCAAGACATTTGTATACAGCTTCAATATCCGCGTATGTGTTCTGCTCACTTGGCTGCAACTGTGGAAAGATGTGAGTCCTACAAGACACTTTGAGCTACTGCACTTGCACTAGATGACCGATTTAACTAAATTTTTACAATTAAGAAAATACATTTGCCACACACCTTCCCAGAAGACTGTCCATACCCGGAATAATCATACCTGCACAAAGTTAAACATGCATGAGAAAACTTCTTATATGACGAACTTTGAACTAAGTAAGAACAATATTTGTTGGGGTGTGACATTATCAGATCACAACAGTCTATTTTATTTGTTTCCTCTTTCCCCTAATCTTGCATGTTAACTTATGAATCCAACACAAATTCGTAGTAGAGAATCGAGACATGAGAACGCGAACCACAGGTGGAAAATCCATAGCTATCACATGAAGGCAAATACGTAATGATAATGATTATTGAGCAGCTTTGAGCTATTCTGATAAAGAAAAGCTGAGAAGGGAAATGAGCTCGGTGGCTCTTATCCTCTAGGTCCACAAAATGGATGAGACGGAGGAAAGCAGCACAATTTTTTTTAGTAGAGGTCCATAAATTAAGCTACATAAAGACACCGGCCCATGAACTCAAATGCAAAAAAAGTCCAACCTTTTCTATAAATCATGATCCGTAACAACTAACAAGATAGATAGCGAAAACATCTCAAGACACCAAACAGTTTCGAGTTTTGATGCCATCATTTATTTGTTTTCGTGATTGCTTTGGCAAAAAAATAATAAAATGATTTTTTCGTCTATTCGTTTTGTCTTTATTCAAAAACATTTACATTTTTTAGTTTTGTGTCAAGTTTTCGCGAATAAAGGATTTGGCTTGACGAAAAGAATCCCTAAAGTATAAAATTATGGTCAAAAGTAAATTTTTTAAATAAAGCCGAAAATAAATCAGTTTACTGTATTAATTTTGGCTTTATTAAAAAAAATAGTTTTGACTCGAATTTTATACTTTTTTAGGTTCATCTCGTCGAGACAAATCAATAAACTACAATATCTTGACGCAAAATTAAGAAATGTAATTTTTTTTTAAAACAAAGACAAAACGAATAAACTAAAAAAATCAATTCAAACTTTTTTGCCAATTGAGAAGTAGTACTAGTAAATACAGTAAACAACAACCAGCTCTACCAAACAGGAAATCTTGCTTGCCGCTTATTTTAGCGTACCAAACTGGCCCTTACTAAATAGTTCAAGAAATGGAGGCAGACTCCAACGCAAATCCTTCTTCCGGCGGCTATTACTCCGCCGCGAACGACGGCAGAACGGTGGAGGAGTGTCAAGACATGATCCAGAGAAGTCTCAGAAGTATCTTTTATTCTCTCTCTCTCTCTCTCTCTCTCTCTCTCTCTAGGGTTCAGGGTTTTACATCTTCTATTCAGTAATTACAAAATCTGAATTTGAATAACCCCATTTCAATTCTTTGTATGAATTCATTTTCTTTTCCTCAATTGCAGCTCCAATGGTGAAATTTTTAAGGGAACATTTGGTGAAATCTGGATGCAATATCGGGGATAATTTCATCAAGGCCATCCATTGTGACCAAAAAGTGAGTGGCGGTTACGTCCGCGGCGAAGGGGTAATCATGATTACATTGACATTTTCCCCCTTGAATTAAATTTTCCTGTTAAAATTTGATCTTGATTTGTTATGTTCCAAATTGAGCTGCGTTGGTATACAGAGATCTGTTAATTCATAATTCTGTTGTTTTTTGGTGCCACTTCACGAGTCCAGCTCCTCTCCAATCCCTTCAAATGGATTGGAGATTACAATTCTGGCCTGGAAATTTTTTTTACGGCCCCATTTTAAAGATCGAGACCGCTCATTGTTGTTTAGCTCGTTGAGAACAATATAATCCTTTCGACTATTTATCCAATATAATCCTTTCGAAATCGTATTCGTATCCAATAATAATCGATCAACTTGATATTTGGCATGCTTGATGCTCGCATGGAGTTCGAAAATATGGACGGTCCCAGTCATTGAAGTGGGATCGGAAAAGTTTTTCCGTGCTGGAATTTGAGAAATCGTTCTCTCCAATTAATTTTAAGGGATTGGAGAGGAGCTGGACTAGATGGTGAGAGATTTGGTGAGAAATCAAATGGGCCAAACAAGTGGGAGATTCTCATTTGGTATCTTTTCTTTTCTCACCAAATCTCTCCATTTTGGTGAGAAATCAAATGGGCCAATAAAAATTCACTTTTTCATCCAAACAAGTCGGAGATTCTCATTTGGTCTCTTTTCTCATCATTTCTTAGCATCCAAAGGGGCCAGTGTTGGGTAGGATTCTGGAATGTCTTTTGTTTGTTGGATGAAAATCTTATGTATATTACGAATGACCATTTCTCTTTGTATGTCTGTTTTTCTTAGATAATGGTGTGTAGTAATCACATGACCTTACAAGATGAGGTAAACCAAGTAGTTATCCATGAGCTCATTCATGCGTATGACGATTGTCGTGCTGCAAACTTGGACTGGGCTAATTGTGCTCACCATGCTTGTAGTGAGGTTTGTGTCACTAAGCTTACTATCTTCTTTTTTGTTGGATTTTCTTTAATCACAAGGCCCTTCTGGTTACTCTGGTTTCTACCGAAAACAGATTCGGGCTGGTCATTTAAGTGGTGATTGCCACTACAAAAGAGAGCTGCTTCGTGGTTCTCTGAAGATACGAGGTCATGAGCAGGTGAGGTCTATTCTCTTTTCCGATTCCAAGTCTTGAGTTCACGAGGCCAGTTTGTTCTCTTTTGAACACTTTAGACTATTCACTTATCTTTCCCCTTTACTGGCAATGTAAACTAATCTATTTCAGGAGCATTGACACGCATATATTCTCTCTCGCTTGTTTAAACTCAACGGATGTGTACATGTTTCGGAACTTGCTTTCCAAGCTTTTTGAGGCTAAAATGGTTGCAGTAGTTGAATCTAATCCATATATTGGTCGCTTATGAAAAACAAGTCAAATCCTTGCAAAACTTGGAAATATGGAAGTACCTCACCATTGGCTACTATGGGTTCAATACCGGCCTCTTCCTTTTTCATTGAGGAACAGACCTACCATGATTAAATACAATTCAAAATCTTCTTCAAATTTCCTGAAGGGAAGCGAATAACGCATCACATTAGTTTTGTCCACAGCTTTTTCCTTGTGCGAGAGAACCAAGAGTTAAATATATGACTTAATGTGCTGTCTAGCTCGTTCTTATATCTGGTGTTGATTTGTTCTCACATTTGTAGGAGTGCGTGAGAAGAAGAGCTATGAAATCAGTGACTGCTAACCCTTATTGCTCGGAATCAGCTGCTAAGGATGCTATGGAAGCTGTCTGGGACGTTTGTTACAACGATACAAAGCCCTTCGACAGAGCTCCTTGAAACATCAGAAATACTGCATCTCTCCCATTTGGCTTACCGACCCCGGCTGATCGTGGGACAGTTAGTTTTCTATCCCCTCCTATTACTTGAGTTACATGTGAAAGTGCGAAAAAGAAGGGTCAGTTCTTTCAAAGTTTTTCCTTCAATTTCACAGTAAGTTAAAAGGAGGATCTGACCCATTTTTGTCCAGTGTATACAAATGGTCTCACCTACAATATTTATCCGTTTCCCCCTGGTTCTTCATTATCTGTACGGATAGTAAATTGCTGTTGCAAATTTGTCCACTACTAAAAGTCGTGGAATTTTCAGATACAAATACTTGTATTCACATTCACAGTCAAATTGATTAGTGTCGGCCGTTGGGAAAGAGAGAAGGGAGAGAGCGAAAAATCACAATTCTATTTACTCCCTCCGCCCTAAAATGTCCGTACACCCTTTACGAAAATGAATGTACTTTATTGGATAACTTTTGAAATTTACGCTTCTTTTTTTATTTGACAAGACCATTCCAAATGTAAAATTGTAGTAATGATTATGGGCAAAATTAGAAAAAATAAAAATGAAATAATGGAATGATTATGTCTTGAAAAAATTGGAATCTCAAAGTGTCCCTACATTTGAAATGGAGTACTTGGTTTTGGAGAGAAGGCTAGAAAAAGGTAACAGCCTCCGACACTTCCCAGAAACAAAAGACTTAATAAATATCTTAAAAGATCTTTCAAAAAAATCTTACAAATCGGCGATATTCTTTCGGTAATCCTACCGGTGTAGAAAATTTTGTATAGAAAATGTACAAATCGCTCTCGGGGACCCACTTTTGGGTCCCACACGAGTGATCGTTTCAAACGGTGTGATTTTGGTTCAAGCACTTCTAACCGTCCGATTGAACTGAAATTTTGTGGAGCCCCTCGGAAAAATATTCTAAGAATAATGAACGGTTCGGATCACTCGTGTGGGACCCAAAAGTGGGTCCCCGGGAGCGATTTGTACATTTTCTGTACAAAATTTTCTGTACCAGTAGCAGGATCCATATTCTTTAGTCTCAATTCGTAAGGTGTGTATCTATTTGAAATTTTGTGTATTTTCATGATAGTGAAGATAGTAGAGCTTATTATTAGGTGGATCAATGCATCTTTTGGAACTTGCATCCCCCTTTGAATGGAGGAATTTCAGAAGAAAAGAAGAAGAAATGGTTTCTAGCCAAATTTCTTCTTTGGACGGAGTATTTTGGTCAGAAGAGAAAAAACAATTGATCGGCTCTTCCCTTTTATCACATAATCTCACCATTTTTTTGTAAGATTTGGTGAGAAATGACTCGTCTTTTTAGTAATAAATGACTCTCCTTTCTGATCTCATCTTTTCTCATCATGGAAAAGGGCTCTTAGAGAAGAGAATATAAAGGGAGAGGAAAAGGGGGGGGGGGGGGGGGGAAACCTTTTTTGATTTGGTATTTCCCATCTCCAACTTCCCATGCGCAGTGTTAAAAGAACAGCGGGCATAGAACTGAACCACCTAAACATTTTATTACAAAAACTAAGAAAGACAATAATTAATGTGCAAAAACTATGTCAATATCTGTGATGAAAAATATGTGGTGACAAGTTTTATAATAAATGGGTAATGATTTTCACAACCCATATTTTTAAAAGGCATGAAGAGAGGAGACACGAGTCTCACATATCAATCAGGGATGGACCCCTCCACGGAACCGGTGTTGCCAATAGAGGCGGTTACCCTTGCTAAAAAAAAAAAAAAAAAACTCTAGTTTTATATGGGAAAAAAAATTTCAAAGTTTTTCATATGATTTGTATAAGCTCGCCTCGCCCCTGCGTAGTGAAATTCCCGACTCCGTCACTAATATCAACTCCTTGGAGACAAATTAATACAACACTTTGCTCCAACTTTTATTGAACCCTAGATTGGATGCAGGAGTCCTCTTCAGTCTTCAGCAAAGATTGTGATCAACTTTGTGCCGATGATGAAGTTGATCTTCTGATGCAAACTAGAGGGGCCGAGAATAATTAGTGGGGGGTCTGCTGTTCGCGGGGTCGGCAGGCCATGCCAATCCCCATCCACACCGTCTATTTTGCACATCAATGGCTCGGATGTATCAAACAATGGACGATTCGGATACACTTTGGAGAGGTGAGATCTGAATCGATGATGCGCTAAATAGACGGCCGGATGAGGTCGGCACCCCCTGCCGTGAATTGGGATCGGCAGAGTCCCCCAATTCGGAATTAGTCCCTAAAATAAAAATAAAAATATTCTTGAAGTGACTCGAAAATTTATGTTAGAAGTAAATCAAAATACTGGTATGTTTCTCTATCAATATGAAAATAACAAGTCTCTCTACAACCAGAATGATGTATTTATTATGGGTGGCCTGCGTTACGCCCAGGCCAAAAACACATGACATCCATTGGTTCCAACGAAACGTGTATGTCTTCCTTCTCCCCAAGTCAACTTCGGCCTTCCATATCCACGGCTCATCGTCGTCCAAGTATAATTGCCCGAAGTCGTCTGCCACAAAGTTTTTCAAAACCTCCTTCTTAGGAGTCGCGTGAAATAAGCCACTTGAATCAATTACCCGTGACTCAGCGATAATGTCCATCGAAAGAATGAGGTGTCCTACACGATGCAAGCCCCCTTCTCACCGTTATTTTCTTTGGAGTCTTGCAAACTGGTGGCATGTAACCCGCATGACTACAATTTCAACATTAGCCTTACTAGCAAGTACTTGTTATTCCCCACGGTTTCCCCTGCCGAGTGACTTTGACCATTTTTTGTTCTAATTCTGATCACTCATGGCCTAGCTTCTGCCTCTATGCTCGAAACATAGAGCTGAACCTAAACCAACTACACCAGACGCTACCTCTAGCAATGTCCTGCTAACTACCCATTCCAAATCAAACTCACAATTTCACTAAAAGTTTGAGTTTTTCCTTCCAGCTGAGTTATTAACCGTAGTAATCGTACATTGCCAGCTATCTAGTGATTAACAAGGCTTACACCTCATCATCAAACGTAATACCAATAGATACCGATTGGTCATTGAGATGCGACATAAATGAACAACCTTCAGACATATTCACATTGAAAAACTTTTTCATAAAGTGTACCTTATTTAGAGCATAGGGCTGCTTATACATCTGTGCAAGAGCGTTCATAAGATGGAACGGTCTTCTCCTTTAATATGTTGTGTACGACATACTTCGAAAGCGATAACCAGATCAAACCCAATGCCTTCAGTCAAGAACATCCCAATCTTCGTTACATTCTCATGTCTTCTTCCCTTTTTCCTCACCCAACAGCAAGCGGTAAAGATCCTTCTAATACACAAATAGTCATCTATCGGTGTCGTCCAAAAAGCAAAGTCCGAACCATCGAACTTATCAATCTCTCTTCTTATGAACTCATAGCTCTCACTAAAAAGACCCTAGATTGAACGAACCAAACTGAAACCCTAGATTGAATCTGATCGAACCCCATTCCATAACTGCGGCTCTAATACCAATTGTTGGGATTATTAACAATGTTGAAATACTCGCTCAACTCACGGACACACAAACTCTCAAGATTTTAGATGCTATGAATCACATAAAATAAACAAGAGAAAAGGAAGGAGAGAGAGAAAGACATAACACATAGATAAACGAGGTTTGACAATTGTTTACTGCTTGAGAGCCACCCCAGTTCACTATCAATCAACAGAGAAAGCCCTATAGCCTCAGTGCCTTGCATGCGATTCTATTCCCATCACGACTGTCTGGGCCGACTTAACCGCAGTCCATGTAAAGAACCCGCACCAACTAAACTGTTAACCCTTAACCTAATCACGTGATTTAAAAGGTTAATCTCGAATTATACAGTAGCTAATTGGGTTTCCTTATATAATAAATGTAATTTTGGTACTTGGACTATGTGGGATGTTACGGTCCAAGTTGAAAGTGTAAAAGCTTTGGACTTGCAATCTCTGCCGCGACCGTTCAGACGAGATTCATTGTTGCTAATCAGGCTTTACCTCAACTAATTTAATCTTCTAATGAACGGTGGAATTAGTTTCTAAAAGCGAATCAAGACACAGGTAAACTGGCTCGAATATGTGAGTTATAAAACACAAAGTACTTGTTTGTCAATTGTCATTTGTGCCTCCAATACGAAAATAACGAGTCCTTCACAACCACCATGGTATTTATGAGAGGTGGCCTCCATTAGACCCAGGCCAAACTGTTACCAGTAAATTGAGAGAGAGAAGGCGTTCATATCAATAAAACAGATCGACAGATTCAAAGATGTCGCAGATTGGTTCCAACGAAACGTGTCTCTCTTCTCTTCACCAGTCAACATCCACCTCTCACCGCCACCTCCCTTCTCATATCCCTCCTCTCTCTCCTCTCCCCCTTCTCTCTCTCATCCGCCTCTCCACCACTTCTCTCTCTCTTCCCAATGGCTCCAACTGCATCCGAAGACAATGTTGAGGTGCCCAACAAATCTCGAGTCACGGTTGTTGGTAGTGGCAATTGGGGTAGTGTGGCTGCAAAACTCATTGCTTCTAACACCCTCAAACTTACCTCCTTTCACGGTAATTCTCATCCCATTTGTTTTTGTTTTGTGTTTTACTCGGACATCTCGTTTGTTTCACACAGGCATTTCTACAAACACGTTCACGTCATGTTATGCATGGATTTTATCTATTTGCGTACACTTGGCGCGCGGAAAATAACCCATTAGAATCGGTGTTCTTTATTTGCATTATGTTCGAAACAATTCCCGTTTTGAAATTGGACGGAATCTTGATTATGTGAGGCTGAAAGACCTGATCTTCTCTCGTTCTTATACACAGGCATTTCTACAAACATGTCATCGGTAATTGCATTTCCCGTTTGTATCCAACTGGCATGCAAAAAAGACCGATTAGGATCAAAGTTTGCATCTTCATTTGTTCGAAAACATTTGAATGAAACTCAACTTTGAAATTGGTCGAAACCCAAGTTTGCATCTCGTTGCCTTCTCATTCTTGTGCAGGGATTTCTTCAAACACATTCGCATCACTTGTACATGCTTTTGTTTATTTGAAGGTAATCGGGCTGCTAAAGGACCCGTGAGTATCAATGTTGTCAATTTGTGTCTTCGTATGTTCGATTTGGTGACCAAAGGATGACAGTGAAACCCAATTCTGAAATTGGTGGAAATTTTGATGAAGTGAGGCTGCAGTGGCTGATTCTCATCTCATTTGTGTACCTAAGAATTTCCACAATCTTGCTAACGTCGTTTGTAAAAATGCTTTTATATTGCTCCCTCCTAAGGTCTTTCGTTTGAAACATCTGAGGTGCTATCAACTCATTTAGGGTCAATCCATACAGAGCTTTGCTCTAACTTTAATTGGGGCCCCGCTAATAGACAACGGGATTGGTCCCCAAGGATTAGTCGAGGTGCTGGAAACCTGAGTTATCAAAAAATGCATTTTTATTCATGTATCTATATGGCATGTAAGAGGTAAGATGTGAAATAGTTGGCTTCTTTAAACAGTTAAGAATACTCATGAATAGGAGGCCCGTGGAAAAGAATTTTTGAAAAGATTAATAGGTCATCCTGTGTGTAGTTTAGACTAAGACAATATACTTTAAACATTAAAGTTTTCGAAGCCTAGGGGCCGTTCCGTGTGTGAAATGTAAACATTCTAAACAATGTATAGGGCCAATATATGACTTTCAATAACCTTTGTATAACTTCATCCTTATCTAGAAGAATCAATGTTCTTGATTTTCATTTTCATATGTTCATATTGGCGGAAACGGATGGTTATATTGAAACTCGTGTCTGAAATTGGAATCTCTGATGAAATTTAGATGAAGTGCGGATGTGGGTGTTCGAGGAGGTATTGCCAAGTGGAGAGAAACTCTCAGAGGTCATCAATCAAACCAATGTAATATCCATTTCGCACTTCTTTGCCAATTTTGTGTCAACGAGTATTTGTGATCACTATTGTAAGTTTACATATTTCCTCCCTCTTTTGACAGGAGAATGTTAAGTACCTTCCTGGTATAAAACTTGGCCAAAATGTTGTTGCAGACCCTGACCTTGAACATGCAGGTAATGAATTCCTAATATTAAATGATTTTCATTTTTATTTATAGTAACAACCAGAATTAAGAAATTAGCAGAGCATAAAATGCGGTGGGTCGATCTCTGCCCCGTGCCCTTTTTCTGCTGCACAACGCGGCGAATTCCCATCTCTCTATCTTTTTCTAACCAATTTAGTTGGGAAATATGCAGTTAGGGATGCAAACATGTTAGTTTTTGTCACCCCTCATCAATTCATGGAGGGTATATGTGAAAGACTAGTTGGAAAGATAAGGGAAGATGCAGAAGCAATTTCCCTCATCAAAGGCATGGAGGTCAAGATGGAAGGTCCATGCATGATCTCTACCCTAATAACACAACAGCTTGGAATTAATTGTTGTGTTCTAATGGGGGCAAATATTGCTAATGAGGTATTTGAACCCCAATTACTGTGTTGATTTTGCATTGTTCTTGCACAGGCTTTTTGAACCATCAGTTGCTAATGATTAGATGCTGCAAATGCAGATTGCAGTGGAGAAGTTCAGTGAAGCTACAGTGGGATACAGGGAGAACAAAGAGATAGCAGAGAAATGGGTTCGGCTGTTCAGTACTCATTATTTCATGGTCTCAGCTGTGAGTGCAAACTGTTTTATGTTATTTGATTGGTAGGCATCGAATTCGTATAGAGAACACAATTCAAATAACATGAAATTTCTGTGTACAACAACTTTTGATGACTTAATCTCCTGGTTTGTTTCATTGGAAAAACATCCACACAAAAAAACAGTGTGAAGACGTGGAAGGAGTTGAACTTTGCGGGACCCTGAAAAATGTGGTCGCAATAGCAGCAGGTATTGGCGGTTTACTAATTTCTTTGAAGTTCCTTTATACTATATAATGTGTGAATGCATGATTTAATTTGAACTGGAACATTTTACCTGGGACAGGTTTTGTGGATGGTTTGGAAATGGGAAATAACACAAAGGTATGACAGAAAATCTAAAAGTGTTATACCATTACTCTCCACGTTTTTTCGTGGCATTTTGACTGCTTTTATGTTGTTTTAGGCTGCAATAATGAGAATGGGTTTAAGGGAAATGAAGGCCTTCTCCAAGCTCCTGTTCTCATCCGTTAAGGATAGCACCTTTTTTGAAAGCTGTGGTGTAGCTGACCTCATAACAACTTGCTGTAAGGAGGCGGATTTTTCGCTTTCCTATCTATAATAAAATTTCCTTAAAAAATATCCATTGAGCATAATAATAACATGCAACAAAATTATATTGTCTTGATTTGGCAGTAGGGGGAAGAAACAGGAAATGTGCAGATGCTTTTGCTCGGAATGGTGGGAAAAGGTCTTTCGATGAGCTTGAAGCTGAGATGCTGCAGGGCCAGAAACTGCAGGTAGATACCCTAAGAAAAAGTTATGGAATATAGCTGCATTTCTGTATATTAATGTATTTTCCTTGATTTCTTACCAAAGAAATGTGTACGAGGAGTTCTAATTAGATGATGAAAAAATTTATATCTCAAAATTGATAATGTTTCGAAAATCAAGACCATTCAGAATCTGTTGTTGAAAACAAGATTTTTTGGTGTCAGGGTCTGAGAATGTTGTAAAAACGTAGAGTTTTTATCTTCTATGAACATCTTTGATCTCCACATTCATCTACGAAATCATTGGATAGGCAAAAAAGCATGGTATATTTTTCCTTGATTAACGATTACTGAAGTAGTCACACCATAAACAAGTTATTTGAACACTATCAAAGAGTTTTTATCTTCTAAGAACATCTCTGATCTCCTCATTCATCTACGAAGTCATAGCATGATATACAATTACTGAAGAAGTCACAAGGTAAACAAGTTGTTTGAACATTTTGATTACCATCGACGATTAAGTAATTTATTAAGTAATTTGACTTGTGCTGCCCTAGTTTGTCTGACGTTTCTTTGTTCTTTTCTTGAAGGGTGTCTCGACAGCAAAAGAAGTTTACGAGGTTTTGAGACACCGTGGATGGTTAGAGTTGTTCCCACTCTTCACGACAGTTCATGAGATCTGCATTGGTCGTCTTCCACCGACAGCCATAGTTGAATACAGCCAAAGTTGAAAACATCGATCGCAACCCAAATTCTCTGATGGTTTTGCTTTCCTGCTAATTCTCATATATAGCATAATTCAATCTAAATGTTGTTCTAGTTTCTAGATGGAACTTTGTCTTATCAATTCGTATAATACCATATTACCATTTGATGATTACACAGCGGTTTAGTAACTCTCAAGGTTTATGTTTCTGCTCAATGCAAACAATGCAAATCTATTAGCCTATAAGCTGGATTGGCAAACTTTGTGAACCTTTCATGTGCAATTTCTGACCCATACTTGCGGTAGTAGTTTTGTTCCTACCAGAATTCTCTCTCTCTCTCTCTCTCTCTCATACACACACACAACAGGCAGAGCTACCTAGAGACAAGAGAGATAACTTTACCCCTCTTACTTCAATTTCTCACCAGGATTTTTGATACTCTGGAGCTAAATTTTGTAATTTTGCCCCGTCATGATATACAAAAATTGCCCGAACTTAAAAAAATTCGTAGAATTCTCAAGTGTTTTCATCTTTTTGAGAGTTGATATTTTTATAAATTAGGTCATCGTACATCGTTTTCAAAATATTATAAGTCATTGGAATGAGTTATACAGAAAAAATACATGTATCATTGTATATTACGTTAGAGTTCACCTCTTAAATCTAAGTGGCTAAAATCAACTATGATTTTAGCATTTGGTGAACTCATTTGCTAAAATCAACCAAAGCAACTGGGTTGCTAAAATCTTTTGAAAAACTTAGCCACAAGTATATCTTTGCATGAGAAATAGAAAAAAAATAACTTGCGTATATAACCAATTTTTGACCCCGCTAACTTAAAATCCCAACTCTACCCCTAAGCGCACAAACGCGAAAGCAGCTGAATGAAAATACATATCTCGATCTCCTATTTTTGTTCTACAGAAAGCTAGATGTTAGAAAACGCAAACAGGTGAACAGGAAAATCTAAAGTCAGAAAAAGGTATAGCCGGAATACAACAGAAATTCCATAGTAAGCCCAATCCAAAATCTAAAAGGAAAAATCAGATAACACCACCACACCATTTTTTCATTTTATGTTATAGCTATTATAGAGCTTCCACAAGCCGAATACAGCCCTGGAGGACCATAAATCAAGAGCCAAAAAAAAAAAAAAGAAGACAACTTTTTTCCCTCACACCAAACCAATGCGTTACTTTTACAATTGCAGTCGGAAAATTACCCGGTTCTTAGTCTATCCAACCGATCAACACTCTTACGTGCTCTCTCAACTTGGTGGTCGAAGCTTTTCCGGGGCCTCTCAATGCAATCCACACTTCTCCTGGACCTTTCCATTTGGTCAAATGAGAACTTTAGTTTTTCTAGCTTGTCGGCGTTGTTATGGGACTGATTTTTCAGTTTCTCAGGCCTGTCAACACTCTGCCTTGGTTTCTCTCTCCGATCAGTGCTCTTCCTTGAAGCCTCGGAAACATCTGTACTCCTCCTAGGTTGCTCAAACTGGTCTGTGCTCCTCCTTGAAGAGTGTCTCTGAGAAGGTGGTTTCTCCACAAAAGACACGAACTTCTTCAGATGCCTGATATACTCTGGATATAGCTCTAAATCGCAGTGGTTCCCTCCTTTCAGCCAAAGTGGCTCATATTTCTCTCTACATAGCTCCCAGAGTTGCTTACCATGAGAGCAATCAACAACCTCATCCGAAGTTCCCTAAAGAATAGTTAAACACCGAAGCAAAGTAAGAACAAATAAATTTACTAGAGGTATTATGATCGAAAACATGTTCAAATGTGAAGCGTTTATTCGACTGTTATATCCCAGCCACAACGCCCGCGGCCAACGGATATGATAATTCACAAGGGTAACGTCGTTAGATACACGTAAAGCACCTGTACCTAATGTAGACACTTGGATCCTTGAGTTTTTAGAAAAAGAAGCTCAACATTAGCTAGGAAAAAAAAAACATTTCTAGCATTATAAAATTCTGCATTTGTTTTATTCCATTTGGATTCTACTACATTTGTAAATTATTTCAGACATTGTGTACGAATACTTCGAACATAGATTACAGATAAACGTCAAGATGTGTATCCACATCCATGCCAAACATCGAACATAGCTGTCTATAACCTAGGAATTATATGAGAGAATTAACCAAAATAAATACAAGATCCGAACCAATGCAGACACCAGCAGCAAATTACAGTGACAAGATAAAATTTGATTACAAGTAGTAATTGGCGTTCTTTGTCACACAATGTACCACCTTTTTTTCCCTCGGAATTTTAATGGTACCAAAGTTCCCTGGTCGTCCTTATTTTTCTGAAGTCACTGAGATCCCAAACTACGTCTAACTTCATGGTCTGACTTCATGGTAGTCATATCGGAATTGTGTATTAGCATCCAACTTTGTGGTGGTTATACGAACGTTTAAACCTCTAAAGGCATTAAAAAAAAGAATTCTTCAACTACGATAAGCAATTTTAAAATTCAAATGTTGAAATTGCACACTTACATGAATGATCAGCACAGGACAAGTAACCGATGGGATTTTGTCAATGTTCTGCACCCAATCAACACAAAAAAAAATGTTTAATGAGACGAAAACCTGAGCTTTCTGTTGAACATAATGCTAAAGATAGATGGTTGGAAGAAGATGAACAATACCTTATAGATGTCAAACCAGTAACTCCTCTTCACAGGATACATGACTCTTAAGCCTGAAAGTATAGGACTATGCAGAACCACAGCTCTCAACTTAGGCAGACGAGCTGCAAGATCCAAAGTGGGGCCACTGCCAACAGATTGACCATAAAGGATAATATCCTCCTGCTTCGCACCGTAGCTCTCCTCAAGACATTTGTATACAGCTTCAATATCCGCGTATGTGTTCTGCTCACTTGGCTGCAACAGTGGAAAGATGTGAGTCCTACAAGACACTTTGAGCTACTACACTTGCACTAGATAACCGATTTAACTAATTTTTTACGATTAAGAAAATAAATTTGTCACACACCTTCCCAGAAGACTGTCCATACCCAGAATAATCATACCTGCACAAAGTTAAACATGCATGAGAAAACTTCCTATATGCCGAACTTTTAACTAGCAAGAACAATATTTGTTGGGGTGTGACATAATCAGATCACAACAGTCTATTTTATTTGTTTCCTCTTCCCCCTAATCTTGCATGTTAACTTATGAATCCAACACAAATTCGGACTAGAGAATTGAGACATGAGATATGAGAACGCAAACCAGAGTTGGAAAATTCATAGCTATTCTGATAAAGAAAAGCTGAGAAGGAAATGAGCTCGGTGACTCTTATCCTCTGGGTCCACAAAATGGATGAGACGGAGGAAAGCAGCACAATTTTTTTTAAGGTGGTTTAATTCACGAGTGTGGCCCCATATTATGGTTAGTACTTGTGGGTATCCTAAAAATGACATTACAACCACTTTCTTCCTTCCCTCATTACGTCCTCTTCCACATCCTTCCAACAAACAACGTAAGAGAAACCTTCAAATCCATCCCTGAGGATTCAATACATTTACCTCCCAGTTTTATCCCTACAAGGATGGTGTTGAATGTAGGATCCCAATTCCTCGTACTTAGAAAAATACTGGTGAGAAAACCTTGAGCAACTCTAAAAGCAGTATGCTATGTTTCCCTCGCCCGAAATCCAGATACTAGTACAAGCAACCGCATTTTGAACACAATGACACACGAGCTAACCTCTAGAATAACAGTTCGCATCATTGACATTGGGCAGTCAAGTGGCATGTCACCGACGATGTCCAACTTTAGTGGAGGTCCATAAATTAAGCTACATAAAGACACCCATGAACTAAAATGCAAAAAAAGTCCAACCTTTTCTATAAATCATGATCCGTAACAACTAACAAGATAGATAGCGCAAACAACTCAAGACACCAAACAGTTTGGAGTTTCGATGCCAGAAATGACGGATCCATTCAGCAGAACAAGGAGTCTAGTCTCGTAGTTTATATAATGAGATATTCTTAATTACTGCAAATAGATTACCAGCAAGTAAAACCTTCCGAAAAAATTCAATCTACTGCAACAAAATCCTAGTCCAAGAGGAGACCAAACCAAAACGGCCACATAAATTATCAATTACCCATTTTCATTTAACTTCCACCATTCTCACCAAACAAATAAAATTCCCATGGCTTGTACATTAAAAAAATATCTAACCACCGAATCACCAAAACTGATGCCTTTGAACTAACAAATTGTACATTTATAGGTGAAAGCATACAAATTAACAATATCCAAATGCCAGAGCTTGCGATTCCGAAAGTACAGCTGGAACCTTAAAAATAAACAATACCCAGTTGCCATAAAAAAGAACAAAGAAAAATTGACCACCAAAACGACACAGACACAAAAATGGAGAGAAAAAACATAGTAGTACCCCCATGATTTTAACTTTCAATCACTCAAATCATCAATCTGATGCCAAAACTTGGGAATTTCAGAAGTATAGCTGGAAGCCTGGAACCTTGGTAAAAATTAACAATACCCAGATGCTATAACAAACGAATTTTAGAAGTATAGCTGAAACCTTAAAAATTACCAATACCCAGATGCCATAACTGAAAAAAATTGGCCATCAAACAAGAAAACAAAAAAAGCTCCAAAATACACAAAACACAAACATGTATGATGTAGAGAAAGAAAAGAGGAAGTAGAAGAGAGTAGTAGTACCCCAAGAGGTTAACTTTCAAGTGAATGCTGAGCTCAATAAAGAGCTCATACATCTGACCCAGATCGGCTGCGTTACCGTGTGAGTAAAGCAGAGTGGATGTAGCCATTGGGTGTCTTATGTAAATTGCCACCACCTCAGTACCCTTTTTAGTGGGCAATTTCAAAACTTCCACGTTTTCCCTGTGCGGGAACGGGCTGATGAGCAACAGACCCGTGAGGCTGTCGGTCACCACCGCGTACGACGGCGGAGCAGGAGGAAAGAAGGCGAATTTCGCCGCCATCGATGACGTCACCCCACCCATCTCAACCCCACCTCCCTCTCTCTCCCTCTCTCTCTCTAGAAATTCTCAATCTTTCTTTACAAATTCTGAAGAGTTTCTTTGTGGGTGTGGGTTTGTGTGCGTCTTTTTCTCTTTTTGCTTTTGGTTTTTTTTTAATTGAAGTGGTTCCAAAGCGTGGATATTTCTTGCTTTACAGACTGAGGAAGATGAAATCGGATCGAAATTCCATGCTTTTCTTAATTCCGGAAGCTTGAACTCTTTTCTAGAGAGAGAGATTTACAGATATGTTGCTTTTCCATGCTTGGAGTGCCTTTACTCATTTTACGCATGGAGCTTTGCATTATTGTCATGTGAAATAGACAGAAGCAACAATTTTTTGGGCTTATAGTTGGGCTGCTAAAAAGGACCCTGCTGAATTTTATTACTATTCAAGTTCGGCTCGTTCAAAATTGGTATAGCTCGAACTCGGCTTGTTCAAAATTAGTCTAACTCGAACTCGGCTCATCAACCGAAAGTGCGTAAACAAGACGAGTCTCTACTGATATTTATTGCATCCCAAAAATTAAGCTCCTCTTCGTACCCCCCATAAATCCTACATTGTTTTGACAAATTCCAAGTCTATAATGATAATATAAACCGTTCACCTTATAGATCTTGTATCAAAGAAATTCTGGTAAAAAAATTAACATAATCGAATTTTAACTGCAAAATGAACAAATCAATTAAATTGAATGAAATATTAAGTTTAAAATCATATTCATGAGTTATTTATAAAGGACCGTATAATTTGTTCATATAGCTCTAATCAAGATGATTTTTTATACACTTGTTATTGAATTCAAAATCCTAGGGAATGAACGGTTCGTATTACCTTTGTTGGTCTGGGATGAGATTAAAAAAAGTGAAGTTTAGTGATCTATGGAGAATAAGGGTACGGAGGAGAGCTTAAACCGGAATGCATATATCTAGAATTGATATAAAGTTTCAAATCTAGAATAAAAAATATCAGACTACCTGAATCTAGATTAGGTACTCCTGATTTCCAATTCTACTTTCCTTCGCAATTTTATAACTTTATTGAAATCGATGTTTGTGCCTTTATTATTATTTTCTATTT
The DNA here is from genome assembly GCA_963854785.1 of Vaccinium vitis-idaea. NCBI lineage: Eukaryota > Viridiplantae > Streptophyta > Magnoliopsida > Ericales > Ericaceae > Vaccinium > Vaccinium vitis-idaea. The sequence continues at coordinate 39,153,528 of OY978222.1, read as the reverse complement.
AAGGTGGCAACATGACCTTTTCTTTTAGTAGGGGTATTACCCTATTCAACACTCCTTCACAAAATGGATATAAGGCTGTGTGTTGGGACTCTTGGGTGTTTGGGGCTTAATAGTCAAGAATGTTTTTGCTAAGCAAAGCTAAATAAATTTTAGAAAAGTACTATGTTTTTTCTTTATAAGAAATTTATGATTATATTTCAATAAAAATCTTTCGGCACTTACAACGATTTCCTTCTGAATACAATGAAAAGGAAAAATATAACAAAGCCTTTCAAACTAAGAATAAAAAAGAAACATGTTATAGGCAGACTAATGCTTGAATCCAAACTGAGACATGGCCGAAAACATAGTTCGGGACAGGAGGAGTTTGCGATCAAGACAATTTGTCCCCTAAGGCTAGTAGAAATCCCAAACAAGAATTATGTAGAGCACCGATGGAAACCTCCTCTACAAAAATGCTATCTAAAATCCAATGCCGGCTGGCACAAGGTGCGCGTGAGATAATGCCGGCAAAGTCAGCGAGCCCTCGCAGCCATGAACAAACGAATGCCAATCCAGGACAAGCCTCTGATGCCGCACGGGCTAGATCTATTAACGAGTACGCAGATGCTGGCAAAGCCGACAATCCACGCAACCATGGCGAGGACGATACCAAATGCAGGGCCAAACACAAAACTCCAAATGCAGGGCCAAACACAAAACTAAAAAAGTTATTACCCACTGGATCTGGGAAAATCAGACCGGGAACAACTCTGAACTAGGGAAACCATCAAGAAACAGAAAACACCAACCTAAAGAAGCACCACAATAAGAAAACCCTAACCCCGTCCACTTCGATATTGCTAGCCGTCAATTGGCAACCAACGGTCCGAATCATCTTACATTTTAAAACAACATTTTTACATTTAATTTTACCACAATTTATCCAGCCCGTCGAATGGTCGAGGGAGCTCACTACGCACCCCAAGCCACCCCTTCTTCGCTTCTTCCCAGATCTGATCCCCGTGAGAAACGGAAAGCTAAAAAGGCTGTCTTTTTTCTGTCGGGTTGCCAGAATAGCCAAGGTGTGGAGGTGGACTTTTTGAGCGGTTGTTTTACATATACAACCGACTAATTTCAATATCCAAACCAGGGTTGTTATTACCATCCCAAATCCCGTTTTTGAAAGATACAAATACCTTCAAGGTGTAATTCCATTTTAAACCAATTGGTGCTAGCTTAGTTGACCAGAACTCCTGTATTTCACTAGCTGGTCACGGGTTGAATCCCTCTACCTTCGTGTAGATGATATTGCTCTTGTATTTGTTCGGTTATTTCTCCCTTGATGGGGTTACCAATCATGCGGTACCACGCAGGCGTGATGGTTTGGGGTGTGACTATAGTCATTATCCAATCACCATTGGACTTGCTTTGAGGTCTCAAGTACATGTTTGAAATTTTCATGGTACAATTAATTCTTATGCGGTGAGTGAATCCATACAGAGCTAATGGACGATGGATTAAATCTCCGAAAATTATTCGATGTGCATAAATTAGACGGAACATCGCGAATTATTAAGAAAAACAACGACCTTTTGTAGGTTGAGTAAGACTTATGAACTCATGCTACATTTGTTTGACTTTAAAAAGAACCACCACAAATCATTCAACTAGCTAGCATGGTCGTTTCTGTGCACACCACTCAAAAGATGAAAATTAACCGACAAGCAATATGCATTTTTTATTAATCGGGCCTTCACTTTTTGAGTAAATAATCATTTCGACGTTTGACAATGTGGAAAAGTTACATTTTGAAAGGCATCCAGCTATCCAAATTAAACTAAAAAATCAAAAAGTGGTTTTTTAAAAAACCATTTTGTCCTTATTCAAATTTTTTTTGCATTCGTTAGTTTTGCATCAAGATTTTGTAGTTTCTGGATTCCTCTCGACGAGACGAATCTAACAAGTATAAATTTATGGTCAAAACTCAAATTTTTTTGAATAAAGCCAAAATAGTTAGATTATTGGCCAATAATCAACTATTTTGGTTTTATTCAAAAAAATATTTGGTTTGACCATAAACTTATAGTTGTTAGATTCGTCTCGTCGAGAGGAATTCAAAAACCACAAAATCTTGACGCAAAACTAACAAATGCAAAAAAAATTTGAATAAGGACAAAACTGATTTTTTAAAAAACCAAAAACTGGTTTTTTACCCAAAGGAGGCCTTAGAATTCAAGGCAAATGAGAATGTATGAATTTTTTTTCACTATTCATTGTCTAAGATTTGAAAATTTTGTACAATTTTCAGTTCTAGGACTTTCTTGTCTGACATTTGTCATCAACATAATTAGAGATATTGACATAAGAGTGGAGGTTCATGCAGTGCTCCGGTACCATCGCATTGAGCATCAAGTTTTTCCTCTACTACACATCGATGTGAAATTCATAGATAGACGTCTTGAGCCTCACATTGATGCAAGAATCAATGAATAATTTTTCTATAAGTATTCCCTCGTCCCCACTTTCCTATTCATTTCAGGTTAACTTAAATCCCTTTTAATTTTCCCTATCAAGTCTTTTTATGATCTTTCAATTGTCATTTGTCCCTACCAAAAGAGAAAGCTAAGTTATCATTGATGGGTATGACAAACCAGTGAAAATTCAGTCCAGTTAACTTTCAAAATAGTGAAATTTCCCAGATTTACCTTCTTTTTCAAATTGGTTTTCCCAAAAAAATTGACTTGAATTTATACTACTCCAAAATGTCCAAATCTTGAGATTTCCCTGTGAAGTTTGAACTTCTCGCTCCGACCCTTTTTTTTTATTATCGACTATTCCATCTTCGGCTATCTCTTAATAAGTGGGTGTTTTTAAAAGTTAATGGGTAAAAATTTGTACAATTATTATTTTGCCATTTTGAAAAGTTAGTAGGTAAATAGTTAATGAGTAAAAGTGGATGATAATTTTGAAAAGTGGAGATAAAATTTGATGTGAAAGATGTCAAATCGAAGTAAAAGTTGATGTGAAAAAAATAATAATAATGTTTCTTTAATAAGTTGAATTTACAAAGCAACACACTTAAAAAGAGGACAGAGAGAGTAAATGTTATTCCATTCATAGATCGAGAAGAAATGGATTTACTCAAATTCCGAATGCTCCGGGACCCTTCCCATCACAAATTAGTGTGAGTCCTATCACACAGTCGTATCATATCAATGAGAGGCTGAAAGTGCGGACATGGGGTTGCTGCTGCCCATGGGATGCACAGACGCAGGTGTTGTGCTCCATCCGAGACGTCCGTTATTTGGACGAACGGCTCAGATTTGACCTCGGCACCTTTGCATCCGAACCATTCGTTGCCGTGCGTGCAAGATGAAATACGGGTTGTCCATCTAAGCAACGGACGGCTCGGATGATGCACAACATTTACTGTGCATCCCATGCACAGCAGCAATCCCAAATCCTAAAAGTGCAAGTATCAAAGGCCACCACGTAATCAAGCATAATTTTTACATAATTTCTTTGCCCACGAGTATTGCAAGGACAGGAAAGTCAGGCAAAAAGAAAAGAATCGTAGAAAAACACAGCCACCCCAATCTTGCTGGAGAAAACGACCTAATAACAACTTAAATAAAAGTTGGGCAAAACAAGCATAAACCCTCTCAAAGGCTGAGGCTGAGGGTTACTGTCTTGAATAATTGTTGGACAGATGTTACTGTCTTATTAATAACGTGGTAGATGAGGATAAGATAAGTGTGAAGGACCTCAATTCTACTGATCATATCATTCATGGGATGATGGAATGTTTTGCCATAAGATTATCTAACGGCCTCCGTCGCGATATTGAGTTGATATGATAGGTGAGGAGATCGCTCGGTTGAACTCGTCCACCACGAACATTGGTCGACGAGGATCGCGTACCATAATCTTGAACTACAGAACACCGGTCAAATTTCCAACACTTTGGTCTCAGTATCTGCTGGTCCTCGTCATTCCTTAGAGTTAATATAACAGGTAGTGCGATTACTAGTTGATCTTATCCGCGATTGGGATAAGAAAACGAGGACATGATGAGTCAACACAAAAGCATCAAATTTCCAACATTTCGGTCGTCGGTATCTAACGGTCCTTGTCGTTCTATTGAGTCAACAGTATCGATGATGAGATCACTAAGTCGGTCTCATCCAAAGTTGACTTTACTAAATGAGGATCACGTAACACAATCTTGAACTAAAATTGTTCAGAAATATCAGATTTCAAACACTTAGACCACCAGTTCATGCACTAAAAGGGTAACCCCACTTAATTGTTTATTGCAAAAATGGGTACAAAGGTGTTGGTCATAACTAATAGAGTATTGTATAAGTTAACTGGTTTAAGCGAGGTTGTCCCCTGCACCAATAAGATTAGTTATCAAACTGAGGAGGATTGTCCCTGTAATCCAGAGTGGGTATACCAGAACCTGAAAACAGAAATGATTGTGCATGAAATCAGGGTGATGGTTGTGTATTTGTTGGGTCATTAATGTTTATGTTCCCTCAAAAAACAAAAACACAAGGTGATGCTGAGTGATGCCGCAAGATCCTGTGTCAAACCCCCTCCTATCATGCGATAAGTGATCGTGTGGTAGAGAGGGTGTCTGGGATAGTTGGACTTCAGGCGGAGTTCCAGATCCAGTTTTAGATTCCCCATCAGCAGCTAAGGTAGGAGCAGATTCAGTTGTTTACCCACCAGAAGCAAATAGAGCAGTGGGGACTAACTAAAAAGCATAGTCATAATAAGCACGGGAAGCAGTGGAAGCACTGGATCGAACTCGTACCCCATATCCTGATGGTTATGGTTCCACCCGGCCAACATCTTTTCGAACTTCTGTTCCCGTTCTGCCTTTACCCTTTCAACCAGCGCTTCTGGACTTTCTCTAGATCTGATAGGTGCGTTACGGTCTTAAGTAGCTAAACGTTAGGCTGGGCCATGAAGAGGTGCTACCTATGGACCATTTAGGATCCTTCGTCCGGTTCCAGAGCCAAAGCAAGCAGTCACACCCGCAAGAGAGAAAGCACCAGTGGCGAATCTATCAGTTAATCCTGCAAAAGCATAGGTATATAAAAGAGCAGAGGTCAAAGTAAAGGCGTGACCAAAGCCATCTTCCTCGATTTTTTAGTATTTGTAAGGACCTTGAATCATGGCCAGATGTCATGGCCAAGATCTTCCCTCGCACTCTATCCGGTATAGCTTTCTAGTGGTTCCAACATCTCCCTGAGAACTGCATTGATACTTTTGACTAGTTGTTTGAGTCCTTCTTGTGCATATTTTGCTTGCGTCTTATTGAGGTCTAAGTGGAGATTTTAGATACACCCGCGTGAAAGCACACAAGTAGCTCACGTAGTCTATCTGGTCCAGATACTAAGCGGGTCAGTAGCGGAACGTTCCGTATACCGGATAAGGGGCTACAGAGGTATCAGAAGTTAGAATGCTTACATCTTGTGAATGAAAAAATATGCAAAAGTTTGAACATTTGCTTCACACGACAGGAAACACCACCAATGATAGATGGTTCAATGACCCTGCTGAACGATAGTAAATTACTGCAGTCTGATACTCTAAACGAAAGTATAAACAACCATTTTAAAGTCCTACAGCTTCTCTAGTTTGACCAGTAAGCTATCTTTACCTTTAATAATTTACACGTGTTAGCGATCAAAGGTCAGTATACAAGGACAAGCATGAGGAGAGCCATAGCCATTAAATGACACCCTGAATCTTGATGTCAGTACGTCGTGTAAGATCAATTGTGTTTGCTCAGATCAATTGGTTATACCTACACCTGTGTTTTTTATACCAGGTGAGTCTACTAGCAAGCTCCTAAGACATTGATTTGACCTATAACACATAAATCAATAGCATAAATTATCATTACATAAATCAATAGCATAAATTAATTAGGAACAGAGGGAGTAATTTTTAATGCTCGGCCTAGTGAATTTCCACAGATGGATAGTTCACATATACTAGATGCGGATTGCAGACTGTTGATTTGTATCTCATTGATAGAAAATAAAGTTTCCGACTTTTATATTTTATAACATACCTCTATAATACAAATAAATATTACATTCGGCGTGTCCCCGACGTGTCCGTGTCCGAATTTTTGAAGAAAAATTGCATCCTCGTGTCCGTGTCATGTCGTGTCCGTGCTTCTTAGCTCACAACCACCAAAATGCAAGAACTACATCCCGAAAATTTGGCCCAACATCCAGTGCAAGAGTACAGGGTCCGCGTGGTTTGTTACTGAGTCACCACTGTTGGTGGGTAACATTAGGTCTTACGTGACCGAATCAGTTATGTGGCAAGTTCTAAATATTAACCAGAGTTAGAAAAACCAATCTCTGTTTGACAAAGATTGCCTCATTTTTATCAATAATGGTCCTATATTTTTATCAATAATGGTCCGGTACATGAGTCATACAGATCCATCCATTTAGGAACCAGTAACAAAGAAAGCATCAGTTATCCATCCTCAAAAAGCTCAACTATACAAAAACAACAAAGAAGGTATTCGCTTCCTTGCAACATTAGCCTTCATAGTGGAGCTAGATGTAATAGTATGCAGCCGGAGAGGTAACACTGCTGTTTACTAAAAGCAGCACATGCAAAACCTGACCACGCGACTGTCAAGGCCTCAAGGGAAATGAAAAACATAGGCAATTCTTGTGAGCAGCTTTTCCTACTGTTTACTAAACCCTGCATCTTTTTTGCTACTCCTATCACATAGCAAGCTATCAAAAGATGTCATTCAAACTAAAGGCAAAATATTCCCAGAAAGTGTGGCTTTAATGGGGGGCCCGCTAGGACGGTAGGATTAGTCCACCGGATCAGTCGAGATGCGCATAAGCTAACCCAAACACGAGTTATCAAAAATATTCCACAAAGTGACAAGGGGTGAGGTGACAAAGTGTCATCCAATTATGTAAGGCGTCGATAACAGCTTAGGAGGAACAAGCTAAACCAATTTATGATAAAGAAGACCAAAACTCTTCGGAATTAAGCACGTTTCCTTGTACATGAGAACTTCAATGGCAGCACAAAAGGCGCAAATGAAAGTGCATTAGCTCAGATTTAACAATTATGGTGACTCCAACTATTGCAACTACCTCAAGCTACACTGCAGGAAAACCAATTCTTTCTTTAGCAGTATTTTGCAAGAAATTGATTTGAAGAAGCGTAAAATTGTGGGTCCTGGGATAATTTTCTTATCAGTAACGAAACACGCAGAGTAAAGTTACACGAAAGTTGATTTTCCAATCCTTTCTCATCTTTTCCAAGCAAGTGATGGGCCCTAATTGTTCAGAAATAGTGCCCAAAGGCATAATATAGAAGAACCTCGAATCATATGAAATCTCCGAGTTAATCAGAAAGAAAGCAAATTCACACGCATCCCCCAATCAGAAACCATCGATTCTCACCAAAATGAAGCTAACTAATTATGCCTCAAACGCTTCCTCAGCTTCTGGTACTTGTGCTTGTTCATCTTCCTCTTCCTCTTCTTCTTGACGCTGTCAGCCCACATCGCCTGAGTATCACCGGCGACGGCTTCGGAGGCGCCGGACGGCACTAACCCAGTTAGATTTATGGGGTTTAAAGAAAACCCAAATGGGTAGCTTGGGAAGATCGGCAGCGAATGAGGAGAAATGGAATCCCCCGTTCTGGGTGGACCCAAGAATGGCGAAAGATTGAATTTGTGGGAATTTTGATGGAGACGATTCAAAAGAGTTGGGATCAGAGTTGGTAATTGTGGTTTATGAAACGTAGTGATCATTGATTTGGCGGATTGGTTTGCGAGCAATTTATGCAGAAGAGAAGCCATTGAAGAGTCTGATTTGGGGACCCAAACCCTTGAAAGTGCAATTGGGGGTGAAGTCTGTTAAAAAAAACACAAAGAAATTGGGGATGAGAAGTGAAAATAGTTTAATGGTGTGGGGCAAATATTGAAATTTGAGAAATAAGGTGCCCCCATGAAAGATCGACTATATTCAAGGGGTTGTTTCGCTAAGGGTGGTTTTAGAATAAATTGGATTTTCACGGTTTTTTAGAATAAAACAACGATTTTGGTTGCGCACGGTTACAGCTGACACTGAACTCCCTGACCTGGCGTGTCGAGTTGGCAATTAGCGGTTATAACACATTACCAAAATGTCTCAGAATATGTATGAAAAGATAGCTACTTTGCGAATAAGTTATAAAAATTGTGCTACTCTGATAAAAAAAACTCGCACAATTCTTGTTTTGGATATAATTTGATTTTTCATTCACAAAAAATAAATAAATACTTGATGTAACAAACAATTAGCGTAACGAAATACCAAAAAGGCTCAATTTTATCAACTTTGATTCAGAAACAACCAAGTAAAATGATGAAAAATACTTGATGTGATATGAACAACATCATACCATTAAATTTACCCAAAAAAAAAGAAAACATCATACCATTAATAAAAAATATCACAAGTCTGACCTTGACATTATATTTCACACTCACTCAAATCTTAGTACTAGTACAAAACACACTGTAGATAAAACCAACAACCAACAAACAAATATGCGACGAGATTGCTAGGGACTTCATTTATTCTTGATTTACTTATTACTGCTTAATCATGGGTAAAAGATCAATGGTGTTCCTGTTTACCATGGCAGCAGTCGAAAACGATGAACTTTTCCAGCTTACGCGTGCACCTGGGGCATTTTAAGCTCTCGGGGATTGTTTTAGCCGTATTGGGGATCTGGAGACGAACACATGGCTTGTCGAGCATCTCTTGCAACCTCTCATAATAATCGTAATGATCCTTAAAGCTCCGTTCAAATCCCTCACTCGCAAGAGTCGCAACATCTCCGACCTTGCACGCATTGTTCTCCACCAAAGTTGATAGGATTGTGGATCCCTTGCTGAGTATAGCCCACCCTCCTCCATTGCTACCGTAGCTCAGCAATTTCGTGCATTCTTGGATTATGTTATTGCGATCAACGTCGGCTGCACTTCCGGGTGAAATCTTCGTGGAGATAACCATGCTCTCTAATCGGGTCCAGAAAAACCATATCCGCAACTCTTCCAACGTCTCGCTAAGTTTGTCTTTGGTGATAGTTGCGATGTTACCTCGAACTTGTTCGTTTATGGAACTCTTTCCGACGTACACCAGTAACACCATTTCTACAGGAATGCCTACAACTTGTGCAGCGAATCGTGCTGTGGTCGTGAGTTTTCGAATCCAGCCGATGTCCTCACCTCCATACAAGATAATAATACGTTTTCCGTCCTTCAATGAGATGCATGAAACATTTTGATTACTTTTACTTGGGGAAACAACTAGTCTAGTGATTAATTTTTGCCTTATACCTTTGTAAAATTAGCAGCAAACTAGCTATTTTATTTATTATGCCCCTCATAAATTGTATTGGGCCTCTAGTATTCAGAAATTACCAAATTAATTACTTTTTCTAAATCTGAATAATAATAAAAAGTAACCCCTTAATTGATGTGCTTAAGTTTAGTGGTGCCCCAAACCATTCCCATGGTAATGAATTCCATGTGCCTGTATTTATAAACGAGGCGGTTCTATGTACACAACGAATAACATAGCATTGGACACGATAATAATTGGAGCTCCACGCTTACAATTGGAGCCGTTCAAGTTGTTTAAAATATGTTTGTACGAGTTTCTGTGAAAAAATCTACTCATTTGAATATCGGTAAATGCTTGATCGGCTCATTCAAAATTATTCTGTAAAATCTGACAGGAATCATCTAAATGAACCGATCAAGCCTTTATCGATATTTAAATGAGTTGATTTTTTAAAGGAATCTTAAAAACACATTTTATATAAAAATTGAACGACTCCGATCATTCGTGTGGGACTCATAAAAAAAATTTGTGTCAAATGTTGTGTTATTCGTTGTGTTCATAACCACCCCGATTTATAAATGAGGGTCTTAGGACGTCACTCCGGTGGTGCCCTAAGACCACACCTGTAAATAGTTACTACTAAAAGTGTACTTTCTCCGTTTCAAAATAAGTGTTCACTATGAAAAGTCGCGTCATTTTTCTAATAAAAAAAATTACTCCGTGTATTGTGTTTTCGCACCGAATTAAAGTACTCATGTGAAAAAATTCGAAACATAATACACGGAAGTACTTAATTTGTTTATTTAGAAAATGACAAGAGAGGGAGAGTGGGACACCTTTGTAAAATTAATTGTTCCATTGCTACGATCGACCAGCAACCGAAGTCCCCAAATCTGTTGCTTCCAAAGGTTCTCCTCTATGGAACTGGTGAAAGGAGATCCAACGGACCCAAAGACCCAAATCATGTGGATGGCATTGGGGTTCACCACCCTCCCTTGTGGGTCCAAAACAACCACCATGGTCTTACCTTTGAACTGCCACTTCTCTTTGACGAACCTTCTGACCGTATCCTCGATCAAGGTCGGGTGGACCACGGTGTACCATGGCATACTGGATTGTACGCTCTTGAATTGCTTTTGCATTTCTTCTTTCCACTGCTCCACAATTGGGAACCACACAACCTTTGACTGATCTGTTTCCTTCGGCAATTTTTCTTTGAGGATCGAGAGCTCGTTTGTGGAGATATCTAAACTTGATATGAGCAACAACACAGTCTTCCCCCTTAGAACATTCACATTTACCTGTTTTTGCACTCACAGAGAGAGAGAGAGAGAGAGAGCAGCATGTCGTGAGTCTCCATTTCAGATACAATAATGCTAGGGGTACAGACTTGAGGGACAGATGATGTACAGATCTGAGTTGGCAAGGTGAGGTGGACAAGCTGACTAGGCTACTCTCTTTCTCTCTCTCTGGCAGACCCGATTGGGCGGAAATTTCAAATTTTGAGAAAAAAATAGGGCCCACTTATTCTTTAAGAGGAAAACCCTCCTTTGCTATCATTTTCTCTCTCCACGTCTCTATAACCTTCTCAGTTCTCTCTCTCTCTGTCTCACCCCGTCACCACCACCACCGACGACGGCAGCCCGTAAAAAAACGACGAGCTCGGTCATCCTCAGTCCACTACCGAGTGAGGCAAACTCCACGCACCGCCACCAAGTGAGGCAGACTCCACGCGCCGCCACCGAGCACTGCCGATGCTACCGACCGCCATGGACGCCACAAACCACTACCCAGCGACCACCACCCACCGGCACCGACCACCGCTACTGATGATTTTTGGTGGATCTAACTCTGATTTTGGCGTCTCAGCCTTTTGTGTCCATGAGGACGGGCTCCATCATCGTCCGTCCACTACAGCAACAATTTTTTTTTTTTTTTTTTAATTTTATTTTACCGTGAGCATGTTGTAAACGAAATCTCTACAAATACGTAGGAGTGGAGGATCAGGAGCATCGGGATTAACGAGTTATTTGCTCATTTTCATTTTAATTTGAAAAGAAAAAATAAGATCGAAGGAAAAGACTTGACATGGACATAAATTGGGATGAATCTGTTCTTGCCATTTTTATTTTTCATGGATTTTGCCCATTTGAAAAGCTTAGGATTTTCTAATATCAGGTTTGTAATACTATGAATGTAACATGGTTGATGGTTGAAAAGGATTGGAATTAGTTTGATTGGCATGGTGACTTGAGAACTTTCAACGTCCCCAAAAATTCCGATCTACATTTTATCTGCTAGGTTTGAAGTTACAGGCCCAACCATGAGATATGGAAGATCTACTAACAAGATTATAAGTAACATTTAAACTTTCAATTCCAAAACCAATGGACTCCAAAGGAAGCATGGTTCCTCCATCAATTTAACAGTCTATGATCCAAAATCCATTGACTTCTCAGCGACAATTAAAAGTTAATTCAAAATGGGTTGTCTGAACTTTGCCTTTCCCACCCTTGTTGTCAAAGCCACCGCTGTCAATCGTCGCTGATTTTTTTAGCGGTTGTCGCCGTCATTATTGGTGGTGGGTTTGAGTTTGGGGGTAAGAAATGAGCAGAGATATCAGGGGGGGGTGTTCTGCTTTTGATTCGAGTTGGGCGGCTTGGCGGAGAACGTCAGTAATGGCGGTGGTGGTGAGACAGAGAGAGAGAAGCTTATATGGGTTAGAGAAAAAGATAGCAAATGGTTTTAATTGATGCTCTCAAAGACAATTTTGTTTTCTCAAAATTTGAAATTTCCGCCCAATCGGGTCTGCAGAGAGAGAAAGAGAGTAGCCCAGTCAGCTTGTCCACCTCACCTTGCCAACTCAGATCTGTACATCATCTGTCCCTCAAGTCTGTACCCCTAGCATTATTGTTTCAGATATTAAGTGGTCTGGGACACCGTGCAACCGCCATTGGACGGTCCAGAACCACAGAATAAGTTTGACCAGACAATTTGATAAGTGGAAAACGCAAAAACAAAAACATGAGAAATGTTTAAGAAAAAGAAAATGCTAACATCAGCCCTTAGCGCGGAGCTAGGATAATGCGGTATATCGATATCCGAGAAAAGTACATTGATATTCAAGAAAGTATATTAAAATCTGTTGAAATGTGTTTTGATATCCGAACATTTTCTGTAACAAAACGTTCCTTAGCTCATCGGTTCTTGGAGGTTTAGGAGGTCACTGTTTCAGTAATATTCTGAGAACATCCACTTTGTTCATATATTGTCAAATGTTAGGTCTGTTTCTAATCATCTCCAGCCCATATCCCAATGATTTAGGACTATACGGGTTCTGTTTTTGTTGTTGTTGTTGTATCCTTACTATCCTCCGCCTAACATGCAGATGTTAGCAAGACTCTTAAGAAAATGGTTACTAAGGCAAGAGAAGTCCAATTTTATCCTCTTCTTTGCCATTTTTAACCATTGTTTTACTTCTTTAGTTTAACGATAGTTGAAAGAGTAACCAAAAACACCCTCAAACTTTTAAGAGACAGGGAACAAAGCTTTCCTTGTAATCTTATAGGATACTCAATTGACCAGTCTATACGGGCAAGTTTAACTCCCTATGCCTTCAAAAAAGTTATTCTTCCTGTCGCGATACACTCCCAACCACTCAAGATGGCGGGATTCTGGAAAAACCATGACTTTGGAGACTCGATCGTGCAAATTGGGAGAGCATTGAGACAAGAAATCACGGATTTTCCAAACCGAGGATCTCGGCCGGCTATCTGGCTGCTAGTTGAATTGAAGTCAATGTTCAAACCTGTTTTTTAGAAGAAGCATCAAAGAGTTGCTGCACATCATCATCCTTTGCATAAATCAGGGCCTTGAGAACTCTCATATTATCCGTCTCAGTCATTTCTAGGGTCCTTTTCAGTTGCTCATAAGCTTCAGTTTTCTTCTTTTCATCTGCATCAAGGATCAAATGTAATTCGTTAGAATTCTAGCAAGGGGGTTAGACGGAATTGGGGAACCTGTAGTGAGAGGACTCACTAAGGGGTGTAGTGAATCCTATCCGGCCGTCCATCTTGGCACTGGCGGTTCAGATTTAATCCAAACTTCCGAGTGTTCATTACTGAGATAGACGGTCAGATAGGCTCACTACAGGGCCCCCGGTTCCGGGTTAGGCCTAGTTAGTTGTTTCTCACATTTGAATCGATTACTCCATACCAAGTTTTTGTATTAGATATTTCGACGTCTTTTTGATCTCGTCATCCAAGGTAGATAACTCCGTCACCGCTTTGTCGGTAGTCGTGTCTCTGAAAAAATTATACTAACATGAGGAGTGAATTAAGTACTAAGATTAGAAACATTCCTTTGAGATATCACTCTCTATTTTGATGGTTGTGTTTAATCTTTCTCGATTCGAAATCATGTAGGAATTTTTTTCTCTCCATTCTTCTAAATTTTTTGTCTAATGACTTTTTTTCCAGTATTTTTATGTTTCGTAATATTTTGTTTAGCTTTTCGTCATTTGTTTTTCAAAGACTCAAGTGGAAACTAGGTATTTGCAAGGATTTAATATTGGCCGCTACGTAGCTAGCGTATTAGCCACTATGTAGCAGTTTTCGGTTCTACTGTACATCGCTACACCCCACTATACTGTCGCTGTCCAAAATTTTCACCCGCGTCGGTCGATTCCCGCTACATATCGGTTTCTATTTGATTTTTCGCCCGTTACACTGCCCGATTCAAGTGCTTTGGTGCCAAATTTTTTTTTTTTAAAATGACGGTCGCAACACGATTCTCACTACGTATCATCCAATACTAGCTCTCTCTGACTCCATCACAGAAATTTCAAAAAAAAAGCTAATGATCTGATAATCACAATAATTAATCATAACATTTGGATTGCAATTTGCAAGTTGATCATATGCGAAACTTTAAAGGGAAGATCTATTATATATAATAATAATAATAATAATAATAATAATAATAATAATAATAATAATAATAATAATAATAATGAGACTAGCAAGATTGCTCGATCAGGAAAAAAAAAACTATTATAGGACCGTGATTGAATAAAATAATCTTAATAGGTCAACAATAGAAAATTCAGTGAATTGCAATCCACCAAAATGACTAGGCTTTTTGTAACTTATCTTTGGGCCTTTTTCTTAGATTGAGTCACAATAGTTTGGGCTATTTTGTAAGTAATAATGAGTTTTTCTTCTTTATTTGGGTAAAAAAATAGTCCTAGTCTATCCCACTTGTAAAAAACGTTAGAGTGCCCTAAAAATCAGCCATATTTGGAGTGCCCTAGGCCCAGGCCCGGGCCTGGGCCGACCCTGCATGCTATTAGGAATAATCAATCCGACGACGAGATAAAGGCTGAGAATATAGAGTACTTCTTTTGTCCAAAATTGTTGGTCATGTTCGGATTTCGATGTAATTTTTTAACTATTTAGATCTTTTAATCTATAATATTTTTAAAGATTTTAAAAACTTTCTATAATGGAACTAATTGAGATATATCAAATAAGATCCATACTACACGTAAAATACCTTATCGATTGAAATATATGAACAGTTTAAAAATTGCATCGAAATCTGAAGAGGACTAACAATTTGGTAAGGATGGAATATATTATAGTAGGAAACACTTACTCGAGGCCCATTCCAGTGATGCTAATGATATGATTTGTGCAAGCTACGATGGCTCTGATTCCCCGAAACACCATGATGGGCTTAGCCGCGATGACTTCTTTGAACTCTGGTTCACTCCCGAGTGCCACAATCCACCTGGTTAAAACCCAGATACTTTTGACAAGGCTTTGCAGGGCATCTAGCCGGGGTTTCAATGGGCTGGATTGCTCCATGTTTACCGGCAATTGCTTGAAGACGGCCATCGATTTTGCGAGGTCGTTGGAGGAGTAGCTCTGGGCTTGGAGCCAGAATTCTCCATAGTTCAATGCAAATGCTGCTAGTGTTAGGCCCAGCTTAGCTTCCCATGAATAACCTGAGAGCATGTTGAGTACAGAGATTGCTGTTTCGTCCCCATCTACCCTTTTCATGCTCTTGCGTTCTATCTGAAAATAATACACAAATCAGTACCTTAATTCTATTATATATCGGTCCAATAGACGAACAATAAAAGTGTTCTTTTACCGGCAAGAATGCTCTTTGACCGGTGAGCGTGTAAACACTTTTACAGGTAAGAATGCACTCTTACCAGTCAAAGATCACTTTTCGGTAAAATTTTCCCACACAAATATTTGAGAATGAATTAAAACAATAGTTAATCAATGATACACGAGTTAGTATAAGTTAAATCAATTACACAGAGTCGCAAGTGTAAACTATTTTTGTCAACAATTTTTAAAATGTTTTTACACCATTTTAAAGAACTCCATCGACCCTCACATAATTTTAGTCCATTAAGATAAGTTGTGTCATTTTAAAAAAAAAAAAAGAATGTATTTTTCGTTCATAATTTTTTAACACCGAGTTATCTAAAAATAAACAAAATTTTCCTAAATGCCTAATATTATGAGGGAAAGATAATTTTCCTGAATGACTAAAATTTAGAGAGAGAGAGAGAGAGAGAGCGCATATAGTGACACCCTTGCCCTCAAATCTCTCCAAACTCTTTTCGTACTCTCCCTACAAGGGACAATTAAGTAAATTCTTCTCACATTATTTCTTTATCCACCCACTCTTATCTATGTATTTCAACTACCAAACAAACTCATTCTTAACTTATGCCCCCTTTTTAACTGATCCCCGGCCTTATGACATATCCACCTCTTACCCATCCAAAACCATATCCGTCCGACAAACAAGCCGTTATAATTTATAAAAGATTTAGAGGATGGGGAAGCACAAACACATTTGCTTAGTGTAGTTGATTGATTGATTGATATGTATGCAAACCTCGCAGTAAATTCGATCGAGTTTATAGGACAGTGCGGTAAGCGTGTCAGTGTAATCAGCTCCCTGGATTGCGGCCTCCCATTTTTCCTCCTACGTTTTGGAAATCACAAACAGATTGATCAGTAATTAGAAAAACAAGAAGGAAAGATTAAGGAAAAAAGGTGAAATTCGATGTTAATATATTATAAAGAGTTATGGTTGACTCAATAATTCTAATCCAAATTGACTAATTCACATATCTTCCACACCCGTCGGATGCGTTTTCATGCGCATTTTCATGTTTCCTTTTCCTGGACTGTACCAGATCTCATGTTGTCTATGTATCTGCTTTATGAATATGATCGTACGTAGATTAATTAACTAGTTAGTACCGATATTACGTCTTGAACTTGCATGTTGGCACGACTAAGGATATCATCAACGAGATGAACCAGAGGTATGAGTCGTATGACGTCGATTTTTTCCCCGTTGCCAGGGTGAGTGGCCAGAACTTGCTTCATCCGCGTTTCATCTTCGATGTCGGAGGGGGGAGGAGGCATGGTGGTGGCCATATTGTAAGGAGAGAGAGAGAGAGCTTGTGTTCTTCTTTTGAAATTGTGTCTTGCCTTTTATAGAGATGGACTATCTGAAATGGAATCGAATTAATTCCTTGCTTCCAACGAAACTCAAATCCCCTCGAAGTCAAGTATATTTAAATAAGCTCACTTTGTGTCCCATTAGTAAAAGGGCGAAACATCATCCTTGTTTATATATAGATAGATGTTTTTTTTTTTTGTTATATTGCGGTGCGGTACGATTCGTCTTTTGGTTACGGTTTGGTTATCTATAAAACCGAAATCTACACCGAACCGGGTATTTTTTTTCAAATGAAAAATGAAAGCTATAACCGCGTTTCAAGAATCGGTTAAAAAGTTTAATGTTTGGGCTGCTTGTATCGGGGGACGACGTGCATATGTTTTGGTCTATTACACTGGAGTAGGAGAACGAATCGAGTTGTTCGCAAGCAGCTCGTGGCTCGTTAAGGCAGCGTAAGACTTGGCTCGTTTAGTTAACCGAGCCAAGATCGAGCTGGAGTTTTAGGCTCGTTTAGTAAACGAGCTCGGTAAAGCTCAGCTCGGCTCATTTATATAGTCGGCTCGTATAAAAAAGCTTGTTAAGAAAATTACCTTGGCCCAACTCGTTTAGGGCTCGGTTCGTTTACAAACGAGCCGAGTTCGAGTTGTACAATGTTCGGCTCAACTCAGCTTAGCTCATTTACACCCCACACTAGAGTATTAAACAAGATGAGCTCAAGCTCTACAATGTTCAGCTTAACTCGTTTACACCCTACGCCAGAGTATTCTTTAGACTGCACGAATCATCGAGAGACTTGAATCTCCTCAGCCTTATCGGTAATCTCTTCATGAGGTAAAGTAACTGCACTCAAGGACGACAATGAGTTGTTGAACAAAAATGATAGATACACTCCCTCCCCAGCCACTCCCCCTCTCACATGTGGTGGGTCCCACCGTGGGTCCCACATATGGTGGGTCCCATCACATGTGAGAGGGGGAGTGGTTGGGAGGGAGTGTATGTATCATTGTTCATTGTTAAAAGTGAGTCTTGAGTTATGGGTCCATGAAGTGGTCCCCACCCCTCAATCTTTGGGAGTGAAGCCTCCCTCCCTACAAGGCCTCCCACCTTGAATCACATAATTCTTCAAAATGTTTGGAGGGCACTAGGGGTACAGAACTTTTTTGCACAGAAAATGTGCAATGGCTTTTGGGCAAGGAGGGGCTAGTAGGGGCAGTCGTCCCCCTTACGTTTTAAAAAATTCGTACTATTACATTGAAAAAAAGAAATTTATCATCAAATTATATAGTCCCGCCCCCCCCTCCGTTTTTTCATTAAAAAAAATGATAGTAACAACTTTAATATTTATCAAGTTATGAAACAACTTTGTACTAAAATTGGTTTTAATGAATTTTAATACAATTCTTTTAAACAAAACAAGGCCCAAAATTTAACCCAACTCACTTAAAGTCAGGGACTCAGGGCACGTTCATTTTTAAGAACTAATGCTCATTTATGGTTTTGATTTTTGAGGAGACTTACCGAATGGAACCAAACGGCATTAGCACTGTCACATACTCTATCATCCTGGGATTAAATCTAAGCAATTCTTAAACCGACTGCTTAGGATCGATGTTAAAACCAACCAAAAATTAATCGAATCAAACAGAACCAATTTCATCCCTTGCCATGCCTGGCCCGGGGACCGAAGTTATCAAAAAAAAAAAAAAACCTTGTCGAAAGAGAACCAGTAGTAAGAGTAGACATGGATACCAGAACGTTGGCCGCGCAACTCATTCCACTTTAATAAGGGTATATGATTCGCATTTAAGTTCATGGAATTGGGCTGGGTTCAAGTTTAATACCCGTCCAATAAATGAGATGGACTTGGATTATTAATTGAAACCCATTTTGGCTCAAACCGATCCATGTAACACATTATGTGTAGAGTTTAAATTATGTGTATGTCTCAGAGAGAGAGAGAGAGAGAGAGAGAGAGCGCTTTCTAGAGAGAGTGGGCTGGGTGGGTTTCTCACCCCCATCCCCACAGCGCTTCCTTTCTCCCCCGCCCCTTGATTCCCCCCTCAAATCTCTTCCTTCTTCTTTACCTCTCCGTCCCCCACCCGATCCTGCTCTCTCCTCTCCTCTCCTCGGGTCTCTCTTTCTACTTCATGGTTGCGAGAGGTTGAGCCCCCTCCTCGTGGAGGGGAGATCTCCCCCTTGCCCATCATTTTTGGGACTTTGGGAGGCCCCGATCCAAGCCCAGGTGCCGAATTTGAGGCCTTTTCCGGCAGCAGCGATGGTGGCGCCTGACAGCTGTGACTGCGGTGGGACGAAGCGATGCGGGGCTCTGGACGCTGACACCATTCCATCGTCTTCCTCCAGCCACATCCGAGTGGATTGGTGGTTCCATCGTCACTGTTGTACAATTTTGCGGCTTTTGTTTGTTTTAGTTTGTTTTTGTTGTTGTTTCTTTTTTCATTGTTGTACTCTCTTCTCCCTTTAGCCCTATGGGCCGTGTAACTTGTACTTGATTTTTATCAATATAAGTTGCATTTTTCCTGTTCAAAAAAAATTATGTGTATATTTTGCAAGTGTAGTAACAATTAAAGATATTAAAACCATAAATATCTATAGATGTTATTCTAATTTCTACAATCTTTTTGTGAAAAAAACTAGCACTACATGATAGTAATTTGAATCCTAAAAAAAAATTACTTGAGAAAATGGCTAAAATTAAGAGTTAATATAAAATAAGTGGGTTAATTGACGGACTGGGAAAATGAAAATTTATGAAACTGGGCTTGAGATTATCAAGTGAAATTGTTGGACAGGTTTGAATATCTACGAAGTCCGTTATTATATGGAGCAAGCCCGACCCGATGAATGTGGAAGAGGACACTCTCTGATTTATCCATAATTCTCTTTCTTTAGGTCCCGTTCAGTTGTAGGGAATTGAAGAAAAAATACATAAATGTTTAACTTTCCTGTATTTTTAATGTGTTAAGTTGTAGGGATCTCCATTAATTCTTACCTAATTAAGCTACCACTTTCCAACTTTCTCCTCGTTTTTTTTATCAACACATATAGGAAAATATTTTTCATTTTCTTTTGGTTCACTTCACCATAATTTTCTCAAGAATAGTTTTCCGCGAATAATTTCTTGAGAAATGAACTAATCCTAAGTTGTACTCCCTTCTTCTTGTGAAAATGACAAACTACTACTCCCTCTTTGTCCCATCTTGATAATTCCCTATGAACAGATGTGTAATTTTTAGATAAAAAGATAAAATATCTTCACACATAATTTTTTGAGTTAAATTCGTACCAAGCTAAAGAGATGGTGCAAAAAAAATTTCTAAATATTTTGAACAAATATATTTTTTTATGCAAAAATTACACTTCTTTTTGCAAATAGTTTTAAAATGGGACGGAATAATTTGTCACGTTTCACAAGAAAAAGGGGAGACAACTCAAAGAAAAGAGAAGGGTAAATTACACTGACCTCGCCTGAGGTATTTGATAAAAATACTGACATCACCCTGATTTTTCTAAAATTACACTAACCTCCCCTATAATTCACTTTCTTTGCACCAAGTTCACCCGGCCTTTAGTTGATTGCCCTTGACTAGCTGTTATTATTGAATTCAGTAAAATCTTATCACCTAAATTCCCATGTTGCCCTCACTTAAACTTGTTGCCATGAATACTTTAACATTCACTTATAGTATTTGATTATTTAGTATTTATATGTGAAAATTTAAATAAAATAAAATTGTTAAATTTTTTATTTCTAACCCCACAATTAAACAAGAATGGAAGAGTGGTGGATTTTAGGCAACTGTCATATTCAGGTTTTAAATTTCTTTCTCGAATTATCTCGGTTCACCCTCCTGAACCTATATAAGTTGTTTTAATTGTAACATATAAATTATATACTCTGTTCGTTCTAAAAATTTAGTCCATGACGAAAACTTCTGCTAATTTTGAATCATTAAAAAAATTATTTTCATGCATAATTTTAAAAATATCTTTGCATCAATTTAAAGGTCTAAATCCACTAAACTATTGATCTAGCATTTTTTTTTGGGAATTTTTTACTTTCCCTAATTTTTTTGTTTATGTTTTCATCAAAATTTTGGAGATTAATCATTCGTTTGGGAACTCATCCCACATTGGTGGGCTATGGGAAGTAGGAGTGTTATCTAACAAAATGCGAGCAACTACTGTACAACTTGGTGTTAACCTTTTGAGCCACGTGATTAGGAGCAACTGATTGGTTCTTCAAATTGTTGCAAAAAAAGTATAAACATGTATAAAAGAACTTCATTTTTTTTTAATCTAAAAATTGCACAAATTTTCTTACTGGACTTTAAATATAACGAGGGAGTAGTCCAATTTTCCGTATTGGACTTGAAATGGACAATAGACTGATAGCTTGTAAATTGTCAAAATTCACTCTGTTAACGCCATCCAGCCAACATGCCTGACAGGGGGAGTCAGTGTAATTTCAGATAAAGTAAGCGAGCTCTCTGAAAATATGAAAAACATTAGGGAAGGTGAGTGTAATTTACCCAAAATTGAATTTATGGATAGATCAGAAAGTGTCCTCTTGCACACACCAAGAGAGAGAGAGAGAGAGAGAGAGAGAGGGGAGAGGGAGGGAGGGAAGGAGAATTCAGACCGGAAGAGAAATTATTTAAATTTGCATCTGCATAGAGTGCACTAAACACCGACATTCTTGAAGAAATAGTAAAATAAAACCGACAGTGGGGAGGAGAGAGATAACCGAGCCCAAGAAACCCTAAACGACGCCTACTGGATTTGGTTAGTTCTTCTTCTTCTTCATCATCATCATTGTGGGTTTCGAATGTGTCCTTGAAATTCTTGATTGTAAGCATACGGTCGATTAAATCTTGAACTCCGTTAACTGTTTCTAATGTTTAGTTTCAGAGGGTTTATTGCTTTCACTGCATTTTTTTTTTTGCTATGGAGTTCGAGAGATGCATGCAGGAAGTTGAATTTTCGGTTTATTGCTCACGGAGAATATATCGAATGTTTAATAGATATTCTATTCTATTCCTATTAAGTGCTAGATGTTGTTGGATACTTGAAAATTGGGGTTGGACTAGGTTTTATGTAACCTAAGGGGTCTGGTTTAGCAGATTATGAAGTTGGATTGGAGTATAAGTAGCCTATTAGTTTAGTGAAGATTCTTATTTCTTAATGTTTTGATTGCATTGTATTGTTGTTGATATTGGACTAAAGTTATGAGACAGAATGCATTGGTTTTGGATGCATAACCGAGGCACTTGACTCAATGGTTGTGTAACTGCTCTTAAGTACAGACGTACAGTCAACAGTGAGATCGTGGGTTCAATTCATATGGGGAAGAAGTTGAATGCCTTGTTGATGGGTTGGGTAGGGATTTGGTCTAACAAATGAAGAAAAAAGGCAAAGAAACTTTGACGTTCTCATCGAAATTCATGCTAGAGCAAAAATCACCTTGCCTTGGAGTTTGTGATGTAATAATGGTTACATTGTTTTCTACTTTTGAAAGTTGTGGTTCTGAGTGTTAACCATTTTCTTTTGGAAAGAAATAGAAAAAGTTTGCAATGAGCCTTCTTTGGGCTCTCTATCTGTCTCTTGTTGGGTTTGAAATCATATCAAATCTAGAAAGAAATACTTACAATATAGATGAAGTAACGTGCTCATTGATCCTCGTTGGCATCTCAAGAGGGCACAATTCGATGAGACAAAACGAGACCCCGCCTTTGGCTCTCTATAGTATTTACCGCATGCTTTTGTGTTGTTGTTTCTTGTATTGATGGAATGCATTTCCTTGTGCAGCCCTGGGATCCTAATGTGTTATGTCAGAAGCCCGAGGGGACATGGGTGCTTCAGCTGAACTCGATTTATTAGGACCGGATTACTTTTCTTTCTATACGCACGAGGTAGCTGAGCTGTTGTCTCATGATGAGGATTTTCTGCCTCTCATTTCAGAAACTGGTGAATTTGGTGGAAGAACATATGACATCGTTGGAGACAAGGCTGTAACTAGACATAAAAACTATGGGAAAAAGGATATTGTTTTGGGTTCATTATTTTGTAGTCCTATAGGTGCCAGGCTCTCAGATTTCAAGAAAGAAAGATTGAAGGCATTGCTTCGGCAGAGTGTGGTTGCTCTTTCACAGGAAGTTGATGAGGTCTCTCTCTCTCTCTCTCAAGGTCATGGTGAACAGAGTTGGGCTTTGTAGCTTTTGCATGTGAATACATTTCTGAATAACTTAACAATACATTTGTAAATCCAACAATCATTCGCTGAAAACTGATTTGGTTATAATACTTGTGTTATTTTATTAATGATTACTTTCCATGTAAGTTATTGAATATGCTGTGCTTCTTAAGTTGCATGGATTCAATTTTTACGGCCCCAGTTTTTGGTGGAAGTTTTTATGGTCCTTTTTGAAGTAAAAATAGGTGAGAAACTGATGATGATATGAGGACTGATGCTGTCTAAGATATATATGTTAATGTTCTGTGAAGGACATGTTATTGTCCTTGAGGATCTTTAGTACATTATGCTGTCTAAGATATATACGTTAATGTTATTGATTTTTGCATCAGGGTGCCATCTATTTACTGCACCAGGGTGCCACTCTGTCATTGCATGTGGTGAGCTTTGATAACTCATTGTCTGTATTTCACATTTTGAATGCAGATGCTAGATCCTGTTTTTGCTATTTGCCGGTTACAATCACATCTTCGATCTGCAAAGCACCTGCCAAGCTATTCAGCTGCAGCATCTGAGGGTGATGCAGAACAGCATCCTCACAAGAAGATTAAGTTGTCCTCTTCAACCAGCTTCCCTTCACATGGTAGTCCCGTCGGTGCAGAGGTTTGTTTTCTTATTGATTAGTTTTTCTTCAAATCAGGTTTCTATTTTTCTAGTAATACTTGGTTGTTAATTTGCTTGTGCTTCCTATTTGTTGGTGCTTTGAATGAGCATAATGGTATGGGTGTAGGTATTCGTTGGACATTTACACTTTGATGTGGACATCAGGAAATATAAGAGAATTAGGTTAAACTTTAAAGACTTAAAGATGATGGGGTTGTCTAAGTATGCAAAATGAGTGCAGTCAGCTTGATTTATTATGTGTAGTACTTGAGTCCTCTGTACCCACTTGTGGTTTTTACAGTTTAGACTTTACATCTGTCATGTGGATTTGCCTGACATCCATGTGTATTGTTCACGTAAACCAGTTGGATGCCCCTGTGTACTACAAGCATAGGTAGTGCTATGTGGCTGTAATGGTCTGTCATCTGTGAAATGGATTAAGTGTTGCCTTTGTTACACGGTCTTGGGTAGAACTCAACCCCAAAAGCTCGCTCATGAAGTGAGGGTGCCCTCTCGCTCATATTGCTTTGGTACCCAGGCGATGTGGTCGCTTCACACCCTCCCTCACCCGCAACTGGCTCACTCGGCAGCACCTGCCGCGCGCGGCCATAGACACGCACCCTACCAATTTCTGGCACCCTACCAATTTCTGGTACCTACCTTTGATACCATGTTACACGGCCTTCGGTAGAACTCAACTCCAAAAGCGAGCTCATGAAGTGAGGGGGCCCTCATGCTTAATACACTCGTATTACTTTGGTACGCAGGCAATGTGGGATTTCACTTTACAACCTTATCGTCTTAATTTCATGGAGGCATGTTATAGTGAAATGTAGGTGTTTCGACCTATAGCTGTGGCAGATACATTGCAAAGGCCCAACCAAAAATGAATGTCAAGGAGTGAGTTGCTCTTCATCTCTGGTTAATTGTTTGATCCTAGGATAGATAAGCAATTACTGAGCTTGGGAAACTCAGCTTATCTCAACTTGTAATAGTTTCCTGGAATACTCTTTTTCATGCTGTGCATTTATAACTTGATGGTTAAGACATAATGCCATTGTACAGGTCTTTTTGTCTTTAGGAAAAAGCATGCTCAGTCATGAACTCCTTGTTAATGAGGTTTGGTTCAAACTTTTGCCAGGTTGATGAGGATTTGCAATTTCTCTTGGAGAATTCCGCAAAGGTTGAGGAGTCGATGAAGAAACATTCTGATGAACTATCAAAATCGGTGATCTTCCAAAGAATCTTTCTTTGTTTAGCCTCAAATTTTCATGGCGCTATGAATGCTTGTTTATGGCTAACCTGAGGTCAAAATTCCTTCTTCAGCTTGGGCACATGGAGCAGAAACTTGAAGAAATTCTTGATATAATACTGTCCAGTTGCAGGTAGTTGTTTTTGGAAGAAATGAAAAAAAAAAAAAAAACATTAGTTTGTCCTCTCATTCACGAATTTGTGTAAGATGCATATCCATAGCAATTACGTCGTCCACAATTTATTTTCCTGTTATGCTGCCAATGGCCCAAGGATGTAATGGTAGCTGACTTGCTGTTTTTTACTTGAATGATGATATCTCTGGTTTTTTTAGTTTTGATGACTCAAGGGTCTCAGTTATATTTCATTGCATTCTGAAAAAATGAGTGTATATGTTTTTATGACAAAAGTTTATTACTGTTTCCCTTGGCAGTTTTGAGGTAATTGTTCACATTGTTTCTAATCCGCAATAAATATGAATAATACACTTCAAATTGCTTCAAATCGAAAGATCTGTGTGAAATATGACCCATAAATTAGTGTTGTGATATTAAGGATTCGGATCCCGATTTAACAAACATGCAGTATCCTGCCAACTTATGTCGTCGTTAAAATAATGACTGTTACCCATCATAGTTAATAATTAATCTCCTGCACAATTAAACCGGATGCTAGACAAACTACGGGTTAGATACTCGCCTAATGACTGTCTGTGTTTCATCACAAGTAGGACTGGCGCTGTTCACTTTTGATTGTAATTGGGATGAACAAATGCGCCCTGGGGTATCGTATTGTTCAGTCAGATGCGTTCAACCAAATCTTGCCTTGAAACTGTGATACTAAGATCCTACTTCTCATCTGCAGGTTGATGACTCTTTCTGAGAAACAACAGCTTCAGAAATTTATTCAGCAGTTGCCGCCAAGAAATCTTGACCGTGTTGTGGAAATCATTCAACGTAATAAGCCATCGGGAGAGTATTCTTCTGGCAAGATTCATGTTGATTTGGAAAAAGAGGCAAGTATAAAAAGCGCATTCTTTGTACTTGTGAGTGAACTATCTTCAACTGACTAATCTTCTTGTTTTCTCATTGATCTATTGTAGGATAATCTAACGCTCTGGCGATTGTATTGCTATGTTGAAGCAGTTGAAAATGCTAGAAAGCTTTCACGGTAGCTGAATCAAAGCAAAAACTATTGCCCATTTATGGGCCCAAAACCAAATATTACGACGGTTTCCTCCAATCAGGGTTGACGTGGTTCATTTGTATGGTAGTAATGTCGGATCTTCTTCATTTCGGAAGTCTTATTTGACACGCAAATTCCCCTCAGACCACGCCTGTAAAAATGGTGTTCTAGCATCGAGACAGAAAGAGCATGCTTGGAAGTACTTCACAAGCTCTTGAAGGGGAAAAATGACCCAGTTTCTTTCATATGATCATGGGGTCTTGTTAGGGTTTGTTTTTTGGTATGTCATCCGGCAGATAGATGTTCCGATGGTGTCAAATTGTATTCATGTTAGTACACGGATCATTTACCGTACACTGTCTAAATTGAAGTTCATTGTTTCTTCTTGAATCTTTCTGTAACCTGATGACTGTTTGCCGACGAGTTCCTGATCTGGTTGCCTATTTGCCCAAATTGCCTTTCTGTTCGGAGCAAGAAGCACTTATTTGAGGCACATACTGCCAATTTCTAAACCAAATTTAGCATAGAAAATGAACCTAAACTACTTTTTAGCATAAAAATATAGGAGCTCAAGGGAGAGAAGGGTCATTCTTGATATATGTGGGTAACTCTGTCGCCGAAACAAGAATGATCGATGATTGTACTCCATCTAAGCTTTCACAGTTCAATAAGAACACTCCATCTTGGCTTTCATAGTTCAATAAGAACACCAGAACATGTACGACGGACCAATCATTTTGAACTTTACTTCTTCCTTTGTTCCAAATTGTTGGCCTTATTCGGATTTCGATATAATTTTGAACTGTTCATATCTTTCACTCTGTAATATTTTTAAAGATTTTAAAAACTGTATAATAGAACTAATTGAGATCTATTAAATAAGATACATCTTGCACATAAAATACGTTATAGATTGAAAGATATGAACAATTTAAAAATCGCATCAAAATCCGTCAAAACCAACAATTTGAGACAGAGGGAGTATGTTCCAAACAGGTTTTGGCTCCCAGTTAGTTAAGGTAGGTTCCATGAATCTTACTCAAAGCCATGCTTTGCAAGGACTAGTGGGTGCATCACACCAAGTAAATGTGGGTAAAAGGTATCAACTTGCCGATAAGCAACAGGAATTCACAACTTCTTGGAAATTGAACTACTTCAGAAACTCAGCTTCTAACAACAGGGTGTCATAGTTATTGCTCAAACAATCAATTTCACCTTTAGAAAAAGAAAGCTACAAATGGAACAACGAATGGAACACAGAGAGAGATAACAGTTCAGCAAAAGAACAACAGAGCAGCAAACTTTCTCAGCAGCAATAATGAGGTAAATGAGTATGCTAGACTTGAAAGCACATGTTCACCATCTCGAATCAAAATGAACCACGCCTACGTCGATCCTCAGCAACATTTACCCTAATTGATCTCCCGTCCAAACTCTGCACCACCAAGCATGCTTAAGTCAGGAATCAATAAAATAGATGCTCACAGGAAGTTAAGATCATGCTTCAAGTGCAAGAAGATGGTCGCAAAACCTATGGAACAACAGATTTGTACGGAACAACAGATTTGCTATTATTAATTCACATCTGCAGGGTGTCCTAGAATTCGCTTTGATGGCGTCACTGGACTAATATGACTTATAGTCACTTATTTGTACGGTTTATAATTCCTATAAGCATAACTAGCTTTTGAAGTTCCCTATAAATTTGTTACACAAACTCTTGGGTTTGGGTATGTTTATATCTGATTCATCTAATTTCCATCTGGAGGACACGGGAACACATCAAGATGTTGATATTTCTTGTTGCTCACAAGGTGCATTAGGTTATTTCATGCAACTCTTTGCACAGCTAATGGTATATATTCTAATTACACTATGTTTGGTAGGAATGTCCAAAATAAACATCGGTTACCGAAGAACATAGTCCTTTAGATAGATATGAGATTATCTAGAAGGACAAATAGGAATTTCAGGAACATATATGAAAAGGGAGCATGTATTATACCTGTCCATCAAGAGCAGCAATCGCATCATTCACTTCCGTCTCACTAGACATGGTTACGAAGCCAAATCCACGCGAACGTCCAGTTTCCCTGTCAGAAACTACCCTGGCCTCGACCACCTTACCGTGTTCACTAAACACCTGCTCCAGGCGAGAATCATCCACTTGCCAAGGCAGGTTACCAACGTAAATTCTGAAAACAGGGCCAGACGATCTAGGAGCGCTTTCTGGCCGTGACCCTCTTGGAGCAGCCTTGTTTACAGTCAAATACCTTCCGTTGAGTTCCTGTTAAGAACATTGACTATTCAATCACTTGGGAATAATGAATTCGACGCATCCACCGTAATGAGGTAGAAGCGAAAGCAACAAGACACCCAAGGAATTCAGATGTGATAAAAGTACAACAAGCACGAGAGCCTTTTAGATCTACATATAGATACTTCAATCGTTGATGCCATTAAGATATTCAGGATACCCATCTTTTCAAGGTCCACAATGGTGCCCTCGTAGGAACAAGGGCTCTTGAGTCTTGACAGTCGACGTCAAAGCACTGATGGACTGCATTAAACAGGATATAAACAAATTCTACAGCATCTTGCTATTTGTGTATTCTTTTTACCACATTATCATTGGTATTAAGGAGCATCACCAGGAGCAACTAAACGCCACAAAGCGAAGCTCTTTCTTGCCGACTCCTAAGGTTTGCACCATGCCTTTGTAAGGAAAAGTAAGTCTCATATGGTTATTGAGACTCATTAAACAGAAACATAACCCATAAAGTCTATCCCTGGTCCATACCCAAAAACTGAATTTACATGACCAACAAAGGGAAATAGGCTCTCGTGCAAAACACCGATAATCACAGTCTACCACACTTTAGCATTAGTCTTTGCATAAGAGCAACCAGTCTCTCTTCTCTCTCCTCTCATGGATGCAAGAGAGGAAGAGCTTAGGCAGATGCACCAGAACCAGTAACTCTAACATCTGTAAAGTCAGGACTACTTGATGTTGTAAAACTCTTGCCTCCTTAACTGACAAAGTACCATAGAAAGATCAAAACTTAGAAGTATTCAGTTGTGGATGATTTTAGAGTTAAACCAACAATTTGTATTTAATTCTCTCTGATGTCGGAGAAGCACCGGATTAGGAGCGAGAGAACTAGATACTTCGCAGATAACTATACTCCACAGACCACAGCATACACAAAATTCAGTGCTTCATATAAGATTCAGACCTGATATGGGATTAACTAATAACAATAACACATTACCCATTGAATTGCATTATTCTAATTTAAGTGAGACACCCGAAGCAACAAAAAAAAAACATGAATCATGAATTGAAAAGGGTATACTCACATATCGGTTGAACATCTCAACAGCCTTCTCAGCTTCTTCAACAGTACTCATTGTCACAAATCCAAAACCCCGACTCTGGTCTGTTTCCCTATTGTAAATTACCTACAAGCAAACCAACCTAATCAACATGACACATTCCTCACAATTTCAGTTCTCGAATCGCATAATACAATCATCAAAAAGTCATGTTATAGTTCTCAGATGCAAATGATGCCCAAAAAATCAAAACTTCAATGCACTTTTTACCTCGTACATATTCTCATTTTCACAATTTCCAACACAATTTTTTCAACTTAACAACCCTGTCTGCGTTTCAGTTAGCATTTTCTAATATTAAAGTTGAAAAAACAACAAAGAAATCGTACCTCAGCAATCTCAACAACACCAGCCTGATCAAAAAGCTGAGCCAATTTCTCACTGTCAATGTCAAAAGGCAAACCCCCAACAAAAACCTTAGCTTCTTCAGGTGGCTCAGAGTAGGACTCTTCACTCTCCCCCACATCTCCACTTCCCTCTCCACTCTCCTCTTCACCTCCCCAATTAAACCCCTCAACTGGGTTCTCTTCTTTTTCCTCTTTCTCCTCTTCTTGAGCCCAGTCCGAGGTCTGCGCAACGAGCGAAACAACACCGGATGACGATGAAATCTTGTTTTTTAGAGAAACCCATGAAGGGAATGGAGCAGAAAGAGGTGAGAATTTAATGGGTTTTGAGAGGAATGGGTGTGAGGGTTTGGTGGTGAAAAGTGTTGGTACAGCGGTTATGCAGCACTTGGGGATGAACAATGACTTGATGAGAGGTCCGGTTGCAGAAGTCATCTCGAGAGAGAGAGAGAGAGAGAGAGAGGATAAGGGGGGAAAGGGGATACAGAGCGGGGGTGAGTGTTTTTTGGGTTTAGGTTGGTCTGGATGTGAGTCGCTTCTTCTATAAACGTAGGGTTATTTGTTGGTGGCTCAGATATTTTACCATTTGGATATATGCTGTAAGGTTAGCCATAGGTGAAAATTGAAATCAGGAAGAAATTCACCCACAAATGACTGATTCTATGAGTAAGTATTTTGAGGATTAATTTTTTTTTTCTTTTGGCTGAGTAAGTATTTTGATTTAATAGCTAAATGTATCATGTTTGGATTCAAGTTTTCGTAGTCGTGCCGATAAAAAATAAATAAATTTGGTCGTCATATGTGAGGCTAAATATTTTTTCGTGGCACAACACAAAATGTAGTGGCGGCTTCACAATTTTTTAAAAAAGTGTTTAAAAATTATCTTAATTCTAATAGTTGTATAAACCATTCATTTCATATATTGGTGTTAATAATGCAACCAAAAAATACAAAATACATTAGATGTTAAGGTTACTCTCGGTGAAATTGTTTATGTTTTTTTTTCCCCTCAATTGGCAAAGAAGAGTGAAATTGTATTTGTTGAGCCAAACAAAATTAATTGGTGCATAAATCTATATTCTTTTATGGGAAATTGTAGCTAATGTTTTTGGTTGAGTGTTCAAATATTTTTGGGTTAGATCTTCAAAAAAGGGCTATCCTAAAATTAAACTAAAGTTACTACATGTATCCTAAAACAAAAAAATTTGAGAAGGTATTCAAGTGACGACTCTAGTGTAGAGCCGCCACTGACTGTGTGATTTTATCTTTGGTTTAAGGATGAAGTCAGAGAGAGATAAGTGGTTAACTATTTTGAAAATTGTTGGTATTACTTATGTAAGCCTGCGCACTGCTAGGTTTTTTTTTAAAATAAATTTGTTACTCCAATAGTTAGCATTTGTATACAAATAGAATGATCATGAAGGATTGAAACAAAGCTTCTATGGCTAGGCACTTGTGGGCAATTTGCAAGGAGAGTGATACTCTGTGGATAAAGTGGGTTCATACATATATAATCAACCTTGGATATCTTATAAGATTGGAAATGGGTTTGTTTCGTTCTTGCGGCTTGACAACTGGCATCTATTAGGCCCTCTCTATCAGAGGTTTGGGGAACAAGTGGTTCATAACTTGGGGAGATCCCTGACTACAAAGCTGAGTTCCACTATCTATGCCAACAATTAGTGCTGGCATGGCCTAGACAGAGAAACCCAATTATTCAAGAGATTATGAATGCAACTCCAATGCGTTTCACTCCTGATTGTACCTCTTCTGATTCTATTGTTTGGAATTTCTCAGCTGGCGGGGTGTACACAACTACAACTAGATCTAATTGGCAGGCTTTTCGGGTCCTTAGCCACCCTTTCTTTGGCACAAGATCATTTGGTTCAAGCACCATATTCCTATCTGGGTATTCATCCAGTGGCTAACAGTTTCAGGGAGGCTATCCGCCACTGATAGGCTAGTGTCTTGGGGCTTGTTCTTTTCTTGCAGCTATGCGACACAGATTTGGTCCTCTATTCTTGTCTCTAATGGTGTTCCTAATGGCCCTGGGGATTTGCTGGAGATTCTAACTTGGGCTAAGCAGTATAGAGGGGTAACTTTATGACTCACTTTATTTTCAAGTTGTCTCTTGTTGCATCTATAATTCTATATATTGGTTGTAGAAAGAAAGAAATGTCTGGATCTTTCAACATCAGAGTATGTCATGTTCTACTTGCAGGGTTGTATCATTGCAGATATTCGAGTTTGTCTTAGCTCTTGGATCTCCTTGCAATCTGACTATTGCTTCTGCTCGGCGACTTAGTAGTAGAATTTTTTTCCCAAGGCTTTTTCGGGGATTTGTAGATAGGCAGTTCTCTAGTTTGTATTCTTGTGTTAGGCTTTGGCCTTTGTTCTCGGTTTGTTTGTGCTTAATAAGATTGCAATTTACCCCAAAAATAATACTAAGAATAGAATGATCCCTTTCAATTAGGTGGTGTTCCATATACATCCATTCCTCATTTTACTTACAAAAGTCAGTAGAGGATGATTCAATCACATCATCTATCTAGACATGTAGTATGGTAGTTAGTAAAGCAAACAGAGAGAAAACCAGAGAAATTCAATGGATTTATCATTTGGCATATAGGATGAAGAACAAGGGAAATAAATCTTATGAAAATGGGATTTATTCATAAATGGGTTTGAAGTTCTTGTAAGCTATAACAGCATAGAATGGGTCTGATCCAGACATCAATCCCAGCAACCTTGTAATCCAACCAAAAGGCCCTCTCTCCTCTTTAGCACCTCCGGTCGATGGCAACTTCCGTACAACCTCCGGTTGTGTAAATCCTTCAATGCATTGGAAGTACTGCACCACCAGTTGTACCCGGCTGTAGCCAGTCCCCTCTCTCCACGCGGCAATGGCTTTCTCATAGAACATTCTGTTGCTGAAACTGACTATGAACACACCTCCTGGCCTTAGCACCCGAAACACCTCTGCAAATACCTGCATTAACATAATGACTCAATGTTACTTTTTTCGTGAGGCGTACATAATGTATTTTCGATTTATGTTTTGGTATGAGAATTTTACTAAAATGGAGAGGTCCACTACAGATGGCGAGAGTGAAGCATTGTAATCCTTATTCTGCAGTAGTTATTCGCTTTTCACGTGGACAAAAGCACACTGTCGAATCACGTATATCTTCTATTCTTGTGTTTGTGTGATGGCTTCATTTTTTTGTATAGTTAACGATAAGCAGACATGTCTTGGTTTCCCATAATACTAAGCACAATCTTAAAAATTTCAGTTTCCCCTTGCTTCTACGTGACACTTCTCTGTACAAATTCTTTTTCTTGAGAACCTATGGAAAAAGGTACGTTCAATTCGTATGAGTAATGTAACCATAGGAAGCTGCAGGCTCGAGCCCCGTCAATCCCAACGGATCCAATCAATCCATCAATTCAACTCCCTCTTTTCTGTAAAAGGTGGGGTTTGGGGGTTCTAATAATCAAAAACCGCAAAGAAAGAGAAATCAACCAGACAAAACATGAGATAAACACGGTTCATCAATTTGTCTATGTTCGTAAAAGGCTCAGTAACTTTGAGTGTACAAAAATAGCAACACATCACCACAAGGTACCTACCTGTTTGTATAGATCATAATTTCCTAAGTGTCACCTAGACATAGTTCCAGTGGGTTATTTGTATTCGTAAAGCTCTTCATCAAATGAATATGAAGGAAATTGTATCAAAAGATTATACAAAATGATGTGGTTGAGTTGTGGGTTGGTTCTCACTCCAGAGCCAAAGAAAAACATCAAGGTACATTTGAATAATATTAATATCATAGCCACATCTTCAAATTCTGGATTTCTGGTGGAAAATTCTGAATTAAGTTTGATGAATGCCTATTTTTTTAATAGCATATTATAAGGTAGACAAACAAAATCAATTAGCTAGCCTGTGCATATCACGGGTTTGCTGCTTGTTTGAATATTAAAAATGTCATAGCCACATCGTTAGATTCTAGTGGGAGATTCCGAAATAACAGCATTATTCTTCAATAGTATCCAAAATTCAATTTTGTGGATCATTTTTCATAGCACCTCTGGGTTTTGTTCATTACAAGGGCATCAAAATTCGCTTAATTACCACTTTATGCATACTCCTATGATTTACACCTATGTTACCAGAAACGTGGTATACCACATACTTAAATTGTCGTACACTAGTGAATAGGATTCTACGGACAACAAAATTATAACTTCCTCAACCAAGGAATAAACATATAATGAAACTAGGAAATGAAAGGTGTATGCACTCTTATCAATCAAAGAGCATTTATACCGGTAAGAAAGCATTTTTATCGTCCACCCCATGGGCGGACAATAGAAGGACCGATGAAACTATGCATTACATTTCAATATTTCATAGTAGTATTTATGCAAAATACCTCTCTAAGTCTAAGAGCATCTCCAACCATGCCTTCATTTCTTCATTTTGAAGAATGAAGGAGCTCCAACCATGCTTCATTTCACTCCTTCATTTTGGAGAATCAATTTTGGTTCTTCATATATGAAGAACCACTTCAAAAATGAAGAACTTTGTTCAAATGAGTTTTGCACTATTCATTTTATCTAAAACGTATTTATCTTTCAAATTTTTGATCAAATTTTTATAAAAATGGTACCAATAAAAAGATATTAAAAATACCTTTAAAATGAGACCAATGTTCATATATTCAAAAACAAAAAAATAGTAGCATAAAATTTGAATTTTCCTTGCAACCACCAACATTGACTCCAACTGCCATGGTAATTTTTCAGGTATTCAATTCAATGTAGAATACTCTGTTCACTTTAAATGTCCACACTAACTAGTAGGTGCATTACACTGCCATAGTAATTGTGGCATTGAAGTCTACGTAAACAACTCTCCTTTGCCTATATATTGAAATGCAGTCTTCCTTCCAAATCATTTTCCCCATAGTTTCTATTCTTCAACCATGGAAACTGGTTCAAAATGTATTCAACGTGGTAAGTCCTTTGCCATGGAGGAGGATAAAGTTCTATGTATGGCATGGCTTGAAATTTCTCAAGGTCCAATACAAGGCATCAACCAAAAAAAAGACAAGCTATGGGAACGTATCACTATGGCGTTCCATAGTAATGACAGGAGTTTTGGGATGTTGATAGTGTTGTATGATCTCCCACTTTAGAAATGAGAATAATCTGAAAATGGGGGCTGGGATTTTTGGACAAAAATGAAAGGAGTTTTGGGAGGGGGATTTTGGTGGGAATATTGGGAGGGGATTTTGGAGGGAATATTGGGAAGGGATTTTGGAGGGAAAAATGAAGAATTGGGTTGGAGTAAAAAGGAATAGTAACATTCTTCAAAAATAAAAAAACATTATTTTGGTTCTTCAAAATGAAGAATGTGGTTGGAGATGCTCTAAGGGCATAAAGACCGATTTTTCTATATCTTCTCTTGCCAAAATTTCAGTCTCTCTAGATTTTTACCTTAACAAGAAAACTCTGGAGATCGTTTTGAATCCCTAAATTTACCATTTCTAAACGAAAGTGTGGCATGTTTCGGTACTTCCTTCCGTAGCAAAACGTAATTCGCTTGGGTATCATAGCTTCATAGAGATCAGAATGCCACATATCAATATTTTGGTGATCAACTACTAAATAGAGACTGCCCTGTACATCCGGTAATCAAGGAAAAAAAAAAAGCTCTAATAAACAGAGACTTAATTTGCATCTGACCTGTTCAGGCTGTTGAAGGTACTGCACACTCACAGTACAAACCACAGCATCCAAACTGCAACTCTCCAACTCAAGTCTCTGATCTTGATTCAAATCCTTGACAAAGAAATAATCAAGCCTAGGGTTCTTGGCCAGCTCTTGTGCATTAAGCCCATGTCCCACCACTTTCTTGTACTCAACTTCTTCAGGAAGATGGCTAACCCATGAGCTCATTAGGTCAAGAATCTCCGAACCAGGGCTCAACCTTTCTCTGTACAGGTCGGTCAAAGTGGAGATGAAATTGTTGTCCACGTGGGTCACAAATCTGGGGAAAGCATAGAAATCTCTGTCTGAAATTGGGTTCAGTTTTGTTCTGCCTTCTGGGTTAAGAACTTGGCGTTTGATTTTGCCTGATGTTTGAGCTATATTAGGGTTGTTTTCAGAAAGGGTGTTCAGAATTGGGATTCTGAAATGGGGAGTTTTGGATTTTGGTGGGTGCCATGGCTTGAGGTTTGGATGGAGGGTGAGCATTAGATATTTTATATTTGAAGTTTTTTCTTTTCTTTTCTTTTGAAAGGGAATGGAAGTTTGAGGGAAGTATATGGATTATAGGGTGAGAGATAAGTAGTGTACGAGAGATAAGTATGGCAGTAGGGGTTACACTCCGCAGCTCGGGCTTATCTTGCTGGTTTGACTGGGGATTGGGATGGTGTAGTGCACCGTTCGGCCGTTCATTTTGACAATGCACGGGTCGAATTTAATTTGAGCAATGAATTTATTTCAACGGTCGGTTGTGAGCAACGAATTTATTCCAACTGTCGGTTGTTTGAATTAAATCCGAGCCGTGCATAGTCGAAATGGACGACCAGATGATGCGCACCCGAAATGGACAACCAGATGATGCGCATTCCACCATGTAGTGCAACAACAAAAAAAGAAAAAGAAATGGAAAAAATAGGGAAAAAAAAAAAGCCGTTGCAGATTTGTTCAGCACTTAACTTCAAGTTCTTCTATTCAAGTAGTTAAAATTAGTCGAGATGTGCATAGTCTGCTTTGAGAGAGAGAGAGATTGACTAGGCTGTAACATGAAAATAATTCTTCTTCTCCTATTTTGTATGATCATTTTCGATATTTGTGTCAGTTTTAATTCCATATATCTTTCAATCTCTAATGGTCTTCATTATTTTGTAAACTTTATATAATAGAGCTAATCGAGAACTATCCACCAAGATTTATATTTCATATCTTTGGATATCCACTTTAAGATATATAAATAATTAAAAATTAATACAAATATCGAATATTAGCAAACAAAATGGGACGGTCTGTAATATTTTCCTTGGTCAGGATTGCAATAGCGGAATGTACTCTCTTAAGCTCTGGGTTCAAAGACCAAAGCCCATTTTGAAGTACGAAACTGGACCATTGTTTAGGCCCAAGAAAACCACAATTATGAAAAGGGTAAACTCACATATCTCTCCGACACCCGTTTATGGCGTAAAAAAATTTCTGGAGGCCGACTCACACTTATTGTTGGAGCTTGAGGCCGGGTCCGGGACAAAATCAGGTCGCCGATGTAGGCATGACCCGGTGACTCATTTATGAGTTCTAGCTTATCTAGGAGATAAGATAGAAGAGGTTAGTTAGTGTTGGTATGTCAGTAATCTCAAGGGAGAATGTAATTAAATGTGATTCCTTCTACTCATGATTCCAATGTTTGGAACAGACATGAACAAGAACGTGATGCTAGGATTTTCTGATTTCAACGTTTGACAGAGACAAGAATAGAAATATGATCCCTGATGACATATTTAAGTAGGAATCATATTCCTAGACTAAGTGGGAATCCGATCCCTCCCTTACCCCATGTGAATCTCAAATTTCTGGCTCATTCATTAAGAAAAGAAAATGTTAACTTTAATAAATTTTCAAAATAGTTGCTTCCCGCGTAAGATTACTGAATTAATCCAAACACCGAAATGTCATTCATCTAGGTATCAAACCAGCAATAATATTCCTACCCAAGAAAATTCCCGGCAATCATATTTCTATTCCTACTCAAAATTCTGATCATCCAAACACAGCCTTAAAGCAATCCTATGCTTCTTTTATATACATGTATGTGCTCAACGATACCTACAACAGAAGTAGCTGATGTTAAGTTTTATCTTGAGATGTCGTTCATTTACTTGTGATCTCAAATGAAGTTAGTTATTGAAGAATGAAGAGGCATACATAATGAATATATGTTCTCTAAGTTCCTCTCTATTTTTGTTTTCTACTTTTACTTTTAATTTGTTGAATGTTACTTTTCCTTTCTTGGCCTTACACCGTGCCTCATGGCATGTCATGTAGCCAGTGTTTTGCTAGGATTTTCTCTTTTTTCAATGCACCCATTATCGAGTTATTAATACAATTTTTTTGCCAATCAAACAAAATAATTTTCGTCGCCAATAAAAAAAAAAGAGTTTTCGAGTTAGGGTTCGTGTAAGAATTTTACACGAACAAATTAGAGATGCAGTAAAGAGGGTGATATTGTAGCATTGTAATCTGTATTACTATTATGTACTAGTGAATTGTTCTTCCTTTTTTGGGGATAGAGCCAGGATTCCAATTCGACTGTGGCACCCAAAATTAATATCCTTCTCACCTCCGTCTACAAAGATACTGTAGTTTATTATAAAATGCTGTGTAATTTTTGGATGATGTATCCAGAAATATAAGAAATTATGAACAAAGATGTTTTATTTCTTTATTAAAAAATTCTTTTCTTTTTGGTAGTGAACTATTTTAACGGGCGGAAAGAGTAATAGGTATAAAAATGTACACGTGTTCGGAGGTTTATAATACTCGAAAAGGTACGCATTTTCAAATATTAATCATTCAACATACTTTACACTGAAAATTATGCATCTTCATCGATTAATCACTCATCAACATGCTTAATATCAGAAGTAAAATACGAGTTTTAAAGAATAACACTGTTTTTATAATATGAAAATATATACATGTATTATTGGACCCAGAGATGGCACGCCCCCTTCATAGCTCTGTCTCTGCTTTTTCACGAACTAGGAAGGCATAATGTCTTTACTTTTTCTTTCTTATTTATTAGGGGTGAAAATCGGTCGGTTCGGTTCGGTTTTTTGGGTGTCCGGGACCAAACCGATCGGTTCGGGGTGATTTTGCTGGGAACCGATCCCGACCGAAAAAAACAATGGACCGATCGGTTCGGGGTGGTTCGGTTTTTTTCGGTTTTTTCTATTTTTTCGCTCCGGCGTTAAGATTGAGATGGACGGCTAGGATTTGTTATTTTTGGGGGATCAAGATCGTTTTTTCGGGTTTTCGGTCCAAATAGGGGTGGTTTCGGGGTAATTCGGTCCAAATTGGCATGATTTCGGTTCGGTTCGGTCCAAACCAATTTCCAGGAAACCGAGACCGAACCGATAATTTTCGATTCGGTTCGGTTCGGTCCGAAGTCAGCCGACACAGCTTTTCCCCGACCGAAAACCGAACCGGTCGATCGGTTTTTTCGATTTTTCGGTTTTTCTTTCACCCCTATCATTTATAACTCACGTGCAATTATGCCTTGATGGTTCTTCTCCAAAAGAGAACCTGTTAATTTAAAGCTATAGTCTTAATTTATTGGTAAGCAATAAATCAATCATTAGTATAACTTGCAAGAAGAGACTGTAATAGAAAATGTTTTATTTATTATTAAGTTGGGGAAACGAGGAATTTAATAAAGGTTATACAATAGATGCATGATGCATAGAAAATGTTTGATTTATTATTAAGTAGGGGAAACGAGGAATTTAATAGAGGTTATACAATAGGTGCATGATGCATAGAAACAATAATGAGAAGTTGACTAACACAATTATCTATATATGTCAGGGTGAATCCCAAACCAAATCCTCCTCTCTCCCTCCGTCCCCATATTGTTGGACTTCTTCACCTTTTTTAACGTCTCAAAAAATTGTTAATATTTCATAATCTATGATATTTTTTTATCATTCCAACAACTTTGTTTAATAAAACTAATTGAGATCTATCAAACAAGATCCATATTTGAATATAAAAAATTTAATAAATTACAAATTATAGATAATTCTTTGAGATATCCAAAAAATGAAAGAGGCACAACAATATGGGATGAAGGGAGTAATTTTTTTTAGCCCTTCTTTTCATTAAGTGTTAAAAGTTTGACTAACTTATTTACCCTTATTTTTGTGTGGATATTTTTGTCTTTTGAACTTTTTTTTAGTTGTAGATTATTCATTTATCTTGACAAAGATCTCAAAAGTGAACTTGACCAAAAACTTAGGAAATTGATATTGACACTCCCCAAATTGTTAATAATGACACTCCCATCTCAAAACTTACACGAATTAATTTGGTTTAAGGGGGTGGAATGTCATAGACAACGTTACATATTGATACAAATATGTTGTTATTAGAGTTTTTTTTTTTTTTTTTTGTCATTCGTCATGTCAACTTTATTACATGGGGGAGGGGGATTAAGACTCGATCTCGGGATGCAGTGTGGGACATCCAATAGCTCTATCGCATAGATTTTATTTGCTATCTTTTTGCATTTGTATCCTTTTGTTTGAAGTTTGTTGTGATTTGTTTGGCATAAATCCCCCATTGGCCCCATTTGCTAGCACTTATAAGCTAACTTATGTAGCTTACTAGATTAAAAAAAGCTTATGAGTGTTTTTTTGTTAACCATTAAGTATATTATATGAATATTTATAACTTTGACTTTTCTAGTTTATGTGACCCAAAAAAAAAGTATTTAAGCTCCAATTTGAAGCTTTTTTTTTAGTACTTATTTTAGGTTATTATAACATGAATGGACAAAAGAACCCTACACTGAATAAGTTAGTCTAATGCAGGTTTAACGTACAATTTAGATATTTAGTTTATAAAAATTTATTTGATAAGCAAGTTAAACTTTTTTTACAACTAATAAAAAGTTATAACAAACAATTGTACAATTTATTGTAATTTTTTAGGCTAATAGTCTAAAAGTCTAAAAGGCTATAATCTAAACAGTTAACTTAAATGGAGGGATTGAGGATAAAATAGGAAATTAACAAACTCAAAAAGTAATGGAAAAAAAGTTGGAATCCCCAAAACGGACCAACAAATCCGGACGTAGGTGTTAAGGAGAAGCCAGTGTTATCTTCAGCTACATAGTTTAGGAAATTCATTTCTCCAGTAATTGTGTTTCTTATAGTGTGATTTTGTGTTTCTTGTAATATGTTGAAGTCGGTTAGTTCTGTTAGTAGTGGTGTAAGCTCATCAATCCTTGTGCTTTCTTATTGACCAATAGGAAGGCAGGGATTGGAGAGTATATATAGGCTACTTTCTCTTTGTAATCGACAGTTAAGCATAATATGATTTCGATAACAGATTTTCCCTCTTAATCTCTCTCTCTCTCTCTACTGTTCTTCATTTCTTTTCATGGTATCAGAGCAATTGACGTAAGTCCAAACCCTAACGATCCTGAAAATCAAAGATTCTCAAGAAAATCGAAGGTTTTTCACACACATCAATGGCAAATTCATCGTCATCTTCCGCTTCGACATCAAGTACAGTTACTCTACCTCCGTCATTAGCATTTCTTGTATCGAACTTCCATTCTCTTGTTAATATCAAACTGGATTCTAGCAATTATTTGTTGTGGAGGACTCAAGTGATGAATTCTCTAAGAGCGAATGGGTATATTGAGTATCTAGATTGTTCAAAACCCTCACCTGAACCAACTATCTTAGATGTATCGAATTCTAGGGTTTCGAATCCAGAATTTACACTTTGGACTCTAATTGACAACCAATTGTTGTCATGCTTGACATCAAGCTTGTCGTCAACAACTCTACCTCATGTATTAGGGTTAACTCATACCTGTCAAGTATGGGCTGCACTTGAACATCGTTTTAACTCCTTGTCTAAATCGCATATACATGAGTTGAAAAATAAGCTGTATAGCGTCAAGATGAAAGGATCTATGGATGAGTATATAGATGAGATTAGAGGATATGATCAGAAGCTTGAAGTTGTAGGTTATCATGTTGACGATGATGACTTGGTTTTCTATGCCCTTAGAGGGTTACCAGAAGAGTATAGGCCAATAAGAAGTGCACTAAATGCTAAAGGAGACATTATGTTCAGTGATTTGGCTACTGTTCTCAAGAATGAAGAATCTCAGCTGCTTAGAGATGA
This sequence comes from Vaccinium vitis-idaea, assembly GCA_963854785.1. NCBI lineage: Eukaryota > Viridiplantae > Streptophyta > Magnoliopsida > Ericales > Ericaceae > Vaccinium > Vaccinium vitis-idaea. The sequence goes on along the minus strand of OY978222.1, from coordinate 39,111,637 downwards.
AGGGCTAACTGCACCTAAAGTTTTTCTCACAGTTAGGTCAAAATGGGATTCTTGGTGCAGTACCTCAAGTATACCAAGTACCTATGTATCAAAACTCTCAATCCACAGGGCAGTTCTTTCCGGTTCAGAGTAACAGAAATTTCAATGTTGGTCAGACAAGTAAAGGAGGAAAAGGCTCATCTTTTGGACAAAACAACAGAGTAGAGTGCCAAATCTGTGGCAAGAACAATCACACTGCTATGCACTGTTATCACAGACAGAACCTTCAATATCAACCATCTAGTTATTCACAATTTTCTAAACCTAAAAGAGGACAAAATCAAGGAATGAATACTTCTTGGAATGGACCTGTGACTCAAACCTGGAGTGGTACTCCTAATGGAGTAATGTATAATCCCACTTATACATCAGTGATACCAGTTGGTCACATTCCTATTATGCCTCAAAATGCTATGTCTCAGAATTCTGTGCCTGTTCAAAGGTCTTACTCAGGACATAATGGAACAACTTTTGCTATACCTAACACTGGCTTTGCTGGGCATAATGTTTCACTACCTCAAGCAAATCTGATCAGCTTCAGCAGCCCCTTTTCTTTGCCTTCACAAGTCCCAGTTCAATACCATTTTCAAGGAACATCACCTATGTTAAATGGTCCACCACAGGCATATATAGCTACATGGCCTGCAATAAATACTGGATTTTCTGTTAATGGACAGCAGGGGCACAATATCTCTGGAAATTCTGGAAATGCAGGTGGTGGACATTTTCAACCAAATTGGCTCTTTGACAGTGGTGCTTCTGCACCTGTCACCAATGATCTTGCACATCTCTCTCAGTCACAGTCCTCTTGTACAGGTGATGGAATACTTGTTGGAAATGGTTCTTCTCTCTCTGTTGAACATTCTGGTAAAGGAATCTTGTCTACCCCTTCTACTCAATTTCAACTTAATCAAATTTTGCATACACCTTCTATTACTCATAGTTTGATTTCTGTATCCCAGTTTGCTAAAGATAATAATTGCTCACTTCTATTTGATTCTGATGGCTATACAATCCAGGACAAACACACTCTTCAAATTCTTCACAAGGGGCCTTGTGTGGAGGGGCTATACCCTATCCAGACTTGCTCTAGTGGTGTTTCTTCTTCTCCTAATGCTCTTGTAAGTTTCAAATCTTCTTCTGCTGCTACTTGGCATCTTAGACTTGGTCATCCTAGCTTGCCTTTGTTTCAATCTTTGATTAAACAACTTAAACTTCCTGTTGTTGGACCTTATGAGGTCACTTGTTTTAGTTGCAATTCTGTCAAAAGTCATAAACTTCCATTTTCTCGTTCTAAGACTATCTCTGCTGCACCTTTTGATTTGTTACACATGGATGTGTGGGGTCCGGCACCTATTCCTTTTGTTCAAGGATTTAGGTATTATCTTCTCATCATAGATGACTTCAGTAGATATTCATGGTTATTCCCCTTACACTACAAATCAGAAGTTAAGATTGTCTTGACTCATTTTAAGGCCTATGTTGAAAACCAATTTAGGACCACTGTGAAAACTGTCAGATCTGATAATGGTGGGGAATTTGTCAACACTTATTTGTCTAATCTTTATCTTCTTGCTGGGATTCTCCATCAAACTTCTTGCCCTTATACTGCTGAACAAAATGGGGTAGTTGAACGTAAACATAGGCATTTACTTGATACTACTCTTACTATGTTGACACATGCTGGGTTACCAACAAAATTTTGGCTTGAAGCCTTGACTACTGCTGTCTTTCTTGCTAATAGACTTCCACATTCTTCTTTACAATTCCATATTCCCTATTCACTTTTGTTTCAAACCACACCTGACTACTATAGCTTAAAGCCTTTTGGCTGTGCCTGCTTTCCATGGCTCAAACCTTATACCTCACATAAACTGGTTCCTAAATCTGTTTGTTGTGTGTTTCTTGGATATTGCTCCACTTCCAAAGGGTATAGGTGCTATGATCCTGGCCATGACAAGGTCTATGTATCTAGACATGTTAGGTTTGAGGAGAATTCTTTTCCTTATTCTTCTCTTATTCAACCTTCTCATTCTACTACACCTTCTTCTCATTCTACTTCATCTTCATTTTCAGTTCCTTTAACATCTTTTGATGACATTGTAGTTTCTGTTCCTGGTCCAGTTATGTCTTCTTCTGCACATGCATCTCTCATTCTCTGTCTCCAGTGATATCTTCAGGGGCACCTCATTCTGTATCTCCTTTTAATATCACATCATCACCTGCAATACAGGAATCTCCTACCAGCTCATCTTCCACAATACTTACTCCTGTTTCTTCATCTAATACCACCACCATATCTACTTCTGTTCCTTCTCTTATTCCCATCACTTCCTATCATCATATGCAGACTAGGTCTAAGTCTGGTATTTTTAAGCCCAAACATCCCATCACTCTCTTCACCTCTTTGTCTGACTCTATTCCTGAACCTAAAAATTTTCAAGAAGCTATTCCTCACCTAGTATGGCAAAAGGCTATGGCTGAAGAATATGCAGCCTTGGTGAAACAAGGGACCTGGGTTCTTGTTCCACCACCATCTCATGGCAATATAATTGGTTGCCAGTGGATTTATAAGATAAAGAGACATTCAGATGGTACCATTGCTAGGTACAAAGCTAGGTTGGTTGCCAATGGCAATCAACAAGCTCAAGGACTTGATTTTCAAGAAACATTTAGTCCTGTTGTCAAGCAACCAACTGTCAGAATAATTTTGAGCTTGGTTGTTCATTACAAGTGGCCTCTTAGACAATTAGATGTGTCTAATGCATTTTTACATGGGGAAATTTCTGAAGATGTATACATGAGGCAGCCTATGGGTTATAAGGATCCTCTTCACCCTACCTATGTATGTAAACTTACCAAAGCTTTGTATGGGTTAAGGCAGGCACCAAGGGCCTGGTTTTCTGTTTTTTCCACTTATCTTCTCTCTCTTGGGTTCCAAGGCAGTAAGGCAGACAACTCATTGTTTATTCTTCATAAAGGTTCAACAATTACTCTCATTTTGGTGTACGTTGATGACATAATTATCACAGGAAGTGATTCATTCTATATTTCTGATTTAATTCTTCAACTCAGTACAAGGTTTGTTATGAAGGACTTAGGGCAATTACATTACTTTCTTGGCATAGAAGTGACCCATACTTCCAATGGTTTATTTCTTTCTCAGTCCAAATATGCCACAGAAGTTTTAACTAAAGCTGGTATGACTGATTGTAAAGCTAGTGCTTCACCTACCTCTTCCAAGGGCCCATTTGATCCTTCTGATCCCTACTTTGAAGATGTTACTTTGTTCAGAATGTTGGTTGGTTCCTTGCAGTATCTAACTCTTACTAGACCAGACCTTGTTTTCTCTGTTAATTCAGTGTGTCAACACATGCATAAGCCTAAAGTTAGTCACTTTTGTGCAGTCAAGCGACTACTTAGATATGTCAAGGGAACCTTAACTCATGGCCTACATTTAACTGCTGGTTCTTTGTCTTTATCTGCCTACACTGATGCTGACTGGGTAGGGGATCCAGTGGACAGACGTTCAACTTCTGGTTTTGTGATATTCTTGGGCTCCAATCCAGTTTCTTGGTGTGCTAAAAAGCAGCCCACAGTGGCTCGTTCTTCCACTGAAGCTGAATATAGGGCCATGGCACAAACAGCAACAGATTTAGTGTGGATTCAGACTCTACTTACCGAATTACATGTTTCTTTTTCTTCTCCTCCAGTGCTCTGGTGTGATAACAGGTCAGCTATGGCTTTAGCTTCCAATCCAGTATTTCATGCTCGTACGAAGCATATTGAGATTGACTACCATTACATCCGAGAACAAGTTTTGGCTCAGAAGTTGGTTCTGTCTTTTGTTGGTTCTCTTGGGCAGCTTGCAGATATTTTTACCAAAGCTCTTTCCACCTCCAGATTTTCTCTTCTCGAGTCCAAACTCATGGTTGGTCCACCACCCATGAGTTTGAAGGGGAGTGTTAAGGAGAAGCCAGTGTTATCTTCAGCTACATAGTTTAGGAAATTCATTTCTCCAGTAATTGTGTTTCTTATAGTGTGATTTTGTGTTTCTTGTAATATGTTGAAGTCGGTTAGTTCTGTTAGTAGTGGTGCAAGCTCATCAATCCTTGTGCTTTCTTATTGACCAATAGGAAGGCAGGGATTGGAGAGTATATATATAGGCTACTTTCTCTTTGTAATCGGCAGTTAAGCATAATATGATTTCGATAACAGATTTTCCCTCTTAATCTCTCTCTCTCTCTCTACTGTTCTTCATTTCTTTTCAGGAGGGAGTAAGTGTTAGCAAACAAGGCCATAAAACACTAAGACCAAAATGAAAATCTAATTGATTAATGCCTTGAGATAGAAGATCAACCATATAGACTTCCAATGTGGTATATTGTGTTACATTGTCGCTAGGGCTGCAAACAAGTCGAGCCAAGCCAAGCTTTATTGTGTTCAAGCTTGTTTATTAAGTTTTTAACAAGCTCCAGCTCGAGCTCAGAGAAAACTTAACAAGTCGAGCTAGCCTAGCCTTGACTCTAGCTCGAGCTTGTTCACAAGCCCTAACAAGCCAACGAAAAAATATACATATACTCACACAAGCTTAAGACAACCAAGAAAGTTTTACTTGTGCATGTATATATGTTTTATATCTATATACCCTACAGGAAAATAGTTTCAATTTTAAAATAATAGTGAAATTTAATACGGAGTAAGTTTTTGAAAAGATAGTGCATTAAGAATTTAAGATATCAAATTAGAATAAGAAGTTGTATTATTTTATTCCTCTAAAAAATAAACGAGCCTTATCAAGCCGATAGAGCCGAGTTTAGGCTTGTTTGTTAAGATTTTTAACGAACTCGAGCTTGTGCCGAGCTTCAATAAGAACTTAACAAACCGAGTTCGAAAGAGCTCTTTCCAAGCCGAACCGAGCCGAGCTCACAAACAGCTTGATTTATTTGCAGCTCTAATTGTCGTTGGGAGGTGGTGGTCGTAAATGGCGACGGGAGGTGGTCGCTAGTGGTAGTGGTTAAGCGGTGGAAGAGGACGGTGTTTATTAAAGAGAAAGCAAGTTGACTGCCGACATATATATAACTCTGTTAGTTAAAGGTTAATCAACTAATGGATCCGGGAAATTGTTATGAAACTCCAAACCATAGAGAAGAAAGATGTACATACGTAAGTCAAAATTTTGTATTACATCCAAACTTCAAGGTGGTCAGTGTAATTTTCTGAAACAAAAGTATATATTTTTCTTTTTCAAAAAAATATTCTTTACACCGGTCGTGTAAACTAAAGTTACCTCTAAGTCTGTCAGTTGTCACATTGCACTATATTTCAGTGGTCCCAAAATGTAGAATATGAACACATGGAGTAATGCAATCAAATTGGAGAAAACTTTTTGATTTACACTACAGGTGTAAAGAACATTTTCTCTTTTGTTTTAAACAGCAAAAAATACACATTATAAACGAAGGATTAGCATGTTATGTGAAAAGTTTCTCCGAAAATATCCAGGAAAGATAAATGAATGATTCAGATTCACAAATAAATGAATCTGAACCATTCATTTTTCTTTGTTGGACATTTTCAAGGAAAGATGTTAAACATTTTTGTTACTGTATTATTGCGTCCATCCCTCGTCTGTTCTTGTTTCACAACTAGTGAGAAGAGATCCCTTTAAAAGAAGAAAAAGAAAAACAAAGTAGAACTTGTGAGAAGAGAAAACGAGAAGCATGGACTACTTCTCCGTCCCTTACTCTCTCCACCACTTCCTCCTCCTCGCAACCTCTCTCCCTCTCCTCACCATCCTCCTCCTCCGCCGCTTCTCCCCTCTCCGCCGCCACCTCCGCCACCCTCCGGGCACCCTTGGCCTCCCCTTCCTCGGCGAGACCCTCCACCTCGTCTCCGCATACAAAACATCCAACCCAGAGCCCTTCATTGACGACAGGGTCTCCCGGTTTGGACCGATATTCACGACGCACGTCTTCGGTGAGCCGACGGTGTTCTCTGCCGATCCAGAGACGAACCGGTTCATACTCATGAACGAAGGGAAGCTGTTCGAGGCGAGCTATCCCAGTTCGGTCGAGACCTTGCTCGGGAGGAACTCGTTGTTGGTGATGAAGGGGAGTCTTCACAAGCGGTTACATTCGCTTACGATGAGCTTTGCGAATTCCGCCATTACTAGAGACCATTTGATGGTGCCATGGTGGATATAGACCGGTTGGTCCGGCTCAACTTGGAGTCCTTGACCGGACGGATATTGCTCATGGAGGAAACCAAAAGGGTATTTAAAAAAGAAAAGTCAACTTGGTTGCGAACCGGGAGGTTTAGTAGTTACATGCATATTTTCTGATTCCGTGCACGTTAGCCATAGATTAATCACTCGTGAGGATACCAAAAGGATATTTAAGGAATTTGGGGGCTTTATTGTCCTTTAAGGGACGGCAGACCCTGCCAACCATGATTTTAGTCGTATATCTTTGTAATCAACGGTTTAGATTTGCAGTTACATTTTTACAGGTCAAAGTGCTTTCTTACCGGTAAGAATGCATCTGTGATCTGGACCGTTGATTCTCAAGATGGACGGACTGGATGGGTTGGCAGAAGCTACCGTCCCTACAGGACGGTAGCACCCCAGATCTGTATTTAAGAGTCTAAGTCAACTTGGTCGTGAACCGGGAGGCTTAGTAGTCACGTGCATATTTTAGGATTCCATGCACGTTAGGATATATATATACGAAAAACTTCCAATCCAAACTCCTGGATTTTAAAACGTCCGGACCTCCACCTTCCAAATTTTTTTTTGAAAATCCGAACCGTTAGATGTGTTTAAAACGTGATTTTAAGGTCCAACGCGAAGATTTGACAAAAAAAAATACCCAGAAGGGCTTGATCGGGGCAGTTTTTCACAAAAACGCAAATATAGCAATTGGGAGAATGCAACCCTTTGTTCAACCGTTCCGATCATCCTGGCTGCGACACGATTGGGTTCCCCTGCATCGATTCATCCTAGCCGCTGTTGCGTTGGAGGAGATTTGGACTCCGGATTTCGACCGAGGTTTGTATTTTATGCATTTTTAACTCATATTTTTGGGGATGAAGGAGTTTTGGACTCCTGTGAGTTTATTTGTGGATTTCTTACCTGAGGATGTTGGAGTATCTTGGTTTAGAAGTTTATTTTCAAAATATGGACTGGTGAATGATTCTTTTATTCCTGCCAAAAGGAGCAAGAGTGGTTGTAGGTTTGGCTTTGTAAGATTTGCTAGAAGACAGGACGCTGAGATTGCTATATCAAATCTTCATGGTGTGTGGATTGAAAATAGGAGACTCCTTGTTAAAACTGCAAGATTTGATAAGAAGGGTAATGAGCAAAATTTGAATGTCCATTCTGTTCGTACTAGGAATCCTATTAGTACTCAGGATTATACTCAGAGGGCTCCGGTATCTAATGGTGTGACTAATAATGCTTCAAGATCTTATGCTCAGGTGGTTAAGGAGAAGGAGAAAAATGAGCCAAATCAGATGGGAGTAAAGAATAGAGATACCAGTACAATGCATAGGGGTAAAGAGGTATGGAGATGGAAAGGACTTACCGAATCGAGTAAGCAAGGAGAAGAGAGAAATACTAAAGGAGGAGGAACAACGCATTTGCAAAAGCTCAGAAGTATTAATATCCATCCTTCAGGAAATGTTTGGCTCATGAGAAGTGCAATTGGGAGAATGCGAAGACTAATTTCGGTCCAAAAATTGATAGACCTGTTCAGAGAAGAGAATATTGAGAATATCCAAATCAAACCGATTGGAGGAAGATATCTGATTTTAATTCTACCTAATCAAGAAACTAGAGATGACGTTATTAAGGAAAAATGGCTGGAGTATTGGTTTGATGAGCTCAAACCATGGAGTGGAGAATCAGCAAACATAGAAAGGTTTGCTTGGTTAAATTGTTACGGCATGCCTCTTAATGCTTGGAATTTAACTACCTTCAGAGAGATTGGCAATCATTGGGGCCAATTCATTGAGGTCGATAGTAATACGCTGAACGAAGTTTCATATGAGGTTGGAAGAGTTCTGATTGCTACTGATGCATCGTCAAGGATTGAAGACCAATTACAGATAGTCATCCAAGGGATGAATTACATGGTTAGGGTTGAGGAAATGGAAACTTTTAGGGTGGTTAACCCCATCACAACGCCCAACTCTAGTGCAGAATTTAATGGAAGAGATGATGATATGGCTGATAACAAAAATGACAAGGATGGCAGATTGGCAAAGAACCATGCAATGGATGTCGGGACAACACAGTTAGCTAACAAGGGGAACAACTTTGTAAACGTGGAAGATCCAAATCAGCAAGGGGGAGCAGCCCAAGCAGGTAATATAGAAGGTGTGAAGGAAGCAATTAATGTTTCAGAAAAAGAAGAGCATGCAGACCAACATTCCTGTGCTCCAAAGCAGGATGTTCACTTGGATTTAGAAGTTGCTGAGAATAATAAAGAGGATAATTCAAATTTCTCTCAAGATCTGGATTCCTTCGTAGAGGATTCAATAAGTCCAATTATGATTATTGGTCAAGACGACTTCAATTCTCAGGAAACAGTAGTGCCAACTATTGAAAGAGTCAAAAAGGTGAAGCCACGAAAGGACAATAGAGAAAGCATTTTATGCCTGAATGGACCTATTGTGATTGGCTCGGACAATGACATACGTGCTTCTCAGTTGCCAAGTATCAACTTACAAGTGGACCTGAATCCTAAGGAGGCCAGAAAAGTTTTGAGGAAGAAAGTTTGTGAAGAGTGTACCAACTATGAGTCTTGTGAGTATATCAGTAACTCAATCAATGCTGCTATTCAAGGTCAAGTTTACAATCAAACACTTAGAGAGCTAGAAGCCACAGCAGAAGTAGGGAGAACTATAGGAGTGGATTTTACAAACACAAACCTTTTGGAAATAGAAAAGATGATAGAGAAGGATAGCAACAGGTTTGCTCTACTTCAAAGAAACAACTTTAATGGGTGATTATATTCCTATGGGAGGAGTCATGGTTTTGTGTGTGTGGCCTTAAAGAGGGATTGTAGGAAGAGGAGGCTGTTTTTGTTTTGCTCTTTGGAGTTCTTTGTGGTTTTGATGCTCCTATTTCATATGCCAATGCTCTGGAGATTTGTGTTCTACTGTTGCTGCTAAGTTTTTACACGTTACTCCACCTCCAAGAATGTTGATAAACGTTGGGATCACTTTATCTATTGTGTTTTGCTGGGATTGTTTTTGCTGGGTCTGTGTTGCTGCTTCTGGGAGAGTTGCCAAGTTGTTCATGCCTGCTGGACTTGCTCGGGATGTTATATAACTGCTGCTAGGGGAGTTTGCTAAGTTGCTGTTCATGCTCATGATATGTTTCTATTGGAGGCTTTCGCTGTATTGAAGGGACATTTTAAAGGAAAAAAGATTGGTGATGGTCTGTGTGATATCTATTTTGCTTCTGATGCTGCTGGGTTTTCCTCCTTCGATGGTTGGTGGTTGGTGTTTCTCTGAAGTTTTGGTATGCACTACCTTGAGGCTGCTGGATTTTCGAGATTGCCAGTTTGAAGGATGCTTGCTGTTTAGAGATGATAATAGCCACATCAGAATTTGTTTTGTTCCTGTTGGTTTCCATCTTTTGGCATTCTCTCTTATTTCATTTTCAGCACTTCGCTGGAAATTTTGCCTATACCATACACTTGTGTTTGGTTGTGACTTTCACCCTCGATGTACCCTTTGTCGAGCTTTAATAAATTTTTTCCCCGATCAAAAAAAAGATGAGTAAATGTAAATCAGTGTCGTTAAGTGTAAAGGAAATGATTTTTGCACTCTACTTTTTTTATAAACGCACTCGAAAATATGTATCTTAGTGTTAATTTGTGTTGTGTGTAATTTTAAGTATTACATGAATTTTTTTGCATATTCATAAAAGTGGAGTGCAAAAATCATTACCGTTACTGTAAATGTGTAAATGGAAGATTTATAATTGAGCTTAGATGATCATAATAAGCGTGCAGAATGTATTATCACAGGAAACTAAGGTTGGCTATAGGGAGGCCAGAGCCACTTTTTTATTATTTACATATTCTCTTACTTACAATGTCTGAGCTCTCCATATATTGCCATAGAAAAACAACTACTCTCGAATGATATTTACAACGTATAGCTATATAAAATGTGTATGACAATATGTGAGATGTTCGTTGCAAATATATTTATGATACTAGATTAGCATCACTTTAGGCTATGTTTGATCTAAGAATTTATTTTGATCAGCAACAAAATTTTATAAAAAACTCGACAAAAGGTACATTAAGATGAGCCAACCAAGCACAAAGTAAGAAAATGACAGGGCAATACAACTAGCGAGTAACTACAAGTAAAGCAAGGGAAAAGAAAATAACAAAAAGAGCACCGTTAACCCCAAAAGGAGACAGGGCAGTACAAAAAAGTTACACCCGAAAGAGATATCAAAAGAAGCATTCCTTCCTTAATTATCAGCCAAGGACAATCAACAGCCACCAATCTTCCATAACGATAGCATCAACCACATCATAGAATCAGCAAAACGGTGGACCAATTGAAAACATCATACAGTAACAGCCAAGGATAGCATCAACCACATAAAAAATTGTTTGATCTAAGAACTGTTAAGATAAAAAGAAAACAACTAGAGTAACTAACAAAAAACGAGCCTTTTGACAAGTAAATAATACTTTCCTTCCCATGTTCCAATACAAAGCAATTACTTTTATTTCTATTCTTAAGGGCCCGATTTGATGCAGGCTAAGTTTTCGGTGGATTAAATATGGAGGGGATAAGATAGTAGGAGATAGTATTATTTATGGAGGGTGGGCGCCCCCCTCCGGCCTGATTAAATCAGAAGGAAGCAAAGCTTATCCGGGTGCATTTTTTGCACCCAAACCAAGCCAAATCCATCCAATCAACCCCTTATCCGGGCGGCTAAGTTATCTGGGTGCCTTACACCCTATCCAATCAACCCCTAATGGTTTTCTTGTTTTTTTATTCTTTGTCATTCATAGTCTTTTAAAAAAACTCAAGATCCAAACACAACTACAACATAAAATTCTAAAAAGTCCATATATCCATCCTAGCTAGAGAGAGAGAGAGAGAGAGAGAGAGAGAGAGAGAGAGAGAGAGAGAGAGAGAGAGAGAGAGAGACTTTTTTCGGACAGCCTAGAGTAAAGAACCAAATTGACTTTAATTGGACGTGGCAACCACATCAAAAAGGTATCACCCTTTGGCACGTACAATGGCCTTTAATAATGTTAACTAGTTTAAGTATCCTTTGGAAAAGTGTTGTGATTGGTTTCCATCCTAAATAAATACTAATATAGCTTCAATAATTGGATGATGTTTGTGGCCGCAATTAGGGGCTTTTGCTTTTTATTGATCAACCAAAAAGATGTGATCCAGGTCTAAACCAAACAATGTTGCAACTCAACTTACCCCCCAAAAGAACAAAGAGCTCCATAAAGAGGAGGCAAAGAATGATGATCATCTTCTGCATGTGCATCAAACGTGCAATATGGCTTTTCGGGGAAAAAAAAATGTCCCAATGGTATGATGATTCCAAAAGAATGTCTCACGTGATTGTGACCCCAACCCAACTCCCAGGGGCACTTGGGGTTGGGGACCTCCTTATGTATATCGGTAGATGTGTATATAGGAAGAACTTATTAAATGCTCTGGAGGACAGAGACCCGGTGCTTGAGGAATTTTTTTTTTGTGGGTACGTAAAACTGAGGAATCTTTTCCACCGCACATTTGTGGGGGACATCATACTTGAAGGTGGAACTCGCATAAATGTGTAGTGGAGAAAACCCTTAGCACAGTATCACGTGGTGCTGCTCCAAAAACACTGAATAATCACTCGTGTATGTAGGTGTGTGTGCATACATAACTATCAAAATGGAGAGTGCCAATATCAATTCCCTTCCAAAAATGGGATTTTATTCATAAATGGGTTTGAAGTTCTTGTAAGCTATAACAGCATAGAAAGGGTATGATCCAGACATCAATCCCAGCAACCTGGTAAGCCAACCAAAAGGCCCTCTCTCCTCTTTAGCACCTCCGGTCAATGGCAACTTCCGTACAACCTGCAGTTGTGTAAATCCTTCAATGCATTGGAAGTACTGCATGACCAGTTGTACCCCGGCTATAGCCAGTCCCCTCTCTCCACGCAGCGATGGCTTTCTCATAGAACGATCTGTTGCTGAAACTGACTATGATCGAACACACCTCCTGGCCTTAGCACCCGAAACACCTCTGCAAATACCTGCAGTAACATAATGTTTTTTCGATTTATGTTTTGGTATGAGAATTTTACTAAAATGGAGGGGATGCGATAGAGGGTGCGAGTGAAGCGTTGCAATCCTTATTCTGCACTAGTTCTTCGATTTTCACGCGGACAAAAGGCATACTGCCAAATCACGTATATCTTCCATAATTGTGCTTGTGTGATTGCTTCATTTTTTTGTATAGCTCATGATAAGCAGACATGTCTTGGTTTCCCATAACACTCAATCTTAAGAATCTCAGTTTCCCCTTCATTCTATGTGATACTTCTCTATACAAATTCTTTTTCTTGAGCACCTTTTTTTTAAAGCAAAAGAGATTTTATTAATCAAATATCAAAGATACAAGATTAAACGAGACAAGAGAAAACATCAAAACGAGGAGAGGAATTCCAACGATATTGGCGACGACTGTCATTTGCCTCTCGAGACCCAAAGGCCAAACAAATCAAACCAAGAGGTTAGCAAGAGGCCAACAAAAAACACCGCAAAAAAAGCTCCCCAACCACAACAAAACTCCCCAAAAAAACTCAACACCTCAATGGAAAACTATAATCCTTCCATCTTCCCCTCCTTGGCCAATATGGCTCTATAACACACTTCATCCATTTCCTCCATATGGGCATACTTGCTAATTACTTCTCCTTCATCGCCATCGCTTTCGCCTCATTTAGAAGCTCGTTCCTGGAACGCTCTTCATCGATATTCTTCATTCGAGAAAACTTACTAGCGAGTAGCGACTACCCCTTCATCACCATCTAAGCCTATGGCCAACGTCTTCTCAATATCCTTAGCTGCTTGAGCCTCATTAAGAAGGATTCTATTCCTTCTTTTTCTTGAGTACCTATAGGATAAAGGTATGTTCAATTTGTATACCATCGAGATAATGTTACAATCAGACAACTGGGAAAATAAAAGGCGGAAGCTACGGGTTCGAGCCCCGTCAGTTTCGACGGGTCCAAATCAATACATCAATTCAACTCCTTTTCTATGAAATGTGGTTTAGGGGTTCGAATTAAAAAAAAAAAAACACAAAGAAAGAGAAATCAACCAAATAAACATGCGATAAACGTGGTTCATCAATTTGTCTACGCAAAACACATCTCTAATAGCATGAAGACTGATTTTTCTATATCTTTCTCTAGCCAAATCTCTAGATTTTTACCTTAACAAGAAAACTCACCCCAAGCAATAAATACTCCCTCCGTTCCAAATTGGTTGTCATCATACGAGGAGTTTTTCAGTGCCTAGCGGCCACTATCCTACATGGTGCTTGCATGGCCATTAAAAACACTTTTGGACGGCCCGAATTTAGAGAGAGAAAAAGGAGAGAGAGGGGGATAAATCTGGGCCATACAAAGTACTTTTAGACGGCCATGTGCGTGCACGGCCACCATGTGGTGCCCGCTCGGCATTCAAAAAAATTTCCCCATCATATATATTTTGGGATGTTCCAAATTGTTAGTTTTCTTTGAAAAGTTAAACAAAATTTATTCCATCTTCCGAAATAACCCTTTTACCAACAACAATCATTTCATTCAAAAGTTGAAATATAAGGGCATTGTTGGAATATATTGATTCTGTTTAATGTGAATGCATTTATTGAATGCAGTTATTGCATGTCTGTTTAAAAAGCTCTTTGGGTCAGAACAATCTCTGGAAAATACAATCAACAGAACTCTTGGTGGCCATCAATTCATAATCAAAGAAGCACCTCAACTCTATGGAAGAACATTTGTAAAATTACAAATCCCGATTCTGTTATTAGGAATATTATTCAGAGAGGTTTCAGAATTAAAGTTCATTCAGAAAACGCAACAAATTTTTCTGGAGTCATACTTGGCTAGGGGATTTGCCCCTAATGCATGTTTTTCACAAGTTATATCTCATCTCCACGCAGAAAAACTCTTTGGTAAGTGAAGTTTTTTACTCAAATAATCATGTCTGGAACTTGCAATTCAGAAGAAATCTCTTTGATTGGGAGCTAGATCTATTGGCCTCTTTGAAGCTTCAATTGAATTCCTTTAACATTGACAATTCAAGAGATGACTGTCTCACCTGGTCGTGGAGCTCCAACTTGCTCTTCTCAGTTACATCTGTCTACGCAGTATGGGAAAAACAAGGTTTTCAGGAAAACACCAATTTGCCCAATGTTTGGAAGAATATTTGCCCTACCAGGATTGAAATTTTTGCTTGGCTTGCTTTGCAAAATAAAATTGCCTCCAGATCTACCCTCGCCAGATGCAATATCATCACTATCAGTCAAGACCTCTGCCCTCTTTGTTTGTCTCCTGGAGAATCACCTACTTCTGCTTTGCAATTTCGCCTGGAATGTATGGTCTGCGATTCTCAGATGGTGGAAATTGGTTTGGGTTTGCCCTCCAAACTTGTCATCTCTCTCCCAGATTTGGTTCGCCACCTCCTTAAAAAACTTGGAAAAGAAGTGATGGAACTGTTGTTTCTTCTCGGTTATTTGGTCAATTTGGAAATTTCGGAATGACCTCATCTTCAGCAACAAGGTCTCCTGTTGCGAAGATTGCGTAGAATTGGTGAAAATTAGGGTTGCTCTTTGGATCAAAAGTTTAAATAACTTGAGCTCATACTATGTGGAAGACTTTATTGGCAATCTAGATGCCATTAGGCGCATCAGAATTTAGTTCCTCCTTCTGCATTTGTTTTTTTGTTAATCCTCTTCTTTCCCTTTTTCTGTTTTTCCTCTGCTTTTGGGCTTTCAACAATTTGTTGATCCCCTCGATGTACGCTTATCGAGTTCTAGTATATATTGCTTCTTCTACCGATCAAAAAAAAAAAAAATTAGAGTTCCCAAAAGTGACCAGCAATTTGGAATGGAGGGAGTGTCTAATAATAAAAACTAAGCATTATATTTCATAGTATTTATGCAAAACACATCTCTAAGAGCATAAAGATCAATTTTTTATATCTTCTCTTGCCAAAATTTCACTCTCTTTAGTTTTTTACCATAACAAGAAAACTCTGGAGATCGCTTTTAAACGAAAGTGTGGCATGTTTCGGAACTTCTGTGGAAAAACGTAATTCGCTTGGGTATCATAGCTTTATAGTAACTAATAAGCAGAGACTTGATTTGCATAATTGCATCTGACCTGTTCAGGCTGTTGAAGGTACTGCACACTCACAGTACAAACCACAGCATCCAAACAGCAACTCTCCAACTCAAGTCTCTGATCTTGATTCAAATCCTTGACAAAGAAATAATCAAGCCTAGGGTTCTTGGCCAGCTCTTGTGCATTAAGCCCATGTCCCACCACTTTCTTGTACTCAACTTCTTCAGGCAGATGGCTAACCCATCAGCTCATTAGGTCAAGAACCTCTGAACCAGGGCTCAACCTTTCTCTGTACAGGTCAGTCAAAGTGGAGATGAAATTGTTGTCCACATGCGTCACAAATCTGGGGAAAGCATATAAATCTCTGTCTGAATTAATTGGGTTCAGTTTTGTTCTGCCTTCTGAGTTAAGAACTTGGCGTTTGATTTTGCCTGATGGTTGAGCTATTGGGTTGTTTTCAGAAAGGGTGTTTAGAATTGGGATATTCTAAAATGGGGAGTTCTGGATTTTTGTGGGTGCCATGGCTTGAGGTTTGGATGGAGGGTGAGCATTAAATATTTCATATTTGAAGTTTTTTTTCTTTCTTTCTTTTGTTTCTTTTTTTTTAAAGGGAATGGAAGTTTGAGGGATGTACATGGATGATAGTGTGAGGTGTAAGTAGTGTTGGAGAGATTAGAGTGTGTGGCAGTAGGGGCTTACACTCCCGAGCTCGGGCTTATCTTGCTGGTTTGACTGTAAGCAACAAAACATAAAAAGAAAGTACCCAGAAAATTATATTTAGTGGCCCACTGATTACAATTTTCTTGATACTTTCTTGGTAGATTTTTCGTGCATGTATATAGTAGTGCTATTGCATATTTATTTAGCACTTAACTTCAAGTGTTTCGAAGGAGAAAATTTTGGGTACGGATAGGGCACGGATATGGGGTGCCGAGCACCACGTGTCCGTGCCCTATCCATATGAAAAAAATTCTCACTTCGAAGAGAGATTGACTGGGGTGTAACATGAAAATAAATACTCCCTTCGTTTGATCATTTTCGTTGTTCGTATCAATTTTTAATTGCATATACTATATCTTTCGGTCTATAATGTTGTTCATGATTTAAAAAAAAAAAATTATACTAGAGCTAATCGAGAACTATGAAGCATATTTTTAGATATCCATATTAACAGATATATAATTAAAAATTGACACAACTACTGAAAATTAACAAACAAAATGGCATGATATTATGATTTTCCTTGGTTGCACCAACTTGGGGTTTCCGCAGCGACCCAAGTCACTACATCCCTGTAGTGACCTCAATTGTGGGCTCTCTGAAATTTTCATTTGAGATCGGAACCGTTCATTTTTTGAGGAATGTTGAGCACATTATGATGCAGTAGAATTGAACCACAATTGAAACAAAAACTTTATCTTATATATGGGTACAAAAAATTGCATCACATTATGGGCACAAAAAAATTGTGATCATGGGAGATTGGTAGACACACAATTGAAACAAATTTATCTCCCAATGTATTCGTTGAATGATAAATTAGCCATCCAAATAAATAGTATCCGGCCATACAGCTACCAATAACCAATTAATTTAATCTTTTACATGAATGATCTACTCAACTACAGGTATCCCAAATCCTGCAATCAGGGCTGCAAACTAACCGAGCAGTTGTGTCTTGGCTCGGCTTGTTAAGTAACCGAGCCAAGGTCAAGCTCAAGTTTTAGGCTCGTTTACTAAACGAGCTCAGTAAAGCTCGGCTCATTGAAGAAGGCTTGTTAAATAAATTACCATACTTCGGCTCACTAAAGAATGAACTGAACTCGAGCTCTACAAAGCTCTGCTCGACTCGACTCGGTTACACCCCTAATTGCAATAGTGGAATGTACCCTTTAAGCCTGGGTTCAAAGGCTCAAAGCCCATTTTGAAGTACGAAACTGAACATATTGTTTACAGATTTTTACCGTCCATAACAAAAAAACTAGTGTTTAATTCCCACTAAGGATGATGAGCGTTTTTATTTACCGTTAGGTCTAGTTGGGGTAGCAACATTACTTTTTTGCCCTTGTATTTAAAATAGAAACACTCCTTCTCTCAAAACGCCAACCACCATATAGCACCTATAGCACTCACCGACCACCCGCCGACCTGCCTTTTTTGACTGTCGCCAACCTCCGGTGACCACCGGATCTCAATTTCCGGCGACCTGTGGCCTTGGAAAAATTCGCAGTGAGTACAAAATGATTGGGGAAAAATTCTCAGTGGATTACAAACAATGATGTTCAAAAAAAAAAAAATTACGTCACAACAATGTCAACAACCACATCCAAATACCATGCGAATTTTTAAAACATCGCAGCGATCATATAAGATTGCAAAAAAAAAATCAGGAGATTGGCCACGAATTTTTAACAAATTCATTTTTAATGATTCCTTGGTTGTGTTATGCAGTAAAGACTAATAGAGAATAGGAATTTAAAAGGATTGAAAAAATTCGGAAGCGGCAAATTTTATACTGTGAATTTCTGAAACTACTTCATATCTGAAACTGCTTGCATCCTATGCATAGCAGGTGCTACGCATAATCTGGCTCGTCTGTTGCTTGGATGGACGGCCCAGATTTCAAACAAACTATT
The DNA here is from genome assembly GCA_963854785.1 of Vaccinium vitis-idaea. Classification (NCBI taxonomy): domain Eukaryota; kingdom Viridiplantae; phylum Streptophyta; class Magnoliopsida; order Ericales; family Ericaceae; genus Vaccinium; species Vaccinium vitis-idaea. The sequence goes on along the minus strand of OY978222.1, from coordinate 39,093,556 downwards.
CGTGCAAATAGTTAACTATTTGCGCAATTTGTTTGTTTTCAATCCGAACCATTGAAAACACTTGTGAACGGCTGTAATTGTGCGCAGCACTTGCTGTGCACAAGCTGCACAGCAGGCCCTTGACATCCCAAAAGAAGGGGTATTTAAAAGAAACTTCCTAATAACAAATATTAGCAAAGCAAATCTTTCCTATCATGAAAAATTAAGATTTGGAAGATTTCAATAATATTTCTATTCTAGAAAAATTCATAATTTTTTTATTAGGGAGTACTACTTTTTCCTTTGTCTTTCATGATGATCCATGTAGACACAAGCAATCAAGTCATGCATCAACCAAGGATACTTGTCTACATACATGTACAACGACATAAATATAGTTGAGGTTAATTTTTATTGTGTGATGTCATTCATTGAATTGTGATAGAGGATATACAATAGGTGCCCGCATGATGCTCTTGATGGTTGATTGGTTGTTCTCTAATTGGTAACTTGCTAATTAAATATGTTGTATTTGTTATTTTCATTTGTAGTATATCATAGTTTACCGAATAATCCAACTAATGAGAAGTTGACCTATGTCAGGGTGAACCCAAATCCTCAATCGATCTCTATTCTTACTTTGTTTTACCCCTTCTTTTCATTGTGTTAAAACAAAAACCGACACCAAGTAGACTATTATACAAAAAAAATTAACTATTATATGAAAGAGTCTAACTCTACCCGAAAGAATCAGCAACACTACATATACAGAAAAATTGCCTTGAAAATAAAAATGAGTGGCTCAGATTAATTTAAGAGTGAATCTGAGCCACGCATTCTCACCTTGTGGATACGTACTCGGTTACTTTTCATAGCATTAGCATTTCTATTTAAAGAAAGGGAAAGGAAAGCAGTAAAACTTGTGAAGAGAGAAAATGAGAAGCATGGACTACTTCACCGTCCCTTTCTCTCTCCATCACTTCCTCCTCCTCGCAACCTCTATCCCCATCCTCACCTTCCTCGTCCTCCGCCGCTTCTCCCCCCTCCACCGCCACCTCCGCCTCCCTCCGGGCACCCTTGGCCTCCCCTTCCTCGGCGAGACCCTCCAAATCATCTCCGCTTACAAAACATCCAACCCGGAGCCCTTCATCGACGACCGGGTCTCCCGGTTCGGACCGGTATTCACGACGCACATCTTCGGTGAGCCGACGGTGTTCTCTGCCGATCCGGAGACGAACCGGTTCATACTCATGAACGAGGGGAAGCTGTTTGAAACGAGCTATCCCGGTTCGATCACGAACTTGCTCGGGAGGAACTCGTTGTTGTTGATGTCGACGGGTAATCTTCACAAGCGGTTGCATTCGCTTACGATGAGCTTTGCGAATTCCACCATTATTAGAGACCATTTGATGGCGGATATAGACCGGTTGGTCCGGCTCCACTTGGAGTCCTGGACCGGACGGATATTGCTCATGGAGGAAACCAAAAGGGTACCTATTTAAGAGTCTAAGTCAACTTGGTCGTGAACCATGGAGGTTTATTGCTCACCGGAGACGGAGCTAGAATTTTTTTTTACGTAGGACGGTCTATATATGAGAAAGAGGGACGGGACTATATATATATATATATATATATACGGGGAGGCTCCAATCCGGGATCCCGGAAATCCCGGATTGAAGCGTTTTGAAGCCCTTCCCGATATTTTTTTGACGATCCGAGCCGTCCAATGTGTTCAAAAGGTGTTTTCCAAGGCCGATGCGGGAAATCTTCAAAAAAAAATACCGGGAAGGGCTTGATCCACGCAATTTTTCGCAAAAACTGCATATTTACAAAATTGCGTGGATCAAGCCCTTCCCGGTATTTTTTTTTGAAGATTTCCCGCGTGGGCCTTGGAAAACACCTTTTGAACACATTGGACGGTTCGGATCATGAAAATTTGATCCGGAACTATGAGTTCCGGACTCTCTAGTCCCGGACTAGAGAGTTCCTCTATATATATATAATTTGATAACATATATATTTTTAATATAACAGTAGGGATTTTTCAAATTGTAATATTGGAGGCGACAGCCCTTACTAACTCCCTCCGGGTTCCTCCTTGGTAGTCACATGCATATTTTGTGATGCAGTGCACGTACGTTATCGATAGATTTATATATATATCACCAAGTGATTATTCCATGCATGCTCCTAGAAACGTAAGATTTGTTAAGGTCATGCCAAAAAATTCCATAAGGTGGTGGAGTCTAATATAATGATATAAATGTCAATTGTGATGAGTCATAGCACTTAATAAAGATGGATTTATATTTAAAAAAAATTACAGAAGTTTGTGATTATCGTAAAAAACCAACCAAAAAACAAAAACAAAAACAAAAACAAAAAATTCTCCAGTACTCATAGCAATTTTTTTTTTTTTGCTCTTGCTTTTCTTAATATTATATAAATTGGCTAGTTAAACAATTAATGCGCACAATACAATATTTTTTTTCATCAATTTTTTTTCGTCTGATGGGTTTACACCTCGGACGCTGTTTTGGCAAAAGAATTAATTCCAGTTTATTTGGCCTATTGAAGTTTAATACTGTAACTAGTTTGGCTTTTTGAAGTTTATTGGCTGAATAGCCAACGATCCGGAGTATTTTTTTTAGCCAAAACACGTCTAAGGTTTTTATTGGAATTGTACATTTTTACTAGGTTTGGCTTAATAAGTCAGTCTTTAACTTCATTTAAATTTTTTTCTCTATTTTTTAGTTTTGCTTTCTGTTTTTGTAGATAATTCATTCGTCTGAAGACAAAATTAAGTCACTTTTTATTTTAAAAAAAGTTGAGGTTCGAACATATTTTTAACTTTTCTGATTTCTTTCATAGAGAAAAACTAATAATTTTTCATTAATCTATGGTAAAATTTTTCATTAATTACAATTAAGAGTGTGTGTTTTGTTGGCAGATTTCATTTGATCTCACAATGAAGCAGCTGATAACTGTTGAACCATGCGAGTGGACAGAGAGACTTCGGAAGGAGTACACTCTCGTCATTGACGGTTTCTTCACCATGAATCCTTTTCTCCTTTTCTCCACCACCTACCGCCGTGCCATCCAAGTACTACTACTATGTATCTTTGGTGGTAAACAGTCCTTCTCTCGCGTACGCCACATGCACGAATGCATGTTAATGGTCTGAATTTTAAACATTCTTTGACTCTTACCGGTCAAAGAGTATTTAACATCAAGACTGTAGAAAATACTTTTGGACGGTTAAGATGTACCGTCCGTGCACTTGACGCATGCGGGTGTGCGTACTCATAGCATTTTTGTTGGGTAAATTTCACTGGCTGCCGTTGAGCTAGGGTTGTTTTAATGATAGATATTCCTTAACTATGCGAAATAACTATAAACTCCATATGGTTTCAATATTTATTTTCGGCCAAAAGTGTCTTATATTGACGAAATCACTCTTTTTAATACTTGAAGAAACGACCAAAAATTTGTCAATTCTCAACTTTTTGACCCCAAAGTAATAAACTTGTTATTTCTGACCCAAAAAAAAAAAAAAAAACGGTTCTTTCGAGTTTTATTTTTTGCCTTAATAGATTATGACCAGAATGTATTATAGGTTTATAAAGTGCTTGGGAGATATGTATAGAATATATTTTTCAACGAAAGTAATGTATTGGAGATATGTACAGAATATATTTAGGTCTTTTTGTTATCAAAACGGGAAATTATAAAATAAGAAGTTAAAAGGCATATCTCCCCATACTTTTGACTTAATTCTCTTTTCGAAACCCCAAAATCAAAAAATTCATCTTTCCGAAAAGTGTTATGGCTATGGTGTTGTCAAACACCAAAAAATAGATAATGAAAAAATAAAAATATAGTAATAAGTTGCCTCCCAAGTACCCTCTTATTCAGTAGACAAAGGAAAAATTCATTTTGATTTAAAATAAGTGAATTGATGGTTTTTTCGTACATTTTATCATAAAAGGGCAAACTTTTAATTATAAGTATTTTTTTTTTTTCCTCATTCCATCACTTGTTTGGACAAACAATTATCAATTAGGGGTGTCGGTGAAACACAAAGAGAAACCACATGGTATTCATGGGTATTCATTGTTATTTTTTATAGGTGAGGAGGGTCTCCATCATTAATACAAACTTTAGTTGATGTGAGTGAAATTTACCCTATATCTGACTACACTAGATTTTTTTCGATCGGCAATATCTGACTGGATATATATACATGATAATTAAAGACACCGTGGACACGTATATATGAAAATGCACAGATCTAATTATAAGGCTTGGTTTGCCAAATGATTTTAGCAACTGGAGACATCGTGAACACATATGTATGAAAATGCACAGATCTAAATACAGATGTATTTGATTTCATTCGATACATTTGACTGATAGGACAAGTTTTAAAATTAATTTGACCGTTATGTAACATAATCGTAATGGTCTTTTAGCCTACTGATACTATTACACCCGATATATTTGTAAGATGAAAGATCGCATGCGTTTAGGCCAGTTTTCGAAACTCTCTCAATGCATTACTTTTCCTATTGTAATGATTTTATTTTTTTTCGTTATGATAATGAATTTTTTTTTGCCGCTCGGAAAAACGTATTGGTCTGTTTCTAATTTATTAGGGCCGGGTCACCTTTAAATGTCGTTGTAGTTTTGATTAGTGGTTGCATGGAAATCACTTGTTCACAGAACTTCCGTAAATAACTTAATCTCAAATTCAAGACCCGCTATACTGTTACACAACGATCGATCCCAATATATGTTCCACAATTATATTTTAAAACCTTGCATTGGCCCAGACATGCAGGATCCGCAAACATATATGTCCAGATCTGTGGTTTTTTTAGTTCTCGTCTATTTATGCAGTATTGCTTAAACATATACTCCATTGTCTCTATAATGATTACGATTACCGTTAAGTTTTTGTTGAGCTAATGTATTGTAAGTTTTGTTTTATGTTTTACGTTTATGAAGGCTAGAGCCAAAGTGGCAGTGGAGTTGAGCTTGGTGGTGAGAGAGAGAAGAGCGAGCGAGAGAGGAGAGAGAAAGAACGACATATTGGGAGCTTTATTGGACGAGGAGGGTGGTGGCGGCGGTGGACTCTCCGATGAGGAGATAGTGGATTTCTTGGTGTCTATTCTCGTTGCCGGCTATGAATCAACTCCAACCATTATGGCTCTTGCCATTAAGTTCCTCACGGAGACACCCCATGCTTTAGCCCACCTCAAGGTGTGTACTATCTCTCTAAAACCCTAGTTCAAAGATGCTTCGGACGCCAAAAACAAAAATTATCAGTAAAAAGAAATGTATTAATCTTTGGAATGATTACAAAGATTAAATCAGGAATTTTATTTTAATTAATCGTTTGAAAAAAGTTAAAGCAAATGAAAATATGTAAGTCAACAAAAGCCTACATACATACCATATAGTGTCTTTCAATGATTAAGAAGGAAATTTGCTGATATGGTCAAATTTGGAATCCTCTAAATTGACATTACTGTAAATTGGATGCAGAAAGAGCAAGATATGATTAGGTCAAGAAAAGGTAAATCAGAGGCTCTAGAATGGAACGATTACAAGTCAATGCCTTTCACCCAATGCGTGAGTTAATTTCACCACCCCCTTTTTTCTTTTCTTTTCTTTTTTGACAATTATACGATTCCTAATTGACGTTTTTTGTTTCTTGTTGTTAGCTCAATTACTTTTGTATGTTTTGCAGGTTATTGATGAAACCTTAAGAGTAGCCAGCACTAATAGCGGAGTATTCAGACGAGCAATGACCGACGTCGACGTAAAAGGTAAAGTATTAAAAACTTCCCATTACTATTACTATTGACAAGGAAAAGCTTCCACGGATGGAACTATGATTTCATATACTCGGAATTTTATATACTACATCTACCGGGCCACTACATGAACAACAAGATTATGAAATTTTTAAGGTTCAAGAATATATGAAATTTGTTTAGATAATATTCAATACAAAACACAATATCTAAGTGCTCTTAACAATCAAAAATTAAACAATTGAAAGGCGAAAATAATGTTTCTCAATGCATTGCCACCAACATGCGTCAAAATGGAATGCGACACTCACATACCAAAAATCATCTATGATTGAGTCAGAACTAATTTTACATCAATTTCCTTCTCAAAAAGCATCTGTGAGAAACTGATCCTTCATTTTTGCATAGCCTTTAGACAATATTCCTAACTGAAAATGTCGTTTCTGGTAGAACTGCACAAAAAAATCCAATAGATCGACCATGAAACTGGTCCAAATCGAACCGAACTATACATTTTGGTCCCGATCTGTGAATTAATGGTCCGGACACGGACTAAAAAATTTGACAAATGTAGTATATGGTTCGGTCAACGAATTTTTATTTTGAAATCGTGGATTAACCAAACGGAACCGTACTTATATATAAATAGTCAATATGAAAACAAACATATATGTACATAGGAGTAAATTTAGTAAATAATTATACCTACAGTACTTATGAATTGTTAAGTTATAAGTTATAGTAATATAACCTACTAGTAATGTAGATTTGTTGAGTTACCAATGTTCCAGAAACTGACTTATTATCAGATCTAGCTTATTGTGATTCATGAGATATGTCATTCTCTCATAATACATCAACACTCAATAAGCCGCCAGTTCTATTGACTTATTGCCAATTTCATGAGAACGGCCCAGGAAGTTTGTTTTGTTTGGGGTTAATTATAGGACCCACCTTGGACACATGGTTGTGCCAACAAGGCTACTATGATTTGTATTGTGATAAATTATTGTATTTACAGATTGATCTACAATTTTCATCTATGTATGTAAACAGGTTACACAATTCCAAAAGGATGGAAGGTTTTTGCTTCTGTCAGGGCTGTACATATGAATGAAGACCACTTCAAGGATGCTCGCACTTTCAATCCCTGGAGATGGCAGGTACCCTCCCTCCCTTCCTCCCTCTCTTTCTCTCTCACGACATCGATCATATGTTCAAGACATAAGTTTTAAATGGAAACTCAGGCTGATTCGGGAACAAACTCCACAAGTCTCTTCAATCCATTTGGAGGTGGGCCACGGCGGTGCCCCGGTGCAGAGCTTGCTAGAGTTGAACTCTCAATCTTCCTTCACCACTTTGTCACTCAATACAGGCATGTGGTTGTAGGATTATGATTCTTGTATCTCAAAAACTCATTTAGAAATTTACCCAAAAAAAAAAAAACTCATTTAGAGCGATCTAGTTACTAACATTTATCGATCGGATGCATTTGATTACAGTTGGATTCCTGCAGAAGAAGATAAGTTGGTGTTCTTTCCAACAATAAGGATGCAAAAGCGGTATCCCATTATCGTGCAACGCCGGGAAATCTAGAAAGGTGGAAAGCCAGAAAGAGTGTGGATGGGAGCCTGAGCTAGAGAAGAACGTACCAAAAGAATTGTAGCCTTTTTAATTTCAGTCGAGCAATAAGATGAGTAAAATATAAATCTATGTGGTTAAGTTAAGTGTAAGGGAAATTATTTTTGCTCTCTACTTTTTTATAAATGCACTAAAAAATATGTATCTTAGTGCTTGTGTCGTGTGTAAGTTTAAGTACTACATGAATTTTTTTGCATAATCATAAAAGTGGAGTGCAAAAATCACTACCATTACCGTGTTTCCCAAATGATAAAATCGGATAAAATGGAAGATTTATCAAAATCACTCCTCAAATGCTAAAAGCTAGGAACTGATTTTATCAAAACCAGATTTTATTGGGAAATTGGTAAATAAGGCACTGGGAGGAGATTTTATCAAACTAGATTTTATCATTTGGGAACACAATGTGATTTTATCACCTCTCTATAAAACTCAACTAAAATGGGAAGTCTCATTTTATCTCATTCTATCATTTGGAAAACTCAGTGTAAATGGACGATTTCACTGAATTGAGCTAATTAGCATGCAAAATGTATTTATTGCAAAGACGGAACTAAAGGTTGGCTACGGGATGCCAGGACCAGCCTGAATTCGGAATAACTCCTCAAAATTCTCCAATACTTTTTTTTTTTACGTATTCTCCTATTTACCATGTCTGAGCTCTCCATATATTGCCATAAAAAAACATTACTATCGGATGCCCCAGGCTAATAATCGGAGCCGTTCAATTTATTTAAAACATATTTTTAAGAGTTTTCATAAAAAATTTAATTCATTTGGATGTCGGTCAAGGATTGATCGAAACAAATAATCAACTCATTTGCATAGAACTCTAAAATGGGTCCCACGCAAGGTGGTTTAGTTTTTGTCAATAGAAAATTTATTGTATCAATAACCACATCAAGCCCGAGAGTGTCTTTCCCGTACTTCAATGTAGTATGAGGATGTTCATAGAGCGGCGGCAATGAAATCAACAGAAGGATCGCTTTATCTTCACCATCAATCTTTGCACCAATGGTTCCCAACTCCGTTATTAATAATCGATTGAACTCATCCAAATGACCATCAAAGTTTGCTCCTTCGAACATATGTAACCCATACAATTGCTTCTTTAGCTACCACCGATTCATCAAGGACTTGGACTTATACCTACTTTTCAACTTCGCCCAAAGTTCCTCCAAATCCATTTCATTAAAGACTTCCCAGATAGTGCTCCTTCAGAGATACAATCATCTCCTCCCTTTTTTCTTCTGTCTCCCATTCCGGCTTTTCAAATTCCTTGAGTGCCTTCACCAAACCCTCTTTCTTCAGAATATTCTTTTCCCTTTATTACCAAAGTGTAAAGTAATTGTTGCCGTTAAAAAGCTCGATAGCAAACCCATTGCTTTTTCCCGCCATACTGTGGCTCTCTTTTGCACTAATACCACTTGTTGGGATTAATCTCAATCCACCCGCAACGGGAGCGTAAGAAAAATAAACACAACAAAGAACACAATCAATTTTACGTGGTTCGGCCTCAAAATGTATTTCCACAGGAGAGAGAGAATAATTTTCCCTAATATTGAATGAATACAATGAGATAAATATACACAAACCCAACTCTCAAGCTCACTAGTATTTTTATCTCTCTCTTACCCTCACACAACATTCTCACACTTTACTCTCTCTAGCTACACCAAAGAAAAAAGGGTTGTAGTGCACTCACCACACAAGCCTTTCTTCTTCTCTTCTTGCTCATGGCCCCCTTTGCTTCCAATTTTTTCCCCCTGGTCACTTTTTTATCCCAAAACAAACGCTCTCCTTTTACTTCCAAGGGAAACTAAACAACCTCTCATGTGCCAATCATGTGATAAGAATCTTTCAAACAAAATTGGCCCAAAAATATTCTTTGGGCCAAACATTATTGGGCACTATTTTCATAGGCAAAAACCCAACACGAAGGAGCCCCACGGATGGGATGCAATGGGTAATGGAAAAATGCATCCTTGAATTGGGCCAAGCAGGCTGGAGCCGCCCGTTAGGCCCTATCTATTTGGAATTCTCTGGGTTAAGTGCACTTTACACCCTTGTGGTTTGCTCAAGAAACACAAAAGCCCCTTATGGATGAAAATCAGGACATGACATCCTTGTGGTTTGGGTTGAAGTACACAATGGGGGAAGACTAACGTTTTACTTGCAGATTATGTGATCTAATGTATTCCTATCAAGTCTCACATGCAAATAACTACGTTGCTCCATCCCCCGAGAATGAATACTTTCTATTCAGAGATTTATCTGATTATTTACAACGATGTAAAAAGTGTACATCTATGTAAAATGTGTATGACAATTTGTGAGATGTTTGGTGCAAATATATTTTCTTTCAGTCCTAGTCATCCCATGTGGTTTGCATTACCTTTACGATGACACTGGATTGGCATCACTTTAGTCTATGTTTAATTTAAGAATTGTCGCGAGAAAAAGAAAATAACTAGGATAACTACTTCTATAAACATATAAACCAAGTTCCTATAAAAAAAAAATAAGGGAGTAACCAAAAGTGAGCCTTTTGACAAGTATATAATACTTTCCTTCCCATGTTCGAATACAACGAAGGAATGGTCTCATATTGCACTTACTTTTGTTTCTATTCTTAATCGTTGTCTTATTTTTTATTCTCTGTCATTCATAAAATCTTTTCAAAAACTCAAGATCCAAACACAACTACAGCCTAAAATTCAAAAAGTCCATATATCCATCCTAGCTAGAAAGAGAGACTTTTTTCAGACACGGCCTAGAGAAAGTAAAGAACCAAATTAACTTTAATTTTATGTGGCAACCACATCAAAAAGGTATCACCTTTTGGCACATATATACAATGGCCTTTGATAATGTTAACTAGTTTAAGTATACTTTGGAAAAGTGTTGTGATTGGTTTCCATCCTAAATAAATACTAATATAACCTCAATAATTGGATTATGTTTGTGGCCGCAATTAGGGGCTTTTGCTTTTCATTGATCAACCAAAAAGATGGGATCCAGGTCTAAACCAAACAAGGTTGCAACTCAACTTACCCCCCAAAAGAACAAAGAGCTCCATAAAGAGGAGGCAAAGAATGATGATCATATTCTGTGCACCAAACGTGCAATATGGCTTTTTGGAAAAAATACTCCCAATGGTATGATGATTTCAAAAGAATTGTCTCACGTGATTGTGACCCTAACCCAACTCCCAGGGGCACTTGGGGGACCTCCTTATGTAGATGCGTATATAGGAAGAAATTATTAATTGCTCTGGAGGACAGTAACGTGGTGCTTTAGAAATCTTTTCGCGGGTGGTCTTATACTTGATGAGAGTAATTTTGTTCACCCTACTTGATAAGAGCAATTTTGTTCACACTCTCCCAAAGAGGATAAACGTTACCCTCCTACCTCTAGTGCCGACATCGATGACGGACCTATTCATGTTGTTCAGAACAATTTTCTAGAAGGGCGTGCAAAAATTCAGCTAAATCGGACCTCGGAAAATTGTTGAGTTTTGAGCTCAAAAAATGTCTATTTTTTGTTCTTGAAAACCAAAGAACAAAAAGCTAGGTTTTGGAGCTCAAAACTCAATCACTTTTCGACGTCCTATTTAGCTGAATTTTTCCATGCCCTCCTAAAAAAATCGTTTTGAATGACATGAACGGGTCAGATCATCGATGTTGGCAAAGAGGGTGAACAACATTACACTCATACGTGATGGTGGAACTCGCACTAATGTATGGTGGAGAAAGCCCTTAGCTCGGTACCTCGTGTGTAGGTATGTGGGCATACATAAATATACAGAGAGAGGACAAAAAATGTACTGGTATTGACTATTGAGCAAAATGGCCAAGGGGAACTAAGGGCTCCTGCAATAATCCCTCGTGTGTAGGTGTGTGTGCAGGCATAAATATACAGAGGGACAAAAAATGTTCTGGTATTGACTATTGAGCAAACATTCCATCCCACCGTCCAAAATTACTGCTTCATGCAAAGTCAATATGTTCTTTCTTCTTCGTCTTCTTTTTCGGGACCAAAATGGCCACGGGGGACTAAGGGCTCCTGCATTGGCGCACTACAGAGGTGTAGGGTGTTTCGGTATGCGCAATTGAAATTTTGTCAACGTCATCTGAACCATTCAGTTTATAAGAGTTGTTGAATAGTATGTGTCTACCAAAAAATAAGTTGACCAGACACTGATATCAACATGATCGATATAAAATTTTCTCACTTACATTTTTGAAATTATATTGATCATTCATTTTCGTATAACGAATATTGTCTAACCAAGGGACTAATGATATCCGATCTATTTAATTATTTTCATGAATGAATTACTTAATGAACTACTAAGCGTTTGATCGTTTTGAGGTAAAGGGCAGAGAAGAGTTTAGAGAGAGAGAGAGCACGCGAAGGGCGAGAGAGGAGTGCTGGAGAAGCTCCTCCCTAGCGGCCGCCGCATGTCCTCTCCCCCACCACCCCCTTCCACCTTCTTCCTCCTCCTCCTCCCATCTCCTTTTCTCTCCTCTATTACTTCCCCCTAAGGATTTTTCCGACAACTCCCCATGGATGACCGGAACTTCTCTCCTCTCCCTATGGGAGGCTGGAATCCAGATTTTTGGGCAAGGAGGAGCCAAATCTGGGGTTTCCATATCTAAGCTTCCCGACATTAGCGGCGTCAGCGGCGACGACATGACAACTTCTTCGGGCGGCTCCGGCGATTTTCCCTGTATTTTCGTTTTGTTTTTGTTTTTATTTTCCCTGTATTTTCTTTTTCTTGTTGTTGTGCCTATGTTTTTAGATTTAATCAAATTCTTTATGTTTCTCCAAAAATGAACTACTAAGCGTATTCTACATACTGACCAGTTTCAATCGCGCTGAAATTTTTTTGATTGAGCACACTAAGGTGCCCTACAACCCGTATGCATTAGCGTACTATGGGAAGTTGGAACCCTTGTCCGTCACGGGAAGGTGCGTTTGTTGTATTCCTTTGCTTAGGCGTAATGTAATCAAAGGAACTCTAGATTTGCGGTGGATTTTGAAAAGCTAGTTTCTACCGTTCCAATGAAGTGGACAGACTGCAAGTGGTGGCTAGCTCATGCAGTAGAACTCTTGAATCCCCCACGGTAGAACTAATCTCCCACACTGCATCCCGGAATCGAGTCCCATTTCCCCTCCCCCATGTAATAGATTAGGAATGATGAATGACAAAAAAAAAAATGAAGTGAACAGACTAAAGCCACTCATATACAGAATCTCCTACGTAGAATAATTACAATAGACAAATTCTACTTGAAACTGGAACCCGTTCCACTAAGTGGATTATTAGTTTTTTTAGCTTTTCACGCTTTACAAGACAGATTATTCTCTTCACATAAATAAATAAAAAAAACCCCATAAAATCAAAAAGCCAGCTTGGTGGAATACGTCAATTTGTTCATCACATCTTCAATCAAACTGATCTTTTTTGGTTTCGAATCAGCCACTTCTCTGTATTATTAAATATTTGTATGTATATTCATAGATTAAATAAGGATTATTAGCTAAATCAAATCAACGTACTAGTAAACCTTCAATTTTTAATGCAAAATTTTTTAACTTTGTTATAATGATAATAAAATAAAGAGTAATCTCATTGCATCATTGGCCTCTACTACCAAATTAATATATCATTTCCAAGCAAATTAGAATCAACAAAGAAAGTAAGTTTGGAACAAACGAAGTCCAAGCAATTGTGTTGTGGTTGATTCTCTTCTTCCTAACTTTCTTGGATGTGAATATTGACACACCGGTGACGAGCGGCGTGACAGCGGCAGGCGATGGCACCGGCGGTTTCCTTTCCTGCTTTTTTTGTTTTTTTTTGTTTTTTTGTTTCTTTTTTTTGTAGGTGGTTTTTTTGGCTGGCGGTTCTGTAGGCCGGTGGGTTTGTTTTTTGGTTGTTTTGTTTACCGATTTTGCGCCGGTAGTTTACTCTAATACATTTATATCTCTTTACCGAATAAAAAAAGCAATAAAACCTATAAAATAGTCTTTACATCACAATTACACTACCGAATAATTGTTTAAATTATAATGCAAATAAGACGGAAGACTGAGTGTCACTTTGTTGACAAATTATCGTCGCACAATCTCAGTCAAGACTCAAGAGATTTACCAGCTATCATTTTGTAGGATCACTAAGATCGAGTTCAATGATATCCATCGTGCTCATTGTCTTGCCAATAAAGCCTTAATGTCTTTCATGCGTTTTTCAGTTACAGTAGATACCACGTTTTGCATAAAGTTGGAGCAGAATTTAAGTGTTTTAATATCTATTAAATTTTTTGCTCTTACAAAACAAAAAGGACAATAGAATTTTGAAATTGGTTCTCTCTTTCCATGCTTGCATTGCTGTGAATTGAAATTCAATGAAGGAAAAAAAAGAAAGAACTCTGGAGGGAATGATTGCTTTGCTGTGAATTGATATCCAGCTAGCTCAGGTCAGCTCAGTGGATGATTCTTCTAGATGCCAAACCAATAAAATTTAGTGGTCCCACTCCATTGCACGTGCACCATGAATATCCTTTTGGACATGTAGCCATAAAGTAAACCTTTTCAGAAAGACAGAAATAACACAGCAGAATTTAAATACTATAGCAGTTTCCACTAAAAACACTTGTTATTTTAGTTAGTTCACAGCTTAGGCCTCATTTGGCTAATTTGAAAAAAATTGGTTTTTTGGTTTTTTTCGTTTTGTCCTTATTCAAATTTTTTTTGCATTTGTTAGTTTTCAGTCCATTTTTTGTGGTTTCTTGGCTTGTCTCGACGAGAGAAATCTAAAAAGTATAAAATTGTTAGCCAAACTTAAAGTTTTGTGAATAAAAACGAAAAATAATCCAAAAAACTGGTTTATTTTCGGATTTATTCAAAAAACTATTATTTTTTACCATAATTATATACTCTTTGGATTCGTCTCGACGAGATAAATCCAGAAACTTTAAAATCTTGACACAAAACTAACAAATGCAAATTTTTTTTGAATAAGCACAAAACGAAAAAATAAAAAAAAGTTTTTTCAATTTAGCAAATTTAGTGGGTGATTCTTCTACATGCCAGCCCAAAAAAATTGACTGGTCCCACCTCCATTTCACGTGCACCAAGAACATCTTGACTTGTAGCCATAAAATTAACCTTTTCGGAAGACAGGGAATACCATAGCAGAAATAAAACCCTCCACTTTTGGCAGAGTTTTCACTAGAAATATACGATATTTATGGTATTTTTGATAGTCTTGCACTCACATTTTTAACTTGTGAAAACATCATAGTGGAAAATCATCCATAACGATATGACAATAAATATCAGCCCCAAGGTTAATCCACTTGGTTGGTGTGTTTCCCCACACAATTTATATCGATTCTTGAGATCAAGTTGCAAGAGAATAATTTCTTGTGAATCTCTCAGTCCCGGCGTGGATGGTCTACCTTTGGCCGAACCGGGGAAGAGATTATTGCAAGAGAATAATTTCTTATGAATACTCTAGTTCCGGCGTGGATGGCCTTCTTTGACCGAACCGGGGAAGATTAATCGAGGTCACGTAAACTGACCGGACACTCCTCAACGTAGGAAAAAAATAAATGACACTACCATTTTTAAAAGAAGTGTTAGCCCAAAGGTTTTCTTAGAATACCTTATTGATTTTGATTATAACAAACATATTTTATTCAATGAAAAATATAATTGATATTGTGAGATGTGGTAATTAATTGTGTATTTGTAGGATTTGGTTGAGGTACACAATGAGAGATTCTACACCAAATTATTATCTCCAATAGTCAATATATAATTAAAGGGGTGGAGATCATAAGGACAAATCTTGTACTAAGATTATTGGCTACAATTGTTCTGTTGGGGAAGATTGAAATGTAGAAGATTGATTTGCTAAGAGTAGCATGCACATGCCACAGAGAATAAAAAGGAAAGGGTGATTTTCTATCTAATGGGTTTCAACAGCTAACGTTAAAAAAGGGATGGATTTGGCTATTTTGTATTTGCATCAATTGAGGCCATCAATCATTGGCTAATTTCGATATATGAAGAGGAGCCTTGCTAACGTTCATATTATTGAAGAATAAAAGGACCAATTGTTGAACAAAAAGTTAGGCAGAGAATTGAAAAAGAAAGCACTATCAATTGAGGTTCAAAGTTGGTTGATTATTGAGAAGAAAAATCAGAGCTTTTTTTATTGGTTAAATATATAGAAATTTCATAAATCAACAACCTGAAAATACAGAGTCATAACAGTCCAAAAGTAATAGAGGGAATTGCAAGCAATAACAAAACCATAAAAGCCAAAAGCCAAAGTCATTCCTCATCGTGAAGAGGACCTCCATCACCAGTATCCGAGTGTGGAACAAAAACGGTGAGATCATGTTTGGCAAGAAGATGAGCACGATGAACATCCCTGTGCCCCACCTTTGATATTCTGCAAAAACACAGCTTAGCTATTTCCTCTCTCAGGTTTTGAAGCAAAAAGGTGTCATGATGAATTGATTATGACACTTAGACCTCCTCCCTAGCTGCATAATGGCATTAAAACCAAAATATAGACTGTATTAAAATTGTTTTTTAATACCCAATTAATAGCTGCTGAATTGCTCGAATTTCTGTTTGGAGATGATTATTGCTAAAAGTTGAGATATAATATCAGCGCGTAATATTGTGTTTATCTACACTTTTGAGAGTGTTTAATACATGAGATTTTATTGTACAAGGAGGTGTAACCCCTTGCATATCTCTTATGAGGGTTATCTTTTTGTGAGTGATGAGAATATCACTTGGTGGTTAGGTGTTACTAGCATCGAATTCAAAACTAGTTGGGTTAGGTGTGGCTAACACCGGATTCAAAAATAGTTTGAGTGATTAGGGATAGATTGCTCGTTGTAAAGGTTTCTCTACCACCCGTGAAACTAGAAAATGTTACTATTGAAGATAACGCAACAAATCTCAAGTTGGACACGTAGGGAGTAGACTAGGCCGTGAAATTGCAGACCGAACCACGATAAAATTTTGTGTTCGATTTCTCTCTTCCCTTTACTCTTTATTTATTGCCTTGTATAATTGCATGTGTGCTTGAATCGATTTAAATTTATCATTGCGCTTTCAATTGCAATAGCCTAGCTTTCGGCTTATTTATTGTTCTGTTTGAGCTTGCTCAATCTGCTACGTTGATCTGTTTGGAGCTGCAGTAGCTATTTATTATTTGGTGTTGCATTTAATTTTTAATTCCACATTGTATTTGAGATACACAATTTTATTTCTTCTGATTTTCACCCTTTCTCAACATCGAAGGAGACTATTAACCCAATGTAGTTGGTGGTTCTTGGGGTATTGAAGGTTACTTTTTTTTCATTAAAAAATTCCTCGCTAAATGCCAAATTTCTCATAGTGTTTCTTTTTTTATCATGGTCGGATTTTCATTGCAAACATCTACATCAAACCTACAAAAAGCAATCAAAGTATTTGAAAAACTTATATATGCTCTATGTTCTTTATAAAGTATTAGAATTTTAACCAAGAATGTCTCCTTAGTGCTCTGCTTTAAGGAGCCCATAGTCAATTTTTAAAGCCAGTTTAAGCTTTAAAATATAGCAATCTGCGCACGTAACCCTGAAAGAATTTATGGCAAAATTGACAGCCGACGTAACAGAACCCAGTTTTTAAAATTTTACTCGAAATTATTTTTAAATTTTTGCAAGTATTTCTGGAAAACTTTTATTGAATCCGAAGAGATTCAATTGTTTTCATTTTTGCCGTCGGCAAGTGAGTATTTAAAGCAGTCAAAACAAGCATACAAGGTTGATAAGTAGCGTTACTTCTGCTTTTTTATTTGGATAGAGGTGATTCACAAGATTTGGACTTGTGACGTAGCAATAACACTTACCATCACGATAGGTCGAAGACATAAGCGACATAGATTTAATGGTATACACGTATATATATTTCAACCTCGTATAAGCCAAGTTGATTCATATTTTATCTGTACTGGATATATGTTACAGATGTATTTCTGGGATTCGAATTGTTCACTTCATGCTAAACAAAACCCAAAATCCTAAACTCTACCAAAAAAAACTTTGATTTAATTACTTTTGTTTCCACTAGGGAACTTTCTAAAGTTTTTGGTTATTATTGTGTAATTAAAATATTCCTCTAGACAAATAAATAATTAAAAAATCTCATGAAAACTAACAAAATGTCCAATTGCTAAACATGAGGGAAAAAAAAAACAAATAACTTAGGCAAAACTTTGCCTACGTCATAATTGTAGTAGGTTAAAGGAGAATACGTGACGACAAAGAAGGCCAAAATAAAGGAGAGAAAGGATTTGGATTCACATACTTCTTGGACTATATTAATTTCGGTCAACTATGATTTAAATAGCTGGATCATTGCAATCTGGCATTAATATGCAGAGCCGGCCCAAAGGTTTGAAGTACTGTAGGCCTAGTCTAAAAAATGTGTCATAAGAGTCCAACACTCAAATAATTTTTTCAATAGTCACTTCGCTGCCAAGTGGCAACTTTCACATGCACACACAGCATGCACGAGGGGGGAGACGGAGTGTATCTTTATAGACGAAGGAGAGGTTGATGAATGGATAAGTAGTCAATGTGGGATCAAAAGAAGTAATGTAAAGGCAGCAAAGGAGAGGCCATCTTTGAAAAATCACCATAAATTGAGCTTTGTATATTTTTCAGTAATTCTAGTGTCAAAAGCTTCGCAGAAGAATATATTTCAAAAGTCATGAAGGAACCCAAGTCCAATTCGATCTCTTAAGAATGTGAGAACAGATAAATTCCAAAGCTATGTGAATCTGTCCCAGAGCAGATTGATATATTGCGGACTAGATTTCAAAAATTCACTATACATCGAATTCTTAATGGTTTTGAGTAATTCCAACGGCAAAAGAAAGTTCCCTAAGTGAACTTTAAATCATATGAAGGGACCAAAACGTAATTAGTAGTTTATGAAGGGGAAATCACCCAAAACAATGTCGACTCTCGTAACCAGTTTTACAGGGTACTCTCTCTCTCTCTCTCTCTCTCTCTCTCTCTCTCTTGTTCAGCAAGTCCCACATCGAAAGTTTAGCTAACTTTCTTCTCTGAGAACCCTTGTATATATATATAGTACGTCACTCTACCCCAACTACCCTTGAGCCCAATGGTTATTACAATTGCTTAGAACTTTTTCTAAGTAAGATAAGATAAGATAAGATTTGGGTTTTTTACTATTTTTGTTGGGTCAAAAAGAGTCATACTCAAATTTATTATAAAAAATATGGGAGTACCCCAAAAATATGATAAGAGTTAAGACAATAAACAATGATCTATATTTAAGTAAACCCAAATATTAAGTAAACACAAATAATATGAATCGCGCAACACTGTTCCGGATATGAGTTAACTGTTCCGGGTATGAGTCGACAACAAAATCACTCTCCAAGTAATTTGTGGACGAGAAAAGTGAAGAGAACTTGACGAGTTTTAAATTAGCAAGCTCTCTCTTAGAGAATAACAATCAAGGCATTGCGCATGTATCATTTTGTACTCACAATTACAGAGAGAATTCAATGGACATTGCCAATTAGTCCATTGAATAATTCACTACCATCCATCATTTATATTCCAAAAAAAGAACATTTATACGGTTCAAAAACTAAAATTATTACTAAAATCTTGGAATGTACTTTAGGTGCAGATGTAAGACATTATATAGAGTCCTAACTTGTTCCATGCATCTACTTGCATACTCATGATTGGTTGCTTATTTAAACGTGACGTCAAAATTATTTTAATTAACATGTACTTTGAGACGTAAAACGATAAAATACGAAGGAAAAAAATATGGGTTTTATGAAGAAGTTTTGTTTCTAATATTCTAAGAACTTAAATTACCACACATAAGTGTAGAAATTCCACTTTTATATTCAATCCATACATATTGGGATACTTTCATGACCAAGCAAATACTATCTTGACATGCATTTTCGAATATAAAAGGGCAACTAAGAATAGGGGAAAAAATTTTTGAGTGAGAGATGATGACATCAAGAGATTTTCTATTCAACCTAAAGTAAGTCATTAGGTGGTCAAGTTTAACAATATAAGACCGGAGGTTAGTCCGGTTGGTTGGTGGGTTTGCTCTTCACACAATTGACTACGGTTCAGTTCTAGGGGTTTGACCGCAAAAAAGTAATTTCTTGTGAATCCCCTAATCCCAACATAAATGGTTTGCCTTAAATCGGACCATAAAAGGGACTAGTCAAGATGCACATAATCTATAAGTCCCGAGATTAGTCCGGTTGGTTGGTTAGCGGGTTTGCTCCTCACACAATTGACCACGGTTCAATTCTAGGGGTCTGACCACAAGAAAGTAATTTCTTGTGAATCCCCTAATCCTGACATGAATGGTCTGCCTTTAATCGACCATAAAAGGACCGGATTAGTCAGGGTGCACGTAATCTAGTCTGAACACTTTGACCCTCTATCTAAACAAAAAAGGTATATAATAAATCCTACATAATCCTAAACCCAAACAACATGGATACTCCAAATATGGTGTATACACCAAAGCATTTCTGCTTTTAAATTAATGATGTCAAACAGGATATGGAGCAGTAACTGACTAAGATCTGGTCAGCAGACCACAACTTTTTGGACATATAAATAGCACCTTAAGGGACAGCAAAATGTATAAAAGGTGGATATATTCCCATTGCCAACTGGGAGCTGTCTCTAGTTTTTCCTCCTACAGGTTTTAAAGAAGAAGCCCACAGAGAAAAAGCAATGGTAGGATTACTCCTTCCAATAGCCCTATCCATCTTCTTAGGACTAGCTCTGTTCTTCCCTTATTTTCAAAAGCTCTTCCTCTTTGTTGAACAACCACCCTCAAACAAACCCCATGGAAGCATGGGGTGGCCCTTTATTGGAGAGACTCTTGGCTATCTCATGCCACACAAATCAAACTCAATGGGAAGCTTTTTAGAAAAGCATTGCTCTAGGTAAGTAACTCACAATCTTCCACAAATTCCTTTTTCTATGGTTTAACCCTATTCTTCTATCATGTCAGGAATCTTATTTCCTCAAAAATCTGTCGCGTGTCTCGATGCACTTTCAGTCAGACGATGCAATAGAAATCTCGAAACACGTGAGATAGAGTCACGACTTTTTTTTTTGTTGTTGTGGTTGTCGAACAGCAAAAGAAATTTCATAGATCTTTGAAAACGCATTACAAAGATTAAAAGGGGCCAAGACCAAGGAGACATCCCAATATAGTCGTGACTCTATCAGTGCTTTGAATGTCAAAGTGATAAGTCACGACTATGTAGTGACTAAATGAGAGTGCATTGAAATAGGAGTTTTAGGGATTTATCCTGCTTTGATTAACTTTTTCATTTCTCAGGTATGGGAGGGTGTTCAAATCTCATCTATTTTTCAAGCCAACGATAGTTTCTTGTGATCATGAGCTCAACATATTCATTCTCCAAAATGAAGGGAAGTTATTTCAGAGCAGCTACCCAAAGCCAGTTCATGACATACTTGGGAAGCTATCGATGATGCTTGTTCATGGAGACCTCCACAAGAAGTTGAGAAGCGTCGCGGTGAGCTTCATCGGTGAATCTAGATCCAGACCTGACTTCCTCTTTTATGTGGAGAAGTTGTCAATCTCATTCATGGAGTCATTGAAAGAACATAGGCAAGTTGGATTCTTCAAAGAAGCTAAAAAGGTAATCAACACAATTCATGTATGAGTAATGTTACTGCCATAAAAACATTTTTTTGGAGGATTTTCTCCTGAATGTTTTTCTTTTTCATCTTGATTTTCGCTCCGTACATAGATTCGTACACTCCCCTTTTACAACCGTACGTCCAGCAAATTAGTTTCAAAGTATTTGTTCTTCCATTCCCATTCATACAGAGCCACGTAGGCTGTCACGGTTAGTGTTGTGATGAAGTGTTGTATCACTATCATTATCATAGGTCCAATACATACATACATACATATGTGTGTGTGTGTGTGGGACCCATTGTCGTGTATGTCCCTTCCAAGATAAGAGGGTTGTGTCTGGAATATTGCACACAACACAAATATTCTTGTTTCTGTTTTTCTTTTTGTGTGTATTTTTAATGATGCATCTCTACCTGTAGAATAATGTGGATAGATTTTCTTGTGCTTTAAAAGGCATCTTGATAGGTTCATTGGTTTGATGACAAGGCCAACAACTTAGTCACTTCTTTCTATTTATATATTTGTGCATGAACTATTTTGTATAATACATACATCTTTTGAGTATTTATAGTTACAAACAACTTCCAATAAGGGTCCCTCATTTTAAAAAACCGTGCGGACCTGCCCCTTTTTTGTGTTTCTGGACCAAATTTTGACGATCCGAACCGCTCAATGTTTTTAAAATGCATTTTCCAAGGTCCACGCGAAAAATCTTCAAAAACAAATACCCGGAAGGGCTTGATCCACACAGTTTTTGTTAAAAACGCTATATATAGCGTTTTTAACAAAAACTGTGTGGATCAAGCCCTTCCGGGTATTTTTTTTGGACGAATCTTCGCGGGGGCCCTTAAAAATGCATTTTAAAAACATTGAACGGTTCGGATCGTCAAAATTTGGCTCGGAAACATGAGGTCCGCATGGTAACTTAGATAAGGGACCCTTATTGGAAGGGCCTCCTATAGTTAATACTTACCTTTTTGAACAGCATAGTTAATACTTACCTAATTGATAGTGATTCATTTCACTACCTAGATTTATGAGGTAGCAATTCATTTCACTAGCAAGAATGTTATGAAACTACCATATATATGCATGCGGCTGAGGCCTGGTTTGGCTAAAACAAAAAGAGGCGGAAATTAAATAAAGTTCTCTAATTTTTTTTCTTTTTTGGATTATTGGCTTGTTGGCTCAGGCTGATTTGGCTGGAAAAAATTAGGCGTGCAAGAAACTCTTTTTAGCCCAAATGTGTAGGTTTATTGCACTTCAATAAGCCAATAATCTGGCTAATTAACTTTTTTGACCAAACCAGGCCTAACTATCATTTCAAAATACAGACCCAGTACTTAAGCTCGTATATTTTGAAAACGCGACTGTCACATTATGTTCATCCTAAATTCTTATAATTTTTGGACATTTTCTTTGTTAGACATTTTCCCCTATGTGTTTAAGATATCTAACCTTTTTCCTTTCATGGCAAAATACAGTTTACAATGTATGTCATATTGAGGTATGTGCTGGATATTGGGCCAGAAGACCCACTAGCCCCAAAAATATTAGAAGACTTCCTTACTTTCATGAAAGGCTTTGTGTCCATCCCACTGTATGTTCCAGGTTCACCTTATGCCAAGGCTGTCCAGGTATGTATATACTAAGGAAAAAAAACCTACAAACTCTTCTCTTTTTCTTTTTCTTTAATTTTTTCGTCTGAGGAACGAGATCTTCTGTCCCAAAATCGGTGCTGCTTCATCTCGATAAATTCATAATCACATGATCAAACATCGAAACTTGATCTTTTTTAGATTGTGACATGACATCGTATGGTTGAAAGTTTATCGGGATCAAATGCCAAATATCGCTTAGAACATAGATCAAATTCCTCGCCCGTAAGGCCATAACTATATACATACAAGTAGTATTTTATTTTTTACAATCTAATTGATTACAGGCTAGAGCAAGGCTCTCCTCCACTTTGAGAGGGATCATAAGAGAAAGGGAAAAGAGGGGTACTGTGGGGATTAAGAATGGAGATTTCATTGATGAGATGTTGCAGAAAGGAAACTTAAGTGATGAAGAGAAAGTGAGTGTCGCAATAGATATTCTGCTAGCTGGTTATGAAACAACTTCTGGACTTTTGGCCCTGGTTGTTTACTTCATTGCACAGTCTCCATCTGTTCTTCATCAGTTGAAGGTAATTTATTGTCTTTCCAGTAGCTAGCTACACTGAAATTTGCTTCAATTACTGTGACACAAACACAGTTCAAAAGGACCTAGGTTCGTTGAATATCACAGAACACAATGCACTTGACAAC
Organism: Vaccinium vitis-idaea; assembly: GCA_963854785.1. Classification (NCBI taxonomy): domain Eukaryota; kingdom Viridiplantae; phylum Streptophyta; class Magnoliopsida; order Ericales; family Ericaceae; genus Vaccinium; species Vaccinium vitis-idaea. The sequence continues at coordinate 39,070,035 of OY978222.1, read as the reverse complement.
GCTCAATGGGGAAAACGGCTTTATGTAGCCGACTGCTATTGATTATGTCCAGCCCCCTTGGATATTGCCATATAAAAACATTAGTGTTAAACGAATTGGAAATTACAACCATACTTTTTACACTAACACTCAACATTACTGTCACACACATATGAAATCCTGGTTCCCTCCCTCATTACGGACAGTGATTGGCAAATAGTATACCATCCAATTTAGGGATCCCAATTGTCCCGTTCCCGCAAAACCCCTAGCCGGGACACTGATGTGCGCCATATGCACTGCACAGTGCAGTGCACCGATCTCAACCATCCAAAAGTGTTTCAGTGGTTGTGATGTGCGATGCACCGGTGCACAGCGTCCTGGCATCCCGCAAAACCGTACTCTGGCGTCAGTATTGCACTCAATATCTACTCCTCTCCAACAAATGTAAAAATGTACAGTATGTGCTTATATAAAAAGACTGTTTGACCGATTTTTCAGGAAGAACACCAAGCTCTGAGGAGAAGAAAAAAGGATGGAGAACCGTTAAGTTTGGAAGATTACAAGCAAATGGAGTTCACCTCCCATGTAACAACATCATTAATTTCTACCTCTTAATTTTCCCTTTTTTGTTTTGCTCCTTTTTTGTGCTAACAAAGGCTTTTTGCAGGTGATATCTGAATCTCTTCGATGCGGAAATTTAGTTAAGTTTCTGCACAGGAAAGCTCTTCAGGATGTGAAATTCAAAGGTCAATTTTTTAATTACCTTCACAATGAACTCATGTAGTTCTATGATGCCTAATTTGTAGCTTTTTAAATGCAGGTTTTTTAGGTGTTTTCCCTAATTTTACTTGCTAAAATAAGAATTTTGGGATTTTTTATAAGCATGCAACCTATAATCAATCTAAAGTAGCCTCCTGATTGTATTAACCAAACTTTTAAGTGCTTACACGAGGAATGTAGGAGAATTCTAACACTTTCCTCATGTGCAACCCAGTTGCACGTGGAGGTACGTGAATGGATTGATGAGTTGAGGGATTGACTTGGGTGGAAACATAAAAAACGCGAGCCCTTACTCAGATACCATCCGGTATTAACCAGATTTGGATAGCTTATGTGAGTGATGTACGACAAGTCTAACCACGGACAAAAAAGTACCAATAATAAAAAGAAGAAGGAGAAGAAAACCTCTTAATATTCTGTGTGTTACCTATCTAGCATTCTTCTTACATTGAGCTGATTATATGCAGCAGAATATGTAATTCCTCAAGGATGGCAGGTGCTTCCTATCTTGACTGGAGCACATCTTGACCCATCCCTTCATCAAAATCCTTCAGAATTTGATCCTTCCAGATGGGCTGTATGTGACTGAATTTATTTCCTACTAATTTATGTCCAAAATTGCAAATATGCTATTTATAGAATTAGATTTTTGTAATTCTTAATTTCTGCTATTAATCATGTAGCATGAATTAATGATATCAATTTCTCCAATCTTGGTAGGATCAAGCAATGACCAAGAAAGTGTCCCCTTTTGGTGGTGGATTGCGGCTGTGTCCGGGGACTGATATTGCTAAACTAGAGACTTCAATTTTCCTTCACCATTTTGTCCTCAATTATAGGTGAATATTTTATTTTTTTTCATAGGTAACATCAGTTTGGTAAATAACTACTAGTGTCGTAATTGTCCATCAGCTCAAAACCAAAACCTCCCGGCACATAACTTATAGTACATGACCATTGGGCTTAGAGTCTTTGACCCTTGGTGAAAACTTTGAATCGAGATCCTCATATTTTGATCCTTCATGGAACACAAAATGAGATCCACAACTGTTACATTCTACAATCCAGATTATTCATTATAGGTCTTGATGTACTTATGGTCCATGCAAAAAGATTTGATGTCAGAAAAGGTTTTGAAACAAATTTGATTTAAAGAGAAATAAGCATCCAAAGTCTTGTGACAAATATGCTCTATTCAGACGAATACTAATGTCTGGTCGATCTAACTTTTTGCATGAATGACAACCGTATTGAGACTTGTAAAATGGACGGCTTAGGTCACCGGCTAAGAACGTAGTAAGGTCTATTTTATGTCACATTAGGAATAATCACTTTTGGAATATCAAAGTTTGCCCACTACGTTTTCCATTAACTTTAGTTGGGGTCCAAATAGTGGATAAAGCTTGGAATATTCGAGGTAAAATGGCAATTCACATCATAAATAATGATTCACAAAAGAAGAAAGGGAATAAAAAAAAAAAGAAAGTTCTTTTGAATGGATTAAGTGCTAATGGGCCTAGGTTTGGTTCCCTAACCTATTTGTTCAAAATAAGCAAACAAGAAAATAAGCTAAATGCAACTGGTGGCTAGCTCATGCGGTAGAGCTCTTGGATGCTCCATATTGCATCTTGAGATCGAGTCTCATTCCCCCTCCCCATGTAATAGATTAGGAAATTATGAATGACAAAATAAAAAAAGCTAAACTTCTTTTATGAGCTTATTGTTTTTTGTCAAGGTATATAAGTAGTTTATAGGGAACAAATAAAACAAGCAACTTGTTCAATAATAATGTTATTCAACTCTTATTTCTTATCTACTGAGTATAATTTTGAGTTTAACTTGATCGATGTTTTTTACGGAATGGGGGATGGTGCTGTCATGTTGGGCCGAGCACGGCCGTCCGTGCTCGGCGATGAACGGCTCAGATTTGATCGGTAACGGACGGTTCGGATTTATGTGGACAAGATGTGATCCGAGCCGTCCATTGCCGAGCATGGACGGCTGACCGGATCTTACCTAATTTATTTTTTTATTTTTTTCTGCCTTGGCTCAGGTGGAAAACGAAAGATGATGAATCCCCAATGTCTAACCCTTATCTGGATTTTAAGAGGGATCTGCAGCTGGAGATTGAGCCAACAGAGAACAGGATGTGAAGCAAAAAATGTATAAGTTAATTAGTTAATCTATATTGTATAGTATTGCATAATAACTTTTCGCACAGTTAGCTACATGAATGTAGTTTATAGAATACACAGTACAGAAGGGCCATCGACCACAAATAACAATAATGTTTAGAATTTTTTTGAAGACTTTTTTGTCGGTCTTAGGAGTTTCTTTTATTTACCTTGCATTTTTTTATTTTTTTATTTTTTTGTTTGTGGGGGGTAATTTTATTGTATGCCATTCATGTAAGTATGAGGGTAGCAATGATTTCACTTCACCAACCAAGCCGTTTATTTTATAAATCTCAACATATTTACCATTTTTACCAAAGTCAGATTGATATATCGGACATTAGGATATAATTAAACAAAGCATAATTATCACAAGGGAATTTTATCATGTGCCATTCATGTAACGTAATATGAGGCTAGCTATGATTTCACTTCACCTACCAAGCCGTTTATTTTGTATTTTTTACCAAAGTCAGATTAATATATCGGACATTAGGATATAATTAAACAGAGCATAATTATCACAAGGGAAATAAACAATCAGTGTCTCACTATCCATTGTCGAAAGAATCATCACTAAGAGCATCTGTGTTCACAATAAACCAATCGATCTCAAATAAGCTTATAACGAACCCAAACTTTGTATAATTTGTTTCATTTATTGCGCTTCTTCTATAGAAACTTTTATTTTGCGACCTTATTATAAACTCTGTTTTAAAAAATAAAATAAAATACTTATCAGTATAAATTAGCATCGTCATTTTTTATAGAGTTTACTAAAAATGCCAGGTGTGTCGTGATTATTCTATCTCTCACTAGATTTTTCTTAAGACAGGTAAGCATTAATTAATAAAATGACCTAATGGAATACTTAATTAGTTAATTACTAAGGACTCAGCTTAATTTTATGATGTCGTATATATAGTTTGCTCACACTCGAACCCTTCGGCAATTATCCGAGATGTTCGTGCACTAGGTCATATGAATAGTACGTCCTCTCAGAAAAAATTGAAGTTGATCGGACACCGATAATTACTTGCTCTAAACCCTTCCGTTCTAAGGGCAGATAAACTATTTCGGTGAATAATTGTATTTCGTTGAAGTTGTTTTGAGTGTCAAATTACCTTTATTTTTTACATCAACATTAGAATTAACAAATGTTACAATATGAACGACTCAGATCATTCAGAGAAAAATCCAGTATAGGCAAACTGCAATCTGTAGTCGTAAAAGAAAAAGACAGAAGTCACTACAAGAAACTCAAGATCTAGTAACGGTTTTTTTAGTAACGGTTGGATAAACTGTTGGTAGAAATTGGTTATAGTAACGGTTCTAAAACTGTTACTAGAAACAGGACTTTAGCGACAGTTTTTATTGAACCGTTAGTAGATTAATGTACTCTAATAACGGTTCAAAACCAACCGTTACTAAATACCTTCCTTTAGTAACGGCTCAAAACCAACCGTTACTAAATACCCTCCAGCCGTTACTAAATACCCTCCTTTTTAGAAATTCATGGAATTGTTGGCGGGGGATTTTGGTATTTCCCAGCCAAAATTTAGCCGGCAATTGTATAGGATCAATTGCCGAGTAACTTGTTTAGTCGGCATTTGTCAAATTTCTAAATATTTTTTTTTAGATAAATATATAAATAAATAATAAATCAAAATACATTTTTATTAAATAAATTGAGTTGTCAGATGCCATAATAAGGAAAAAAATGAGGGAATTCTAAAATTAATTTATGAATAACAAAAATGAAAAAAAATATTAGGGGGAAAATAAAAATTAAATTTTGATAACAAAGAATATAAATTTTGAAATTTTAACTTATGGCCCATAGGCCATAATAAGTCAAAAATACATTTTTTTATAAAATAAATTTAATTTTATTTTTAAAATGAGGAAAAATAAAAAATGAATTTTTGAATAATAAAAATAAAAATTTTGATTTTTTAGTTGATAGGTCAAAATTGATTTTTTGTAATTACATAATATGTATAAAATTTTGACTATATTATGCGCTAGGCACACGATTGCAACACAATTATGGCGATCCACACCGTTCACTTTGTTTGTCTTGCTATTTAAATCACTCTCGCCAAATTTGAAGTCTATCGGGTATTGAAAGCCCTTTCATCGGGACATTGATTCATTATCAACTGACAATTTGTCTCCTTCGATCAAGTACGTAACGATAATTAAATCACTTCATTTTTTGCATGGAGGATATAATCACTCCCACTTAAAATCTAGACGGTTCCGATTGAGAAAAAACTGCTCTGATGGGCGTCGAGTCATGCAATGTATGACATTATTGCTCTTAGATGCACCGAATGTAATCCGATCAGGTGGTTGCCGACATTTGATCGCCACTATTTTTGGGGGAAATGATAGAATTGATAAGATATGAAATCGTAACGGTTTAGATCGAACATTCGAGAATTGTATATAGCTTTTGGTGTTTCTGGAGCCATTCAACACTTGGCAGGCATGAGAGATTCTAAGGTCATTGTTGTTGTAAACAAAGATTCAGATGCATCAATATTCCAGGTTATTCTTGAACTATTCTCTCTCTCTCTCTCTCTCTCTCTCTCTCTCTCCACGCACACACACACACACACACATTTAAGAACTTCACAGAGAAACTATAGATATTCTCATATGAAGCAAGGATACTCTCTAGCACTTTTTCTAGACAGTTGCTGTAGACTTGCATTGTTGAAAACTTAATTGAATCTAAGAACCAAGGATACTGACACGGGACACGGATACGGACACAAAGCTGACACGTGTCCGAGTGCTTGCGACCTTGGATTGTATCGTAGAGAGTGTCGCCCCAAGCGTAGGGCTAGGTATCGCATAGCATAATAACCGGTAAGACCGGGTCGAATCCACAGGGACCGAACGCACCCGGCGTGAGAGTTGTCTTGCGAATGATGGTTTTAGCCTTAAAGCGGCAAACTTGGCTTTTGTGATTTGTTGGTGGATTCACTTAACTTCGTGAATGACACGGAATACGAAAAGACTAAATTAACAAAGGTAAAGCCTAGGGGTTCATAACGATCACAACCAAAGCTAACCAAATCCTCACGCTTGGTAACCGACTCGAGCCACCGTTAGGTGCACCCGAGCAAATGGTTTAGAAACTAAACCATCGCCTAGAAAAATGCGTTCCACAAAGAATAGGATTCTTGTGCCATTTAGACAAACATTTGAGTCGCCATATCCCTAAGCATTGCACGTACCAAGTGGTCAAGCCCCGGGCGACGTGCGATCAAAGGGGTTTACAGACCCTAATTTTGATTCGTAAAAGTGAATACCAATTCATTGCTCGACAAAAGTTGAAAGCCTTTTTTAAATTGCGCGAGGAACTGGATTAACCTTGGTCATGGGGAGTCAATCACCCCATGACCCTACCTAATTGACTACTCACTCATTAGGCAAAGACTAATTAATTTAATTAAGGAAGTTATAAACATGACCAATAACTTTGAAAAGTGATTTTTAACGATGATAACAAACTTGCCAACAACTTTAAACCTTAGAGAAATAACAAACAACCAATAAAAACTAGAGTTTAAGAAGGATTTAGCTAGGAAATGAAGAACAAGATTTAACCGATAAAAACACAAATAAACTAGATTTATATAGAGAGAATGATTGTAGCTACAACAATAAACCTTGACAAATTAACTAGAAATGAAAACTTACTTGAGAAATCTAGAGAGAGAAAGCTTCAAAATCCTCCAATGGAGGAGCTAAACTAAAACTAAAAATGAAAGAGTAAGTAGTAGTAGAGGGAGAGAGGAGAGAGCCCCAATATAGTCTTTCAATTTCTCTCTCTCAAAATATCCTAAAAAATCCCAAAAAGCTAGAATTTCCATAAGTGGAAAGTCCAAAAAGCAAGTTCAAAAAATCAGAATTTTGGCTTGGTATGGATACCTCTCAACAGAGGTATGGATACCACGGATTTTGCTTGTTCGCGGCTAGAGGTATGGATACCACCCATCAGAGGTATCCATACCAATCTGTCTGTTCGTCTGGGCGCAATCTGTATGGATACCCTTCATCAGAGGTATCCATACCAATATGATTTTTTCTTGTTTTCATGCCTTGGTCCCTCCTTGGTCAAATGTAATGCTTCCGGACTTCTTCCAAAGCACTTCTAATCAATTTGCGGCCTTCGAGAGGGACGGTACTTGGTCTTGTGGATGCTTGATTACTTCCGGATTCACCGGGAGTCTTTGTGAGCTCGAGACATGACTTGGCCCACCGGCTTGAGTTGTGTCTTTTTTATTTCCCGGGCCTTAGCCGAGTCTTCATTTCGTGGCTCTTGAGGCCCGGTGTTGGCATGCCATGGGGCAAGTGGCCCTCGGTAGCTTGGGACGGTTCCCAATGTGCTCCAAAATGCGCTTATTTAGCGTGTTAAACCTGTAACTATCAAAAACAACACTACGCGCATATCAAACATATAAGGCGCGAAATCGCGCGTGTGTGTGGACTAAATGAGTTAGATAAGCCCCGGATATCTACAATATTGGGGGCTTATCACACCCCCCAACTTGAACTTTGCTCGCCCCGAGCAAACTAAACAAATGCAACTAACGGAAACAAACTAAAATGGATACGTCTTTTAAACCCCCGGGCGGCCCCGGTAGGACGAGTGAAGTCTCGTGAGGGTTTTCAGCAGTGAACACCCACAAAACACAAAGGAATCGAATACTTTAAGTGTGACTCATACCCAACCGACAACCACACATAGTACCACAAAGTCTGTCACGCAAGTCAATGGCAAGATATTTCATTCATAGAAAGAGTTAAGCAAGTGAACTTCATATCCAAACTTAGCACAAAAATCAATCCTCTCACCTACGGTTGGATAGAGAATTCTCACGTGGCATGCGTGTGAAAAGAAACCTCACAAAGAAATTCACCAATCTTGAAAACAGTTCTCACACCATCGATAGCTCGGTATTTCTTTAAGCACACCCCTTCCCTTTATTCGAATGAATCTCTTTTTTTTATTTCTTTTTATGTGGTCGTGCAATGCCCGGACCTCTCGGGCTTTCTAGTTGACACCTTTAGCGAGCGTTAGGTCGGCCATCCCCAAGCCAAATGGCCTTAGGGCGCCAGGTTTTGAGAGACCCCTCAGACTTAATTGCTCGAGTCAAAAAGGCTTTATAGTGAGGTCCAAGCTAACCACATTCAACAATGCCTTCGCAAGGTCTATCCATCTTTTGACGCGAACAATACGGTGGGAGCAAACCCCGATTGCCCGGTTACTCAATGAACGCCCGGATAAACATTAACAATAAAGCATGCATCATCTTTTTTTTCTTTTTTTCTTTTTTTTTCAAGGAAAGGGGCTCCAAATATTTCACAGACAAGTTAATTCACACCGAGGGATCAATGACACGTGAACCAATTTCGAAGCCAGTGAATACTCAAGTGGGACAGTGTGTGTGGAAAAGCATGAATTCAAGTGAGCATACGCTATCCAACTATAGGTAATACGGTTTAACCAAGTGTTTCCCTTTAACGTCATGTTCACAAGCTTAAGTCTATCCATGAAATCGTATCAAGACTCCATCTCACACAACAAACATCATAGCACTAATAAGAAGTCATCAATTAAGAGTAAGCACACACAAGTATCCTAATTCCTTGATTCACCAATTTTTTTTTCAATTTTTCTCAATTTTATCTCTTTTTTTTTTTCAAGACTCTTAATATAAACAATGCAACAAAGTACATATTAATATAAACAATGCAACAAAGTACAAAGTAAACCCTCCCCCCAACTTAAAATGTGCTATGTCCTCATAGCACGAAGACAGTATGAAAATGAAGAACAAGGAGGGATAAAAATGTACCGACGGGGTGGAATGTCGACCACCTTATACCTCGACCAAATGAGAGGCTTTTTCATCACTCCTACTAAGAGAGCGATATTAAAACTGACTCGCTCCGTGATAGCCGAGTCTGCAACAAACAACAATATGTACATAAAGAAAACAACCAAATAATCTTCACGCGATGACACGGGTACTACTTTTCTCCCCGGAACTAGAGACTGTGGATAGTCCATACGTAGCTCAAATTCCGGGTGGCTATACCAGACCATCAAGATTCACTACATCCTTCATGTGGAATGCAAACAACCTTTGTACTATGAAGAGCAATTAGTACGAGCATATCACCCCATTTCATGCCTTCCGTTAAAAATTGCACACGACCATGCCATAAGATAAGATACTTAGAGTATAGTGATAGCAGTAGTCGCTTAAGAAAATTAAGTTCCACCAAGTGCATAATGCGAACCAAATTTATTTTCAAGGTGTTGACAAGCTTTAATAAAAATGGATTGTAAACAGAACCATAATTATCAACACCTAGAAAATCAACTAGTTCGACTCTTTGAAATTCTTGTGGTGGAGGAGACTCAATGGGAGCGCTAGTGACATTTATCTCAAAAGGTTTCTCATGAAAAAGCATATCAAGTGTACAATTGGAATCCTTTTGGGGAGCATAATCAAAATCAGGCTCATCATCCCATATAACTTCTGAGATTTCTTTTTGAGCTGGAATAACCCCTTCATTAAAGAACAATGGTTCTATTACCTCAATGGTGAAGGGATTTTCGAAAGAATCATCACACACTAGTGGCTCATTGCTCGAAATTGCTACAGGCGGCACCTCCTCAATTACAGGACACAAACTCTCAAAATCAATTAAATACGCTGGCTTCGTGGCGAGAAATTTGTCCAATGTATCACTAAGGGCTTGCCCTATTCCAATTTCAGTCAACTCACAATATTGGGGCTTTTGGGCTAATTCCTCAAGGTAGTCCCAACACTCTTCGGGAGTTTTATCCAAGAATTCTTCATTAGAACACAAATCAAATTGACATATTGACGGATTTAAACCTCGACAAAAGACAACTAGAAGATCCCCGAACTCATACATCAACCTTGACCAAGAGAAAATTGAACATTTAAAACGCTCCCAACATTGTGAAAAAGACTCATGATCTAGTTGATGGAAATTGGTTACATCTTGTAAGACCTCTCCATAGCAACTTTCAAAGTATGCCATTTTTTTTTTTTTTTTTTAAAGATTTCTTATTAACAAAAGCTAAAAGCAACAACTAAAACAAAATGAAACTAATAACTAGCAGGCTGGAGGGGTTATACCACCACCTCACCACAAACAGTTCCGAGGGGCTATTCCGCCGCCTCGTTAAAAAAAAAACAAGTAATGTACAGAAAATAAGAAAAACTATACAAAAGAGTGGGATACTTACAGTGGAGCAAGGAAAAACTCACGCTAGATGGACCATTAGGTCCCCGGCAACGGCGCCAAAAATGCTTGCGACCTTGGATTGTATCGTAGAGAGTGTCGCCCCAAGCGTAGGGCTAGGTATCGCATAGCATAATAACCGGTAAGACCGGGTCGAATCCACAGGGACCGAACGCACCCGGCGTGAGAGTTGTCTTGCGAATGATGGTTTTAGCCTTAAAGCGGCAAACTTGGCTTTTGTGATTTGTTGGTGGATTCACTTAACTTCGTGAATGACACGGAATACGAAAAGACTAAATTAACAAAGGTAAAGCCTAGGGGTTCATAACGATCACAACCAAAGCTAACCAAATCCTCACGCTTGGTAACCGACTCGAGCCACCGTTAGGTGCACCCGAGCAAATGGTTTAGAAACTAAACCATCGCCTAGAAAAATGCGTTCCACAAAGAATAGGATTCTTGTGCCATTTAGACAAACATTTGAGTCGCCATATCCCTAAGCATTGCACGTACCAAGTGGTCAAGCCCCGGGCGACGTGCGATCAAAGGGGTTTACAGACCCTAATTTTGATTCGTAAAAGTGAATACCAATTCATTGCTCGACAAAAGTTGAAAGCCTTTTTTAAATTGCGCGAGGAACTGGATTAACCTTGGTCATGGGGAGTCAATCACCCCATGACCCTACCTAATTGACTACTCACTCATTAGGCAAAGACTAATTAATTTAATTAAGGAAGTTATAAACATGACCAATAACTTTGAAAAGTGATTTTTAACGATGATAACAAACTTGCCAACAACTTTAAACCTTAGAGAAATAACAAACAACCAATAAAAACTAGAGTTTAAGAAGGATTTAGCTAGGAAATGAAGAACAAGATTTAACCGATAAAAACACAAATAAACTAGATTTATATAGAGAGAATGATTGTAGCTACAACAATAAACCTTGACAAATTAACTAGAAATGAAAACTTACTTGAGAAATCTAGAGAGAGAAAGCTTCAAAATCCTCCAATGGAGGAGCTAAACTAAAACTAAAAATGAAAGAGTAAGTAGTAGTAGAGGGAGAGAGGAGAGAGCCCCAATATAGTCTTTCAATTTCTCTCTCTCAAAATATCCTAAAAAATCCCAAAAAGCTAGAATTTCCATAAGTGGAAAGTCCAAAAAGCAAGTTCAAAAAATCAGAATTTTGGCTTGGTATGGATACCTCTCAACAGAGGTATGGATACCACGGATTTTGCTTGTTCGCGGCTAGAGGTATGGATACCACCCATCAGAGGTATCCATACCAATCTGTCTGTTCGTCTGGGCGCAATCTGTATGGATACCCTTCATCAGAGGTATCCATACCAATATGATTTTTTCTTGTTTTCATGCCTTGGTCCCTCCTTGGTCAAATGTAATGCTTCCGGACTTCTTCCAAAGCACTTCTAATCAATTTGCGGCCTTCGAGAGGGACGGTACTTGGTCTTGTGGATGCTTGATTACTTCCGGATTCACCGGGAGTCTTTGTGAGCTCGAGACATGACTTGGCCCACCGGCTTGAGTTGTGTCTTTTTTATTTCCCGGGCCTTAGCCGAGTCTTCATTTCGTGGCTCTTGAGGCCCGGTGTTGGCATGCCATGGGGCAAGTGGCCCTCGGTAGCTTGGGACGGTTCCCAATGTGCTCCAAAATGCGCTTATTTAGCGTGTTAAACCTGTAACTATCAAAAACAACACTACGCGCATATCAAACATATAAGGCGCGAAATCGCGCGTGTGTGTGGACTAAATGAGTTAGATAAGCCCCGGATATCTACAATATTGGGGGCTTATCACCGAGCATATAAGAAAACGTGTCCAACTCAAAAAATATATAAATAAAGCAAGGATACGTACCCGAATCTAAGAAGCAAGGATACGTGTCTGACACGACACGAATACAGTTGCTGTAGACTTCCATTAATTTAGATATTTTTCATTGCCTTTTTTATTGCAGGTAGTATGACAATATAGAAGAATCTAGCGATGGATATCTATTTTGATGGAGGTCTTTTTTAGAGGGGAGCTTATGATGTATTTATGATTTTTGTTTGGACAAGTCTTAGGGAAGGTATACCTCGTAGATGATTTTGTTATGCTAAGTATGAGGGAGATTAGATTGTTGTGCTGTTTATTTTTGACAAGTTCTTGTGATGATTTTTTGAATTATGGTATCAAGTTTTATTTTTGAATGAAATTGCAATTCCTCGACTTTTAGCATTATGGACATTTAATAACAGTTTCTCAGGTATATATATGAAAATAAATGGAATATATATGGCTGCTATTTTTTTAATTAAAAAAAGGGTCTATAGCAACGGTTTTAAGTGTTGCTATGGCTACTATTAGGGGGAAAAAAAAGGGTCTATAGCAACAGTTTTAAGTGTTGCTATAGCTGCTATTAAAAAAAAAGAAACCTGTCTATAGCAACGGTTTCAAGTGTTGCTAAAGTCCAACAATAGTTAGGGGTAGAATTGGGATGTAGCAATGGTTGTAAGTGTTACTAAAGCAACCGTTACTAGAAAGAATGGTGGTACCAACAGTTCACAAAAGCGTTACTAAAACCCTACAGTGACGCCGATCTTGTAACGCTTCCTCAAACTGTTGGTATAGGTTTTTCGGGCTTTAGTAACAATTTTAGGCATCTTTTGTGACATTCTCAACCATTGCTAGATCTTGATTTTCTTGTAGTGAGTTAAGTCCAATTAATAACTAAAAATGTTGCAGACATAGTATCCGAACACCACATCTCGACACAACACTTACATGGTGGCAGGGCCTATATGTGGGTCCGATCCGTGATTTCTACCCCATGTGAGTGTTGTGTTCGGACATTGTGTTTGTATGTTGTGTCCGTATCATTATCGAATAATATTATAAAGAAGATAATCATGTGAAGGCAGTTGATTGGTGAGTTTGTTCCTCACACAATAAATCAGTATTCGATTCTTACAGTCATGCTGCAAGAAAGTACTAATTTCATGTGAATTTTTTAGTCCCCGTTGGATGGTGGATCTTTGGTCGGAGCGGAAAAAAATTAGTCGAACTGCGCGTAAGCGCTTCTATCTTCCAAAGGAGGAGGGGATGCTGCTATGCATAACTGCACAGCAGCTGTTGTGCAATGCAAAATGAATGAAAAATGTTGCTGCGTTCCACTAGGTTGCCCAATGTGATTTTGTGGGATCCACTTTTAGGTCTCACACAATTGATCCGAACCGTTGAATAATTTTAAAATAATTATTCAAGTGGTCTTGAAAAAAATGAGTCCCATTGGATATTTTTACGCAATTGATCTAATTCATTTGATTTCCATTCAGAATTCAGGACCCTATAGTTTGAAAGAATCTTCAAAAAAAGTTATATAATTTTGTGATAAGTAACTCATTGATCTGAACCATAGGTGTTATAGGGCTCGTTAAGAAGAGCATCTAATAAAAAAATTATCATGATTGGACATTGATAGGTATAAAAAAAACCTCATATTTTTAATTTTTTAATACCTATTGATGTCCGAACAGGATAATTTTTTTACTAGATGCTCTTCTCAGGAAGCCCTACAATACGTATGGTTCAGATCAATAGATTACCGAGCGCACAATTGTATATCTTTTCTTAAAAATTCTTTGGATCCTGAATTCTGAATGAAAATCAAATAAATTAGATCAATTGCGTAAAAATATCCAATGGGACTCATTTTTTTCAAGACCACTTGAATAATTATTTGAAAATTATTCAATGGTTAGGATTGATTGTGTGGGACCCGAAAGTGGGTCTCACAAAATCACATTGGGCAAAACCAAGTGAAACACGGCAACATTTTTCATACATTTTGCATCGCACAGCAGTATCCCCTCCTCTTCGAAATACTTAAAAAGGAAGATAAACATGTGCATTAATTATTGTTACGTCTCAAGCATTCTTTCAGCGTGTCGCGATTTCAAACACATCATCATCTTCAGCATTTCTTTGCCATTTTTTATTTCTCTCTCTCTCTCTCGTACGACTACAATCTCAGCCTCTCCTTCTCCGTCGCCGGCGCATCGGAATGTCGTACGACTACCTTTTCAAGTATATAATCATCGGAGACACAGGTGCGTCCTTCAATTCAATCTCACTTCGTTCGATTTCGTTTATATAAACCCTAATTAAGTGAAATTTGGATAGCTCTAGTAACCCAAGTGATAACTCTTGTTTGCGAGCGAGAAATTAAAACGTCTATTAAAAATACCTGAAAAGTCCTAAAATTCGAGAGCAAAGGATTAAGAACGCGAGTGCAGAGCGAGATTGAACGCCCGGCTCTATCTGGACTCCCTGCTTGTGGATGGTGGAATTGAGTCTCTAGGATGCGCGGGATGCGCGTAAACTTGTCTGGACACTTAGAGTTAATATTTTTTTTTTTTTTAAAAAGTCTTAAATTGAGTGAATTTGGATAGCTCTAATGAATCTGTTGTTGAAATTTGTGGTGAAAGGTGTGGGAAAATCATGTCTGTTGTTGCAATTCACGGACAAGAGGTTCCAACCGGTGCATGACCTTACTATTGGAGTCGAGTTTGGAGCTCGTATGGTCACCATTGATGGAAGACCCATTAAGCTTCAGATTTGGGATACTGTAATTTTCCCCCCTCTTTTGTTCTGCTATAATATTGCTCTCTCAATTACAAGTTATTGCCTTTAATTTCTGTTAGGTTCGTTTGAAGTAGTTACCTCTCTGGATTGTTATTTGAGAGTTATGGATGTCATGAAGCGGTAAAGTTTTGATTTTTTTTTTTCCTTGTATGCTTTTAGTTTCGGGATTTTAAGTTATAACGCATCACTTGTTTCCAAAACATTCTTCAAATGGTAAGGATAGCTCTGATAGAAACTAAGGTGAGACTTTGCAAGATAAGAATCAGATTAACAAGAACATTCGTGGAATGGTAGGCCGTAGGGGTTGCACTGATAAGCTGGGAGAAAATAGATTAACCTGGTTTGTACATGATTATCGTAATCGAGACTTATGGCTCTGATTTGTTTGGTTTGGTTTGGTTTGCAACATTCAACTATTATACTTTCTTAATTACAAATCCTTGTCTTCAGTTCCTGTTTTGCTCCTTACTTGATACCTATTTTGATTGTTGTTTAGGTGTTTTGAATGTTGCAAAGTGATAAAGCTTCTGCATTTTTTTCCCCTTTTTATTGGTAAAGCTGTAAAATAATTATAACAGGTCACTTGTTTCCAAATTACACTGCTAATGTTCCATGTTATTCATTCTGGTGAAATTACGAACAAGTACAAACTCATCAGTCTATCATTACTGTCAATGTTCAAAGTTGCTTTGCTTCCCTTTCGTTTTTCGTTTTTGCTCTTGTTCTTCTCTGTTGGTTTCTTTTTTATTTGTGTTGTGGTGATGTGAATGGGATTAGGATACCTGCCAATGAGACTCTTAGTTCTGGTTTTTCTATTTGGGTGAGCTGGGCATTTTATCTATGATCACTGTCCTGTCGCATTGTGCAGTGGTTTGTGAGGGTCAGAACTCTGGTGCTTTCCGATATATCAGAAACAGAACAACTATTCGTTAGTACAGTTATATACTATCTGCCATCTGGTATCAGGGTATGGTTGATTGATTGAATTGGTACCTTGAAATAATGCTGAAATTGGAGATAACCTTGGTAATCGACTTATTGAAAATCTTGTATACAAGGAAGGTAATTTTCTAATGGCCTCTTCACAGCGTAATGATACATTTTCTTCTCTAAATGTATTCAGGAGCTTGTTCTCTATGGCTTGGCTTGTATGACTTGTCATATAATTTTGTAGGGAAATTTCTTAAAAAAGATTTGTGGGATACATAAACACGGTTATATGTTATATATACGTTGTCCAAGGGTGGAGCCGCCCTGTTCATGGTCTTGATGCATTTATCAGGGTCTCATGTGTTCCCTTCCTCCCCCCTTCTCCCTCCTCACTCTCATTGGCAGATAAACTTCTTTTATCCTCTAACATGTCCTCATGGGTTGGGGTGGCTAGACTCTCCTTTCATGAGTGAGTCAAACAAGCACTGTAAATATCGAGTAGGTTGAAAGGTTCATACACTAGATGTCAAGATCATTGTCTGCTCTTAGTATCACGGTTAATTGTTAGTCACCAATTTGTGTAAAAGCAAAGCTAATAGAGAGATGTAACTTATATGATCTGTCTACAATTCCCTTCCAAATGCGTAAAATTCTGACAACTCTGTCATTTGCTTCTCTCTTTCTGAAAGGCATTGGTTTGCTGGCCTTTCTTCCATTTACATTGAACTTTTGATCCATGCTAACCTCGAGAGCTCTTTTCTTGGCTCCTACTTGTCTGACTATGATGAAAAACAACCAACAAATTCTGATGATATTGGTGAGCTCGATACCATAGAGCTCATATACTGAATTGTACTTTTTAAACAGAAAATAGTGTCTGTTCTAGGTCTTCTGCCCCCTGCTTCTAGTCTGGCCATATCTCCTATGTTTTTGTTTATGCAAGGTGTTCATTGTCGTTGGCAGTGAGATTACTGTTTTGTGGGAGGATTTTGCATTATCGATACACATTGCAAAAACTTTAATTTGTGTGATCATTTTGCCAATGTTTTGTGTGGGAGATTGTGATTGTTGGTCATTCTTTCTTCATTGTTGGATGATAACATGTAGCTCTGACATTTCAATCTGGCACTTGCTCTAATTTAATATTAGTATTTGTTACCTGTCTGCTCTAAGCCAACACCTTTGATCTGTATCAGGCTGGGCAAGAGTCTTTCAGATCCATTACCAGATCGTATTACAGGGGAGCGGCCGGGGCCCTTCTGGTTTATGACATAACCAGGTATGCACTTTTGCTTGTGTGTTTTACATAGTTGTTACTTTTTGGTTCATGGTTGAATGCATGTCTCTGTAACTGTTATATTTAGCTGAGTGTTTCATTCTCAATTCTTATTGGTGAATTGGGTTCTGGGTTGTTTGGTTGTCAGTTTTGAGATAAAAAAAAAATTATAGGGTTGCATTGTTTTTCGTCTTTTGTCAATTTTTTTAAACGTTTTAGCAAAAATTTAACTTTTTTAGTAGAGCCATGCCATATACATCCAAAAAGGTTAATAAATAATAAATAATTTGCTAAAAAATCACTGAAGACGGAAAAAAATGACGAAACAATCTAATATTTTGGAGATAAATTTTCTGAGTTGGGAAAGAACAAAGCCAATGTTGTGATGAACCTAAGCATGGACCTACTCCTATGCAGTTAGGATTGGTTTACTGGTGCACACTTTCTTAGGATAGCTCTATCATCCATGAACAGATATTAGTAGTATATTACAATGAATGCAAATCAGATTGTTCTTTGGTCTTAGAGATACTGGACTAGAAATAAGTACGGCATTGGCCATGGAAATACTTGGACAAGCATTTTTATAGCATATTGACATGCTCTCCTAAACGTTGAGGCTACGCACATTTTAGGTTGGGTCATTAATCATTGTTTGTTAAGCACTGGTGTCTACCTCAAGTAGATTTTTCATTGCATGAAAATAATGGCCTAGTATTGACTCTTGTTTAGTCCTGTTGAGAATCTCTTTGTATGCTCACTAAAACTGGAGATGAAAATGCAGACTTTTGTGCCTGTCCGAGGATTGTTATCTGGATATGTCTTCTCACCTTTGGCAGGGCTACAAACTTTTATATTACTTGGTACAGACTTTGTGCCTGTCTAAGGATAGGCCATTGTTTAGAATTTAGAGTCTTTTGATTTCTACTTTGTTTAGTTGAGAGTCGAGGGAGTGCAACCCTAATTTGAGTCAATTCTTTGATATGTTAGATGTGTTTGGAGTATAGAGGGGGGTATAGGTTTTTTTTTTAATTTGATCTTTTCTTTTTTATTCCTCAATTTCTTCTGTACATTGGTGGCATCCCCTTGATGCCTTTCAATGCTATTTTATTACTAATCGAAAAATGATTTTTCCTCTTCCCTTGTCCAGGAGAGAGACATTTAATCATCTGGCAAGCTGGCTTGAAGATGCGCGGCAGCATGCGAATCCGAACATGACGATCATGCTTATAGGGAACAAGAGTGACCTTGCGCACAGAAGGGCTGTTAGCAAAGAGGAAGGGGAACAATTTGCGAAGGAAAATGGGCTTTTATTCTTGGAGGCATCCGCAAGAACTGCCCAAAATGTTGAGGAGGTGATTTTTTTCTACCAAATTTGAACATGTCTTTTGCTTCATAATGATTGTGGTTATGGCTTGGAATCTCCTGCTTCCTCGAATTACCAAATTTCTATAAAATGAAGTCAACATTATATCTTGCAGGCTTTCATAAAGACTGCTGCTAGGATACTTCAGAAGATCCAGGAAGGCGTGTTTGACGTATCCAATGAGGTAAAGTACTACTGGTTTGCATGTATTGGACTTTGGAGGGGCTTAACATGCTAATTAGAGCATTAAACTGGAGTTCCGCAAAATGTAGAAGGGACACAAATCTGTGCATCCAGATTTACGAATAGCATAACAATTCAAATAATCTCTCGTCTTTCTGGCTATAGGTTAACTAGTTAAACGATCGGGAAGGACTGAATTTGCCAAATTTTTTGCATGCCAATTTCCTGTAGAGGGAAATTACCAGGGAAGAAATAGAACAATTAAAAACACTTGCATTGGGCAATGGAATGGATGATGGGGTCCGAACTTTTGAGTTGATTGTAGGCATAACAGAAATGTTATGACGACTTTTTGCCCCAAAACTTAATTGCCACAACGGAAGTGCATATACTGTCATATGCATGTAGTGTTTAAAGTTGGGTATTATTCCAAGTTTGGGTTTAATTTGTTAGTTTTGGTCATTGTTACAGTCATCTGGCATCAAAGTTGGGTACGGGCGTCCCCAAGGTCCAGCAGGGGCAAGAGATGGAGCCGTGGCCCAAAGAGGTGGATGTTGCGGCTGATTAAGATATATACAACATTTGCTTATATATTCTACCCTTGTGTGCCCCCCAAAAAAAATATATCTCTGCTTACCCATCCCGCGATGAGTTAAGCCTTTTAAATTAACTGTGTTGCAACTTCTGGAGAATGTGGGATGTACAGATGACAGTTCAGCTGATTTAATTGAACTAAAGAGTCACACTCACTTGTCTATTGCTTGAGGATTGTTAATCTAGTTGAGTCATGTTAAATGATTGCACAATTTGTATCTCGTATCGCTACTATTTTTCTTTCTTGTGGAGTTTCCCTTCTTTCTTTATTGTGGATCAAGTGATTGCATGTTTCCTTTCTCATATGCCTTCAAGAGTTGATCACGTTTTTGTCTTGACCCCATACAGAGTTGCATGCGAAAAGTACCAAGAATGAGGATGAGTCTCTGTTTTGTGAATAACGAGAGTTTAAACTGAATAATACTTTGAAATGCAAGGACTGCAAAACTAGCATACAGAGGCCAGCCAAAACAACACTATACGGCTAAGTTAAAGACAAATTCCTTGCGTAAAGACGCAATTTTTTGTGTGTCAAGGTTACATCTGTACTAAGAAGGAAATTGTCTAAACTTCACGGAAACGGGTCCGTGGTACCTAACTTGGTATGATTGGTTGGGTTCATTTGTGCCTTCAGTACTTCATCTTTGTCCTAGAAACCCATGTTTGCTTCAACTTTTTGTGCATAACTGGCTTCAACTTGCTTAACTGGCTTCAACTTTTTGTGCATAACTGGCTTCAACTTGCTTAACTGGCTTCAACTTTTTGTGCATAACTGGCTTCAACTTGCTTAACTGGCTTGCATTCGGGCTCGAGGGGAAGTTAGTGTTCTAAAATCTGTGCATAGGCACCTCTTTCACAAGGGCACAAAGCAATGCTGTGGCGAGCAAAAGCTAAGGGCATACAAAACATCCACCAAAAGTTAGCCATGCCGTGGGAAGCTTACCTAGATTTTGTGTTGCAAATTGCTTGCAAATCCCCCACACCATTCGATCACGAGTAATATATATGTCATATTCATACTCAATATGGCCATAAGAAGCGTGCACGCAAACGTTCATTTTAAAGACTCATTCTCTGATATCAACATTACAAATGCCAAAGAAAAAACTGGTGCAAGAGATCAACTGACCAAACAGAAAAAGCATTGATAAACAAACAAATAAGGTGGTCACTAATTGCGATTCCCACATGAAGTCCCAAATTGTCTATTTAAGAAAAAAAAAACATCACAGGAGGCTGGCAATTGTGCTGAGTCTCTCAATGCCGGTCAAAAGAAAAATTGTAGATCATAATTGTATAAATCTCTGTATCGCATAAGGCTACCAGTCAATAATTGAAGATAAATATTGTTCCGATTCATACATGAGCACCAAAAAAGTAAATCAAAGAAATCAATCTCTGAGGTATTCATACAAGGCCTTGGAACTCTTGTAGTTGACATCCAAAGAAGGGTGAACCTCTCACATGAGAAAAGAGGAGGTGGCAATGAACTTCAAGAACCACCACCAAATACCTGCAGGTTGTATATGATAGAGCTTGAGCGTAACTCGAGGAGGGAAAATTCGAAATAAAGAAAAAGATGATGAGCAGAAGTTTAGAGGTGACAAGACGACTCACTCCAGCCAGTATGTCTTTGGAGAGTCTAGGCTTGCTTTTCCCAGCAGTATCTACCGGCTGTGTTTGTGGGAATTGTCGTATCACCTTTGCAACCTGTTTATCTTGTGATGGCTCAGCAGTTGCTCCCGACTCTTGTTGGACCTTCTGCTTCTGCAGAATCAGATGAAGCAGATCATATGAAAATTAGAGTCTTTTCTAAAAATGAGATGCTAGCCACTGGTCAAGGTACATTTTTCTCGTTGAGATCACAAGCAACAGCCATATTAAAAAGCCAAGTCACAGTGACATTCAAATTTAGGGCTTATTAATCCGCAGAGTTGGGATACCAACAATGGAAATTTACGGATCTCATACTTGAAACAGCCTTTGACAAATATTTTCATTAGAGAGCATTTTATCCACATATGCCATTGCAGAGCTCTGCAGATGAAGGAAAAAATGGAACATATATTTCTTCATCAAGATGTACTATCTGGAAAAGAACACAACTGTCTGACAGGCTGCAACCAAAAACCATGCATGACTAGTTGTTCGGATTCAGCAAGTAGAAAAAGTCAAGCAAGAACCTATTCATGTTTAGGGAGCATCTGCGTTGGAAGAGACAGTCCGAAAAAAATTATTGCAAGTCCTAGGGAGAAATGCACTGAAGTACCAATGTGTATCATGCACCTGAACATGACTTGTTCCTCCTTTTTTATCTTTGGATATAAGAATTAGCAACGGTTGTTATGTTAAGCATCACATCTAATACTATTCCATCCAAAGATTGAGTACCCAAAGTTGCATCCACAGATTGCAAGCATTTTTAAATGGCATCGAAAAGCTGGAAAGCCGCTATAAGACCCATTGAGGGGAATTAAACACAATAAGAGAACAACAAATTTTGATATGCAGGTTATAGCAATATGTATCTTCTAAAACAAAAATGATAGGTACACACCCGCTCAACCATTCCCCACCACACCCTCTCTCACATGTGTGGTGGGGCTCACCCGGTGGGTCCCAGTGGACCCCACCACACATGTGAGAGAGGGTGTGGTGGGGAGTGGTTGAGAGGGTGTGTACCTATCATTGTTCCTTCTAAAATCATCAGAATCTGTATTAGATGGAAGAGGAACTAAGACAAAAGAATTAAGTAGCTACATGAACTGCACCATCAAACTTGGGATTTTAACAATTGTGTCAACCCGTTATCCATGTACTGCAAATACAGTCGACTCAACAGTTTTTAGATCGTAAATCCTACTCCTGAACCAGACATTTCTAGGAATGGTTCCTGGTCAAATCAGCTGTAAAAACATAGGTAACCGTATTTACCAAAATAGATGTACCAATTTTTACCTTCTTCATTCTTTCCTCTATAGAAGTCAAAGCACGGGACTTTTCAACTTTAGAAAGATAGAAATCACGCTCCCTCTTAGCAGCAGAAATTTCTAATGCTAGTTTCTGCTCCCGGACTGCATTCTTGTAAGCTGCAATGTTAAGACACGTCTCAAGTTAGGATACAACCTGCTTAAGCACCACACCATAAAGTACGAAATATGTCACAAAGTCCATACCGATCTCTTCGGTAAGATCTTCCCACTTGAATTTACTCAAATACTTGATATTCCAAATATCGTAAAAGAATGAAGACCTCTTCTTCCCACCTAACATAGGCAAAAATAAAATAACAACTTCCATCAGGCATATTGTACTCAGCTACTCACTCATCACTAAGACCACTTCTTGTGTTCCACTTGAAAACAAGCCTTATGAAGCTCACAGAATACCATGACATGCACCAGAAGAAATCGTCCAACATACTGGGAAAAAAATTTGACCCTAAGCACGATCTGCCAAGTCCATTCCCTAAATAAAGAAGCTGAAAATTCATGATAACTACGTAACATAGGAAACAATAAGCTTGCATACCTATTTGTTCACCATTTAACATATTTGCAACCCTCTTCGCAACACTTTTTCTGGAAAATTCAACCCACCTATATGAACAAAGGCCATATCAGCATACTGTAAGTTCATGAAAGAGCCTTCAAAACTATTTTTGTGATAGGTCAATCCATTGACCATAGGTCTGATTTGGGCCAACTATAAGACCTATGATGCGAAGTAAACCGAAATTGTTCTAATACATAGAGCATTCATCCATTAAGAAAGTGCATCACATACCCTTCAGAGAATTCTTTTCCTCGAAACCCCCCTGCTCGTTTGCGATGTACTTGAGCCGCAGGATCTGAAAATAATGCAATTCGAGCACTTCAATTCATAGTGTACAAGCAAGCTTGCTACATCATACTATATGCATAATGCATCCAATGCAAAATTAAAATAGTACCCAAACGCATGTGAACAATGATATTACCACTGATACGTTAGAAAAAGGGTCGAACTATTAGTCTTCAACTCTTAAGAGAGAAAATAGTGTCAGGAACAAAATACCAATCCTTGCGACCACTCTTAGAATGTTGGTATGATATCGAATACCATAAAAGACTAAAGTGAACCCTACCAAAGACGTTTGGTTTTAAGAGACATGATAGAACACAGTCCAACAACTGGTATCAGAGCTACAAGGTCTACGTTTGTATCGTGGGAGACTCATTGTGAGGGAGGAATTGTTAGGAACACAATGCCGCTCCCTACAACCGCTCTAAAAACAAGATGAGATTTGTATCGTGGGAGCCTCATTGTGAGGGAGGGATTGTTACGAACACAATGCCGCTCCCTGCGACCGCTCTAAAAACAATACCTGTGGGTGCGATATCGAATGCCATAAAAAAACTTACATGAAACCCTCACTAATACGAATTGGTTTTAGGTAGGGCCACAAACAGGCCGAGCTTTGTTGTGTTTGACCTCGGCTCATTCAAAACTAGTCTAACTCGAGCTTAAGTCGAGCCCAAATAATTGAGCTCGAGCTCGGCTGCTTATTATCAAGGTGTTTGAGTGCAGTCCCTTTAATTCATCAGCCTCTATAAACCAGCCGAGCTTTTATAATCAAGCCAAGTCACAACTTAGTCGAGCTCAACTAATTTAATAAACAAGCATATAGCTCAAACTCGAGCTCGTCTCATTTATTAAAAAGCCAAGCCTCGAGCACCGTTTGCAGCCCTAGTTTTAGGAGAGATGGCAGAACACGAACCGACAACAAATACAAAGATGTAAGAAAGGAAGCATGTGGCACGGGAAAACCTTCAGGTGTGAGGTAGATTCTCTGAATTTCTCCATAATGAGAGAGAATCTGACGTAGCTTCAAAGGATCCATGTGAGGAGGGATCCGACTCAAGTAACAAACACCACGCTTGTCAGCCTTTGCAGTTTCTTCCAATAACTGCTGCTTCTTCCTTTTCTTTAACCTAATTTCTCTCCTTTCATCCTTGGATTTCGTGTTCTCTTGTAGAACAGTTTGATGATTTGGCTCTTGCTCGAACTCCTCCATTCTGATTGGTGTAAGCAACATTAGGGTTAATGACTATTTCCAAAACTAAACGATACCCGATTAATATAAGTATAGTGAGAGATGAGAAACGAAGTAAATCAGGAAATCAAATGAAATTCAGAAACAAGACAGTACAAAAGTTTCTCAGATATCAAGTGAAAACTAATCTAATTACTAATTAGTATCATTACAGGGAAAGGAGAGAGATGTACCTGTTGTTGTCGGATATGGGGGAGGAGAGAGAGACAGACAGACAGACAGAGAAGTGGCTGCCGGCGAGGAAAACGGACGGCGGCGGAACGACGACGAAGGTGGGTTTTAAGAGGAGAGAGAGGGAGAGGTTTTAATGTGGCGAAGCGTAGCTTTCTGTGTCGTTTCTTTGAGACGCGAGTTCAAACTTCATGAAACGGCGTCGTAGTCTTGGTTCTGCAACCTCGCACATGCGATGTTCAAACCAGGTGAAGCTACTCGAGTTCGAATTTGAATTCGTGTTTTGTTTGTTAAAAGCTTGTTGAAGATATGTTTGGTACATTAACAAATCAAGTTTGAACATTTTAGTTACCAAAAAAAAGTGTGAACATTTTTTGTAAAGTTCGTTAAGGTTTTAAACCAAGTTTGAACAAGCTACAACGTGGCTCGTTTGGAGTATGAAGCACAAAAAATTCAAGATACTCCAGATTCGCTCATGTTTGCTTGACTAAAAGCTTGTTTGAGATCCTATCAGCTCATAAACAAGCCAAGCTTTCAAAAAAATTATGGTAGCTCGTTATGTTTTCAAACCAAGCTTGATCAACCACCTTCTTGGCTCGTTTGGCTTGTTTATCATCCCTACACATTTTCACAAGATCTCTACATTATTTTCAGCTGAAACGGTGTCGTGTCTTTGATCCAAGGACCTCCGGTCTTCAACATCAACATGCGTTAAAACTCAATTAACACACACGAGCTTAAATCCTGAAAACGACGCCGCAGTATGTATCCAAAGAGATTACTCCCTTTGAGGCCCGTTTGTTGTGAGCCCTTTCCAGAGCCTTCTCATAATCGAGATCGTTCATTTTTTAAACAATATAGATACTCATGTAAACAATATAGAATCGACGATGTTTATGTTGGAATATTATTTAAAAGTTCCAAAACTTATTATACAAAAATATGTTTATTGCTCATTTACTTATAGAGTTTATTGTGGGGGGTTATAGGGAATTATGTACCCTAATGATTATTAGTTTTATTGTCTTTTTTAATGGACCGTTACCTAATTTATATGGGTACTTATTATAGATAATTGCCTTGTAATTATTTGGAGAAGAGTTACATATTATACATTTATATAAATACCTCATATGGTCTTCTTTGAGGTAGAGAAAAAATAAGGACGTTGATAAAGATCCAATGGGAATTTTTTTTCTATTTGAAAGATTCCTCTTTTTGCATTTCATATACTTTCATATTTGGGTTCCATGGGCAACTACGACCGGGACGGTTCATTACCTCCTAGAGGACGTGAACTCTAGATGAGGACGGCTGCGAGCATTGGGTTGGATCCTAGAGTCATTGAAGTCCGCTAAAACCTTCACATGGGGAGGCAACAATGACTTTAGGACAGTGACTACACACCTCACAATCTCGCAGGCCAGCTTTTCTATTTTCCTCTAATTACTTTCTTTATATTACTTCTTATTCTTATGCCGTTTTATTCTAATTCCTAGAGAAAATTCCTAACAGTTTAGAAAGTGAATGACCCGTATTTCCAAAATACTATACGTACTTCTTTCTAGTTCCTCGCACCATTAACGGTGTGGGCTGGTGGGTCACCATTTGCTTAAATGGTTCAATCTGTCTACTCTCGAACACCTTGCGCCAGCAAAACGAAGCAACCAGTTAGTGCAGCTTCGGCCAAAGACGCCAGAGGACACTACTCAAGAACTCAACACAGGGAGAAGAAGAGAGTACAAAACAACATATATGTTACAGCGAGAGTTATCTTAGAGTATTTATAGGTAGTCTTGGACTCATCCTCCAAGTCACGCTTGCTAGGCACGAGCACGTGACATCACCTGTAACCACTTTGGACAAGCACGTGGCCAACCCACATGCTCATAACGCATCACCCACGATCCCTCAAATTGCTCTCAGGGTTAGCTTAAGGATCGGATCCTTTAGGCCCGGACCAAAACCACTGAGCCCGAATAGTTTCTCCAACCCGCTGGACCATACAGGACGGGTGGGCCATTGGTCCAGCACATACATTCGGCCCAACAGGAATTTCGCGAGATTATGGCTGCCCAGTCCTGGCTGACCCAGATAAGGTCGGGTTAAGCTCCTTAAGTATGATCAACTTGCCACTTTACTTGCAGTACAACTTTGGTCAAAGACAACTTCAAAACTAGAATAGGTTTAGATGCTGAATGCAGATACTAGCGGTAGTCGGACCATTTTTCACATGTTTTTTATTCGTCGAAGAGTAGCGATACAAACACAGATCCAGATTACCATTTAATACATGTGGATTCCACGTTATTTATGCGGGATCGGCACTCATCAGATGTATCTATGTCGCGACATCTCTGTCCCAAGCATTTTTCAAAATCAAAACTATCTGAGATTTCAGCTTGTTATATTGATGCATCACTCTGTTCAGATTGGAATGATAATTAGACCAGCAAAAAACACTATGTTGTGCCAAGCCTGGACTCATAAATGGCTACAGTTCCAAAATTTTTTCCTGTTAAACCTCATGGGCCTCCTCCAGAAAGCAACTTAAGATTACACTATTCAAGAAATTATTGAAACAAGCAATAACAGTAAGAGTGCAAAAGAATCAAGCTACTTTCTTCATCTTTCAAACTACGATCGGCCGGCCTCGTGTCCAAATCTTGGACGGGCCCCTTGTCCAAATCTTAGTCTCTGATTCTCATAAGTTCGAGATACAAGGATCAGTCTTTGATCATCTGCGGGTATATCTCGTCCCTGGACAGAAACAAAAAGTAAAAGAAAAAGTAATGTGAGAACAGAACCAGACAAACAATTCACCGATGTTTAACCCACATAAATCGACCTCGAATATTGCACAATTAATTTCAAGCCTTTGGCTACATTCTCAAAAGCTCAGGCATTCATGTTGCAGGAAGGAGAAAAGCAAGAGGAAGTGTGATACGGTTATGCACAAGTTACTTTCTCTTCGGCTGACAGTCGAGGCACAAGGCACCCGTTAAAGTAGTAGTATGTCAAAGATTTGGCACTTGTGCAAGAGAACTAAGTTGATACTCCCCCTCCATATGGGTTTTGGTAAAAAGTAATAGATTTCTACAGACTGAAAAGATCTATAATGCCGATGTCCCCACCTCATTAGATGGTTCCACTTAAACATCATCTTTCTCCAGTTTTGTGCTTCCGGAGCGGAATATTTACTTCATGAATCATGATGCAAGCAGTAATAAATCTCTCACTCAACCTAATCAACTTCCCTCTTCAGCCTCTATATACAGCTAAGGATTTCCCGGAAAACTCCAAAGCATGTGATGTACAACAGCCTCAATAGCATACTCGAAATATTTGCATGTGACAAAATCCGCATTCAATGTATGTAAGCATTTGGTTGCATAGAATAGTTGAATTATGACAGTACATTCGGCGTTTGGTACTTAACAGGTTGGAAACTCTTGATACTAGTAAGGCTAGGAGACTCACTTTTAACCCACGATAGTATGCTTCAACAGCAGGAGGCGAAGGGTTTATATTCCGAGATTGCATCAGGTCCCATAGGTAATTTGCCATGGTATACCCACCGGTCTGCAGTGGAACATAAATCTCAGGTTATAGTTGACCAAACTCCAAAATAGTATGGAAAAATTCTGGTAGTGAATACAAAGCACCAATAGAAATTAATCCTCTCTATCGATGTGACGAGCTGTTCACAAAAATATTATTACCTTTTCACCGGAAGCTGCGAGGAGGAGATCATTAACCATTTTGGGGTTCAAGCGAATTCCCCTCGCGGTCATCTTTTCCTGGATAAGGGCAAGGAGAGCAGCATATCACGAGTTTCAAGAATGAACTATGAAGAGAACAATTCTAAGAGCATCTCCACAGGAAGTAGCAAAATTAGATTCACACCAAACCGGAAGAAGAGAGGAATGACTCTTCAAATAGCCACCTCAACAAATGTAGTCCTTAATTATGAAGAACAGTTTAATTGTTTAAAGAAGTGAATCCCTAAAAGTCAACCAAATGATAAAAGAGTAGAAATTCAAAGATTCCATTTGAGTGCACTAAACCTAATGTCTCTTCAACATACCACATGGGTACAAGAAAATTGGTAGGAAGTTCTGCTTACTCCTTTGGAGATGTCTCATACGGCCAATTAATACTAAATCAACAGCAAACCCAAACATACCAGCGTCTCAAGGGCAAGTTGCATTCCCCTGGGAGTGTACCCCACCATTGCTCCCTCAACAAGAGTCTACAACCCAGAAAGTCCAGAGTTCAAACAGCAAAAAAAAAAAGTTATACATTTCAAATCCATACAACAACAATTCTCCAGTGAAACAATTTTAAAGCTGTACAAGAACAATCATTACACTTGCAAATTAGACAGAAGAGAGGAAGAGTTTTTACTAATCAGATAACCGACAAGACAACTAGAAAATAAAAAAGTGACATGAAGTTGAGGAACACCATACAAGAAGTCAACAAAAATATTCTAAATTCGACACAGATTCCAAATAAGTTGCTGAAAAATGTTCAGCAGTTAAGGACGCATCCAGTTCTACTGTTCAAGATTGTGGTTCCACATGGCAGTCATTGATGCATCTCCAACCATGTATTGGTATTATAACTAAGCAAAAGCTATGAAGAAGATAGAAAGAGAAGAATAGTGACATTCTTCTCTTTCTGCACTCTTAGGAGCTCATCCTGTTTTTCCAAAAACCTTTGTTCAGATATAAGACCCTATGGCACAACAATAGGCCATGAAGAAGAGCTGCCTTGACAATCCTCATCGGCACCCCAAAAAATACAAATAAAGACGATTTGGAAAGTAAATGTCAGACAATGTTAACCCTGTATTGGCCAGTTGTATATTCATAATGTACAACTCACCGCATACAGTTCCGCCATGGGCGGCTTCCCTGTGTTCATGTAGTCTTCAAAAACTTTTTGACCACGATCAAGGTCTCCGGAATGCAGATAACACCTGGAGTAGGAGGCAGTCAAAGACTGAAAGATTTAGTTATTCTTTCACTGAGCAGTCATACTGTTGAGTAAATAGTGAGTCAAGCAAAGCCCTGAAGCATCTTTTAGTGATCACTGATCAAACTTCATAGCAGCGTCACAAATAAATATTAAAAACCACAAACCACACTTTAAAGGGAACAAACATGCAAGAAGTATGCAAAAATGCGGGAGATCAAAACAAAAATACTAAGAAAGTCATCTGCTTTACTTGAGAAGAACTGACTATATTGAAAGAGTGGTGAAACATGTCAATTCATCAGCACTGTAGATCATGCGGTGCATGGAGCAAAACTAGTGGATCCACTTGAAAAGAAAGAATGAGAAAGTGAAGGAAATTTGTGTTTATACCCAACTTCTAAGTCTATATATGCAGCATAAATAGAAGAGTTTAAGTTGCTCCAACAGAAATGAATCAATTAATTCAGAAATGCTGCACTAAATACCAAGGCACCAAAGCAAACGGTAAGAGTTTTCCAGAATGAATGCCATCAGAATCAGATGGCTCTACACAGATCATTATTCAACTGGCAAAACAAAAAGGCCATCCTGAACAAACTAGTACGAACAGTAAACACATCTTTGGAAGCAGATTTTCTTTAACAGTTACAGTATTCATTGCTAAGGACTTCATCCCTTTACCTTTCGATTTCATTACAAGGTGAAATTACCTTCGGATACGTTGACAAAGAACATACCATCTCAGATTAAGAAATGAACTAATAATAAGAAACAATGAGGTAGTGGACCATTGAGCATCATTGTTTCACTATGAAGCATGGGTACCGGTACGGGGTACGAATACAGGATACGGCAAAAACCTAAAAAAAGTAGGGTATGGGTATGGTTGGGTACATCAGTGTAATTTTTTTTTTTGTTCCTATTTCACTATGTTCCATTGCATGAACTAAATAATAAATCCATTTTACCAACAAAAAGCAGCATAAATAAAAGTTCAGAGACTTAAGAGTTCAGACACCAAGTTCAATGTGCCTAAATCAAAGCAATGCAACGTCGTTATGGGTTTACAGTCACACACACACACACGACAAGAGAGAGAGAGAGGAATGATCGTATCAGCGATAGAGAGATCGAGCAGCAGAGAAAGACAGATTTAGGGTTTCAGAAATAGAGAGGGAGAGGAGATGAAGGGGCATAAAGAGAAAGAAAAGGCTTAGCAGCGATGCGGACGAGATGGATTGGCAGAAATGGCAGTAGAGAACATTCGCAAAGATGGAACCGAGAAGGGGATCGCACTCAGAGAAAATGGGTTAACTGGTTAATCGATCGTAGTCTTTTTGTTTTAAGGGATAAGGAAAAGTGCACTTTAAGTCCAATGTTTTATGTTCTTTCATCCGGAACCCCTGAAGTTTAACAAAACATTTCAATTTTGGACAAACGTACCTGCAAAAGTACCCACCGGTGTACCGACGAAGTACCCATGCCGTACCCAACATACCCAAACGTACCCGGTACATTTTTGGCGTACCAACCATATGGTACCATTTTTGGAGTACCCGTGCTTCATAGTTGTTTGACTTGTTTCATAAAGCGTCATCCGAACAAGACTCTCTCTCTCTCACACTCATTATAAGAAAAGAAATAAGGGCTTTTCTTGTGGAGAGGCGCGCCCGGCAGGCCTGCCCCTCCTCTTTCTCTCAAACCCTTTCTCCTCTCATTTCTTCTCTTTGCTGTTTTCCTTCTTTTCTTTTCTTTTTTCAAAATTCGCAAGCTCAGATCTGATCTGAGATGGAGCTAGGTGCCAGCAACGACAGGTGAGTGGTGGAGTAATCGAAGGTGGTGGAGCAGAAGCAAGTTGCGCAGCAGGAGGCGGAGTGCTCAGTGACGGCAGGGGCATTTGAATCTGGTTGCCGGCAGCCGGCATCTGGCGGTTGAGGGTGAAGGAATCTGGGGTCCGGTGGAGGAAGGGTGTGTCCGGTTAGGTCATTAGTTGACGAAGATGTCCATGTGATCACCAGAGTTTCGTCAGGCAGCGATTGGTGCAGCGTTTTAGGGGTTACAGTGGTTTTAGGTGCTGCTGGGAGTGCCAAGTTTAGTGTTCTTGGTGACCTGTTCGGAGTCGGCCTAATTGTCTATGGGGTGCAGCGGTGGCATGGTGTGACCTCTCCCAAATCGATGATTGTGGTGGATTGCGGCAGTGGCATGACGTGGTTCTCTATCTAACAGATGACGGCAGTGAGGCTGAGGCCGACAGGTGGCTGTTGTTTGGGTGGTTTCTCTTTATTGTTCTTTTTCCTTTTTTCTCATTCAACCTTTGGATTCCCCTCCCCTCCCCTCCCCCCTTCTCAATACCCTTGTCGAAATTCTTCTATATTTTGAATAATTTTGTCAATAAAAAAAAATTAAAATTAAAATGGAGCATAGCTCTTTCTCCAAAGTAAATAATACAAAGACAGACAACGAGGTCATGCAACAAAGGAATAAAATATACATTTATATTACTGCAAATAAGATGACAAAAATAGAAATCATTAAGTACGTAACAAGACATGACATTTTACTATTTCTTAGTACCCACTCTCACTGCATGGCAATGAAGTACTTTACAAGACAGCAGATGCACTTACAGGAGACCTACAACCATATATGTCATATATGTCTCACAATGAAAATATGAGATATACTGTAACAAGCTTTCACATGGTTTGCATGAAACTCTTCATGCATTCACTAACTAGTACCTCATTATTTTCATCAGAATATAGACATCAGGAGTATTGCCATCCTTTGTCAGCATATCAAGAAGTCTTTCCATTGCCTATTGAAATCGAAAATATCCATGTAAGCGCATAATTAACTGGAAAAAGAACAAACATCAACTATATCTGCATCTAACGAGCCATGCCATCACATGTTTCCGAACAGGTAGCAAACATAGGGAAGTTTGTGACCAAAGAAGATGTGAAGAGTTTCAAAATGAAAAATGATACTGAGAAACATGGGATGCAAATGAAAGGGCACTAAAAGTGCTGTGCTGCTCACATTTGGGTTGTCAAATATACCAAAACAGTACAAATACTTAAGGGGGTGTTCCACTAACTTGTTTTTTGGTTTTTTGGTTTTTTGGTTTTTAAAACTTTTAGTTGTAGTTTAAATCTACAACTTGTTCCACTAAAGTGGTTTTTTGGTTTTTTAGTTGTAGTTTATTGTAAAGGGTAGTTGGTTTTTTTTGGGAGCTTTTTTGTTAGTGGAATAAGGTAGTTTTTTAGTTAAAACAAAACTAGTTTTTTGGGGGAGTTTTTTTGTTAGTGGAATAGAATGGTTTTTGAGTTAAAACAAAACTAGTTTTTTGTTAGTGGAACATGGCCTAAGTGTAGCATATGTACAATTTTTTCCATGGTAAGAAAAGAAGGTTTCTTTTCCCAACAAAATTCCAGGAGGAACAGGAAAGAGCAGCGGGAATTGCATTAAAATTATCAAACGAGGCAGCGTAAGGACCAATTTACAGTGAATGTAACACTATTTGCTACAGAATCGGCTATCATGCATAATCAATGAGAGCACAAAATCTTTCTTATCCTAGCAGAGCACAGCATATTTCCAAATTTACAAAACAGATACAGTCTATGGAGTGCTATATTATCATAAAGCCAACAGAGAACTATGGTAAACAATTGAACAGTCATTACAAAAAAAAAGAGGCTGCCCACTTGGTGATGCTATATTGGCAGTAATGTCTGAATTAAAGAAACGAGAGCAAATCTGATTCGGTACCTCTACATTTCTGAGGTCTGCAAGTGCATGAAACGCCACATGATACACAGTTAACTGCCTAAATATGAAGCCACTATGCCTATGAATGTATTCTGAGGTGGGAATATTATATAACTCCTCTTCACTAATACCCATCATAACATTTTCAGCATTGTCTCTTGTAGATTCGACTGACGACCACCCTTTGGACTGCTCAACAAGCTCAATAATCTACTCCACGGAAAGGAAAATATCATAAATGTAGTAAGAACTGGGATAAAAAATCTAATAAACAAAAGTAGAGTTAATTGACAATTACTTTGCTAGCTGTATCATCAGTAATAGGAGTCTTATTCATGTGTGCAGCAATAAGGCCCGCGTAGCAAAACTTGTTTAAACCAAGACCAGCTGCAGTCATATCACGAACAATTGCATACCTGTAACATCAGAGCCAGCCAATTCATCCACTATTAAATATGGGAAAATCTCATGACAAAGTCAAATTACAAGTCACAATTCTAAAGGACTGGTTCTAAAAACTAAAAACATTAAATAAACTATGATCCTTGTACTCTCTTTTTTTTTCCTTCAGAATATACACCAGAATATCAGAAACTACCCAAAACGACTAGAAACTTAATATAAACCAAAAACTATCTACACGAAGTAATTACCAACCACTCAAAACGAGTTCACAATATTTGGCATACAGCAGTGGCATATATTATAAATGGATCTATACTGCATGAGATCCATTGAGGTAACAGACCACACAAGAGATAGCGACAATTACAACAAAGGTAGAAAAATCAACCCATGGAATTGGTACCATACACTCGATCTAACCGCCCAGCAGCTGCACATGCATTCAGTAGACAGATAAAAGTTTGTCCAGTAGGTTTGACTTCATATCTCTTCATCTCTTCCAAAATCTTCAATTTAAAGAGACAAAGAAGAAATGTTTATCACATGCATAAACAATAATATCAAGTTAGCAAAAACAAATGTTCCTCCATACCTGGATTGCCTGCTGAGAGTTCTCGCATTTCCCGCAGGTTGATATCAAGAAGTTGTACAAAGCAACCTATAACATCAATAGCCATCACATGACACTTAAATTCACAAATTATAGCTAACCCGAATAGATTCTCAAAACAAGTTTTACAGGAACTTGAGAAACTGAAATTAAAGAAATACAACATCAGTGAGAACAACTACACAATTTTGAAGGCACGCATAGTTGACTTCAACAAAAAAAAAACATGGTATTCCTTCTTGCTCACAGAAGAGAAACAGATTAGATAAATGCAGTGTTCTAAAAGTCGGGACTAGTCGGCGACTAAGTCGGGGTCGGGGGCTCTCCGAGTCGACTAGGGCCTAGTCGATTGATTTAGTCGCCGGCCGACTTAGTCGGGCTCAAGTCGGCGACTAGTCGGACAAGTCGGCGACTAGTCGGACAAGTCGGCGACTAGTCGGACAAGTCGGCGACTAATCGGACAAGTCGGCGACTAATCAGGCAAGTCGTCTAATCAGAAAAGTCGCGAATCGAAAAAAAATCGGACAAGTCGGCGACTAATCGGAAAAATTGGGGTAAAAAAACAGAATTTGCTAAATTTTTGGGTCAAACTCAAAACTGTGGATGATGTACAGTACATTAAAAAACAGTTTTAATAATTTAATTCTCTCTCTATCTATCATTACGAGAGGCTAAGGTTTGTGGTTTCCACTTATAGATTGTAGAATATACATTAAAAAACAGTTTCCACGTACTGTAGATTGTAGAATAAATCAATAAATTAACACACTGTATATTGTTGTTGTGGTTTGCCACCAAGGATTAATTATTCTTGTTGTGGTTTTAGTTGCCACTAAGGCATTAAAAAAGTAAAAAACAGATTGTATATTTTTATTTGATGATTTGCTACTTATGTTATTCTACTTACTCAAAACTTATGAAGGATGAAGGAGAATATATATTTAAAAAAAAAAAATCTAGCCGACTAGTCCCCTAGTCGCTAGTCGGCAGCCATTCGACCTGGGAGCGACTAGCGACTTTTACAACACTGGATAAATGTCTATCTCAGTACTTCATTTTCCCTCTGTAGTTAAGTATGCATCTGCAACAAGTGAGAGCCCATGCCCCCAGACATAAAATTCTCCCCGGATAATAATACTTGTTCTCCTGCGGCCCTGCCAACGTTTCCAATCCCAATACAAGTCTCTCACTCGTTTTTTTCCTTTTTTGAGATAAATTAGATATCATTATCATTGCCCAACTTGACACACTGATCACTGCATGGAGTTGCACTTGTATTTTAAAATGTGGCGTAGTAACTACCCCAAATGGCTTACACGATAGAGCCAGTCCCCGTTTTTTGCCCATATCTTTTTTGTCAGGTCTTAAACCACCCCTCCTTTCTGATTTTTCCCAATCAAGTGGCCTTTATACAAGAAGTAATGTCAACATGGGCTAAACCAAACTAATCATTTGGGTAGTTCACAGGCCATGGTCAACATGGGTTCTACGTATGAAACCGAAACATTTAGTGTAAAACATGACATTTAATTTGACTACCAATAAGCTTATGATATCAATTCTGGGCCCACTTAATGTTAATGCATAGTTATTAGAGTTTAATCAGGCGATAGGCGCACCGAGGCTCCAAAGAACTGTTGGGGCGTAGCCACAAGATGAGGCGCAGGCCTTATTGAAGCGAAGCTCATAATCGAACAGAAATAGAAGATAGAAGATAAACAATAATAGGGAAAAGCATTAGCAATGGAAAATTGGAAATTAACTCCCCTCCTGGTTACATAACACCAAAAATAAGAGCAAGTATATAGTCCAAGGCCACTTAGACACTTAATAGAACACCCGATGCACAATTACCAACTCTACGAGTAGAAATCATAGCCCACTACCAATACAAATGACAGTTTATGGAGAAAGGAAAAAAAAATTCAAAAACAGGACATTAAGAAAGT
The DNA here is from genome assembly GCA_963854785.1 of Vaccinium vitis-idaea. NCBI lineage: Eukaryota > Viridiplantae > Streptophyta > Magnoliopsida > Ericales > Ericaceae > Vaccinium > Vaccinium vitis-idaea. Next base: position 39,033,812 of record OY978222.1, on the reverse strand, counting down.
TGATCCAAAAGACAAGAAAAGCAAACTCAGAGGCAGAGACTTAAATCAAAAGGATGAAGGAAGAGGAGGAACAGACTCGATCAACCAACCGAAAGCTTGTGCTTCGATCACCAACCGACAATCTGTTGGGACTACTAAACTTCAGACGAGCTTGTTGATTTGGAGTCCATGGACTACACACAAAAAAAGTTGTTGTTCCTTTTTTTGCTTTTAGGGTTCATGTTTTACCCTTTTCTTTCTCTTTAAAGTGACTACTGACTAGAAAGAGGTGCATGTCGCTTTCCAAAGCAGAAGGTGCTGGAGGCATGCCCCTAAAGCACGTATGGTGGGTTTAGTACGTTGCCTCGCCTCACCCTACGTAAGGTGCATGACCTGAGCCTTGTTGAGGCTCAGGTCTAGGCGCGCCTTCAACAACTTTGAGTTCAAGTCAAACTTTACATTTGAACACTGACAGCAAAGGGTCCCCAACAACACCTCAAAACCACAAAGAAATTTTCTTCCCCTTCATGTCTATGAGTATAATAAAATCAAAGAAACCAAAACGTTAGATTTCTTGGAGGGTTCCAACCTAAAACCAATTGGCAATGAGTGGAGAGGCCCCAGTATATATTAAGTGATCACCCATTTCTTCCCCAAGCAAATATGGGACAATATTTCTTAACACAAACAACAAAACAAAGGTAGAAATTAAATTTTGAATAGACTATAGGGTAATAACATGTACATTGAATCATAAAATAAGTACATACATCAGGAACCAAACCCATGGCTTTCATTTCATCGCGGAAGAAGAAAGCGTCCTGTAACCTAGCGCCTTTCATTGTCCCCACAATCAGCGAGTGGAATGTGTCTCGCGCTGGTTTAACCCCGTCCAGCATCATATCATCGTACACATCTCTCAACAAATAATGCCTGCACAACACAAGAACAAATATGGTAAGCACTACAATGAAAATTAAGAAATTGCCATAGAAAGTATGGGAGCGTATAATTTTCCTTCATGTTCCATACGTTCAGTTAAAAAGAAACTCATGGGGTCCTCATTTTCACTTACCCCCTAGGATTAGCTTTCTCTCACAATACATCCAGCAGAGTACAAGATTTTGCAGAAACTTTTTTCATAAACTAGTTCTTCACACTACCAATGATATATATTGATTGTATCTAAACACTCTTTCACCAAATACCGGATAACGTAGCACTTTTCCTTTACTTCACTCTTGCACAAATTTCTTGAATATCAAATGAACCAATTTCCTCAAATAATGCACTTCTCCGTTGGTGTAACGAGAGAATCCCAATCCACATACACATTCATACATAACCCATAAACCTAAACATTAAAAAACAAAAAAAACAAAAAACACAAATCAAAAACATGGGATGCAAAGAGAGACCTTCGTTGAGAAGTGAGGGATGTAATGACTGTGTTATACTCCGCGTCATTGTTGGCGTAATTCCTCTTGGCGTACTCCTCGGTCGAAGCTGCGAAGTAGCGGCGTCCGATTACTCGAACCAGAGACCGGTGGTGCCCTGAAGAAAGTGAACAACAAAAAATTGGGAGAAAAGAGAGATCATCAGTTAAAAGCAAGTATCCTTCTCTCTAGATTCACCTCTCTCTAGAAATGGATGCGCGGGATATGTACCAGAGATGGATTGGAGTAGCTTCATGGATTGCTTAGAGATTTTTCTGAGGAGATTCGACTGATTTCGGTTGTGGGTTTCTTCAGGTTGGGCGAAGTTGTGCGCATAAACCCTCAGCGGGAGGGGTAGGAGAGAAATGCAGACTCTGAACTGAGGAGGTTTAACAACAGCGTCCAGTCCCCGTAATTAGTCATGGGTGCTTTGCACCGTTCTGTACACCCTTTGGTCCTTCAATCATGTTTCGGACGGAGTTCGATCATTTTAATTTATTTTTACCGGTAGAAAATCAAAACACATTCGTATCGTTCAAAACACGATTGGAATGCCAAGGAGCGCAGAGCGCCTCCCCGGATTCCAAAGCCACTGTTTTCTCTTTTATTTTTTATTTTTTTCAAGATTCGGGTCAAATTCTATCAAAAATGCTATGCGCAAAGAAACTTACACCGAATCATACACAGAATAAGAGTAATGTAAAAACATGAAGTTGTGTTTTGCAAACACGGTTTTAAAAAAACACTCACATTCTGTGTATGATTCGGTTTAATCTTCCTTGCGCATAGCATCGTCTTAATTAAGAAGAGTATAATAGTATAGGAAATGCTGATAAACACCCATTGGTTGTGAATAAGGGAGAAAAAAAAAAATTTAAAACGCAATTTCATATAAGGCGAATAAAAATAGACTATCTATACCTGGAAGAATGGTTTTTTATTTGTCTTTTCATTGTCATACATAATTTTTTTTGAATTTTTGGTTTTTTTTTTTTCCTAATTTTCCGATTCATCTCGTCGAATTGCACGACGTGATGAGAAAATTATGCCCCAATTTAGTGAAAATTAAGAGAGAGCAATCAAAAAAATCGTGCCTAGAAGTCGAAAAAAGTTAGGCCAAAGGGTTAAGGAGTGTTCCACTAAGGTGGTTTTTTGAAAAAGCTGGTTTTTCACGGTTTTTTATGTGATGTATTGTGAGAGAATGACTTGTCTCAATTTTTGGAAAAAAACAGTTTTTTGTTAGTCGGGCTCCAAACGAAAACCACTTGATTTTTTAATTTAATTTTCTCTAACCTGGGGCATAATTTTGACTTGGAGCCCCAACCCCTGGGCCTGCTCCAATCCATGAAGCCGAAGGGTTAAAAGTGAGGCTCCAAACGGAAACCACTTGATTTAACGGCTAAAAATGTAAAGAAAAATGCTACTGTACAACACAAATTTTTATGCACTAATCCGCTGCAGAGTTATTCCAAAATCATTCGATACATGCGGCCTCCACGTTTATCGTGTGAAACCCACGCGAATCGATGATTCGGAACACATCTATATGTCCAGAGCTTTACACACATGTGATTTTGCACTTTTTTTACCTTTTTTTTTTTGTTTTTATTCATGTAAATTTACACTATCCATCGATATATTTTATTTTATTTTTCACATATGAAAGGATTGATATAGTAAATTCACATGAATAAGATCCAAATTTTGGGTGCAAATGACGAATAAAATGAGAAATCAATTTCCAAAGAATTAATGTACCAACTGTTCTTCTCCTTGAAAGAACTAGTGTGGGAATGGGCAACCGATGTTGCTTACTAAACGAGTCTAAAACTCGAGCTCGATCTCGACTCGATTACTAAACGAGCCGAGCCGAGCCACTCGCGAGTAGCTTGGTTCGTTTGCAGCCCTCGTCTCCCCAATTATTGTAAGAACAAGAAAAGAACAGATTGCGAATTTGCATTTAAATTTAACCAATCTTCTGCTTGCTTCTACGAAAGGGTCGACCAAAATCCTGAACAAACTCTGCATCAACCGCAGCAGAAACTTACATCAGACTGAAAATACACGAAGGTGAATCTCGACCAGTACTTTTCCTCATCATTGTACAAACGAAAACAAATTTTCAATAAATACTAACCATTGTACAAGCGAAAGAACCAACAAAACAACACAAAAAAAATTCAATCGAAACCGGAAGAAATCCGGCTGACTACCAAACCAAACACATAAACAGATTACACCAACTGTATTTACTTCGAATCCCTACCAAAAAAAGAAAGAATCTTGGCTTTAAAACAAATCATTACATCATGTAACTTGAACAATCAGAGATCTACCCAATGCATCAGACTTCGATCACCTGCTACATTCGTAGCTCTTGTTTAGCTTTCCGGTTGTCAAATTCCACCACACGCATGAACAGGGCATGACAACTTCCTCTTTTCTCCAAGAAAGATTAAAAAAAAAGCCCACGACGGTCCGTTTTATCAACGCGTATACAAGGATTTTGGGCGCTGAAAGAATTTGCAGAGGCAACCATGAAAGCTGCTTAGTAGAGCTTTATTCTTGTTAGGATTGGAGATCGACAAATCGGGCAAACTTGAAGATCTTGTCCACAGTCACAACACGTCTGTCCAAAAGTACAAAGCACAGTGAGTGAATGCAGAAAATAAGGGGGAAATGGTAGTATGGTACTAAGTTTTCTAATATATCAACCTATTATATCCACTATATTGAACTTAAGCAAATGGAGTACAACCGATGTACCTGATGTCCACAACCGAAAGCCATGTCCTTTGGATTACTAAGGCAAATGGGGCAAACCTGTCAATGACCACGAAAAACTATTAGCACCATTCACAAGCGTGTAGTTAACTAGAAGAGTGACACATAAATGGCTAAAGAAACACTATCGAAGTATTCAAAATAGGCATTTGTACCTGGTTATCAAAAGTTGAATTTGTGACAGGTGGAGCTGTCCCAACAGGACTACTGTGGCCATAAGAGTAAGGGGGGCTCGGCGGGAAACTAGGGGAGATCTCCGGGTAGCTAGAGGAGCTCTTCGCGAAACTAGATGACCGTGAAGGTTTTGAACTGCTAAAAGCAGAAGCACCATATGCGGGTGGAGGAAGGGGAACCCTCTCAGGAGCATTTCCTTTCCGGCCACTGGACACAGGCAAAGAGAATGAGATGGTAAGCAAACTTAAAGCAATGAAGCCTTAAAATTAGGAGAAACTATATATTACCCTAATATGTTGAGCTCCAACGTTGCCTTGTATTGAGAAGGAATTTCCATCAAAGCTGAAAGAGCAAATTCTGTTTCTTTTCGGGAAAGGGGCACATTCTTTGACATAATTTCTGTAAAATTGACAAACTAAGGGAAAAATAAAATAAAAGCTTCAGCCCATAATGCATTTCCAACAATAAGCAGCATAAAATAACAAATACAAATATCACTCACTTACTTGGAAATTATCGAAGGCCCTAGCAGGGATATTGTCGTCAAATTCTTTCATCATGTCCCACGGGCCATCCCCAACCCCAACCAATATAATAGATAGGGGGAACTTGCTATAAAATAAAAAAAAAGAAATGATCGTAATTCAAAATAGGATCTAAAAGAAAGAACTAAAGAAGTTTCAAAGGGGACTGGTTCTGCCAGCAGATGACAATTGGAGAAAAAAGTGACGCCCAATCACCTCGCTTGTACAATAGCTTCAACAGTTCTCCTCTCCTGTGGACTTAACTGACCACGCTCAGTATCAACACTTCTTGTAACCTGCACAAAGATACAACTGAGCAATAAACCACATGACAATATGAATTAAGATAAGAAATAAAACCGGCAAACATTATCAGGATAACGAGTTTTGAACTAAGATCTCAGTCTGTGTACTAAGCATGCACCCTACGTAAATAACGGCTCTAACTATATCCTTCCCATCAGGACCACCATCCGAATGACTCCTTCCCCTTGATAGAGCCACTAGACATGCACAAATATGTTTCAACAACTATGCAGTGGTTTAGCCAAACAACCAGACTGCAATCCCCTCCACCATCGTACGGAGGGGGAAATATTCAGAGAAGACAAAATACCAGCATATTTTCTGCAGCTAAAGGAACAATGTACTGGCCTCTAAACCTCGCAACTCCCCATTATGTTCGCTTTTTGTCAACCACTAAGTAGCACGGATACAGACACAGATAACACAAGGCACGGACACGCGGATACATCAATTCTTCAAAAATTAGGACACGGACACATTATGGGCATGTTGAATAAAAATATGTTCTTGTATAACTGATGTTTCTTATGAATTCTTATAACATATCAAAAATATTCTTCTATCCAATTAAGATTAAAAAAAAAAAGTGTTCTTAATGTGTTCCAAGAGTTTGCCCACGTGGTCCAAGTAGAAAACATAATAGAGAATTAAAAACGTGTCTAGAGAGTGTCATGTTGTGTCCGCATAGGACACATGTTGGACACCAATACGGAAGGCTAGTAGACGTGTCCGTGCTTCTTAGGTCAACCATATCAGCATGACAGTGACCCCTTCAATATCTTACAGAGTGAAGGGTTAATCAACACAACCAAAGGAAGTACCTGACCATCTGCAATTATCACTAGAACATGGTATTGACCCCCAGTCTGTTCTACAATAGTCATGGCCATTTCAATAACAGGGGCAAAAGACGTCGGTCCTGCAGCAAATAGAATAGCTTAAGCTATAAGAACCAATTATTCTAAGCTTCAAGTATTAAAGCAGGAAATGGCAATCATCTTGTACAATTTAAACCTGCTAGACGTAGATGAGGAACAATTTCCCTGTAGCGGCTCAACACTTCCTCAAAGCCATTACAAATTTTCTCATCTGGATAGAAACTAAAAACTTCTTGGTCGTGTGTTGATGCTGTAAAAATGAGAACATGGAAGTAGAAATAAAATTACTCCCAAAGAGAAGATGAACAACCCAGAAGAAGAAGAAAAAAAAAATCTCAAATTTAGTACCATCTCCAAATCCATAACAAGGAATCATGTTATCCTCATCAAATGCTGCTAAAGTTTTGCCGATAATAGATATGGCTTGTTCATAGGGATTTAAACTCTCTCCAATATGATGTAAACTTCTTCTGTTGTATGATTTTGCACCTGCATAACGAGTCAAGTTTAGCATGTTTCTGTAACTCTCAGCATAATAGTAAAACATTCTGCAAAGTCAAAAGGCTAACCTGTCCACTCATTGCTCTTAGTGAAGTCGATACCAACAATGAGATTAGAAGACTCAAGGCCAGCACGTGCAAGAGCCTCGGTCACCTGCAAAGCATGCAGCCGGGTTAACTAAGAACGTATAGCATTAAATGAAGTAGATACAATTGTTACCATCACTAAAATCTTTATAGGTAAGAAATTCAAAAAGTTCATTCAAGAGGAAAAATATCATCATTAAATGACAAACAAACTAGAGGAAGATTTCATTTTAGAGACAAGAAATCTAAAAACCCAAAACTTAAATAAACTATATATCCAGGGAAAAAAGGTGTGCTAGCCTCTATTTGTATCGTTTATCTGGCTTCACTGCTGACTGCCACACTGTTATCAAATAAACAGTGTAACAACAGGTTTTTGCATCAAACTACAGATTCAAAATCCTGTTCGGGGGCTATTATAGTAAGTTAAAAACTCGAAACAAATACAAAATCATGAGTCGTGCGAGTGCCTTAACTCGCCTATTTAGTGACACACTCAAACTGCAAGAAACAATGCAAAGAAACTCACTGCTAAAGCTATTATCCCTATGCACACAGAAGCCAAACTTGAAATGTATGAGAATGATGGCTCATGGAGTGATGAAACTACATAATTTTTTCATGATTATACAAAGAAGTAGATTCTTTCTCCATAATACGATGTGACCTCTTATAATTAAACAATCTAAGAATTCAATGCATATCCCAATCAATTGTGATGCAGTTCTGAAACAGAGCATGGGCAATCAATGTCTCGTTTTCTAAATTTCATTTTTGCCCTTCGATGTGCGGTTAAATGTTGTGTACATAGCTGTTAACAAAATCCTGCCAAGGTAAGCCACCAAACTTAACCATATCCACTAATTTCTGGATTTAGTCCACATCTCCGTCATGAAAGTACTTTTGAGACGACATACAGGTATGTATCTTCCTTACTCATCCCGTGTGATTGCCAGACGGAAAAAAAATAAAAATAAAAATTTAAGGGACATATGAAGTAACTATGAAAGATGGTCTACCTCTTCCAAGGACCGATAATTATCAGCAATCCTCGAATACCGCCTATCAAGCTTCCTCTTCGGTTCATGGGGCCGACCCCCATGGGTTTGAGGCGGCGGGTGATACTGTTGCGGTGGTGGATATGCTGGCTGTGGTGGTGGAAATGCTGGATAAGCTGTTTGTGGAGGGGGTTCGTAACTTTCGGTTTCTTGCGGATAAGATGATTGAGGATAGTCGTATTGATCCCAAGCAGACCGAGAAGTCGAAGACTGCCTCCAATTCCCCGCCCTCGAAGATCTTGCCCCCATCAACCCAATACTCTGATCAGACTTCAATTTATCAGCAAACCTGGCTTCTCTCCTTTAGAATAGCAGACACCAAGGTCAACCAAAACGACCAAAGTCAATCACAAATAAAGACCATAATGACCATAATTTATTCTTAACTTTATCCCACAAAATTTACCCAAATCACCCCTGACTAGAATCTTAAATCTATGTCATAAAACACTTTAACAGAAATATTAGTTATTGATTAAACATTGCAAATTTTCAGCTAACCTTGCTCCTCTCCGATAGATAGCATACCCCAAGTAAACCAAAACGACTAAAACAGCTGACAAACAGATAACAATTACAAACACTGTTTTGACTTCCCCGAATATCTACCCCCCAGAACAAAACAACAAAACAATACAATCGGCAACCGCGAAATCGACCTTTCATAAGCATTGCATCTAAGCATACGATTCGAGACCTTAAAATTGAAAATGTAACACATTCTAACACTAGAGAAATGCTAATCGCAATCTTAAATCTATGTCATAAATACTTAACAGAAATACGGCTTATTGAATAAACATGCAACTTCTTGGCTAACCTGGATTCTCTCCAATAGATAGCAGATCCCAAGCCGACCAAAAGGACCAAAATCACTCCCAAAAGCATAACAATAACAACGAATATCTCACCTTTACTAATCCCAGGTGAAAAGCCTTACCCAGAACAAACCCAGAAACAATCTGTAACCTCGGAATCTATGCTTTATAAATGGTGCATCAAAAACTGTATATGCATACGATTCAAGACCTTAAATACACAAATTCTAACCCTAGAGGAACGCTGAGAAAAGTCTTTTCAATACGCCGACTTCGAACCTTATCAACCAAGTTTTCTTCGTCAATTCCACATCTTGGAAGCAAGTCGGTGACAAATGGCCGAAGAAGATGTCAACACACACGCAACATTTGTTTATTTATACACAGTAAGAACAAATTGTACAGAGAACGTGAAAAATGCAATGACTGACTGTTCCAGTCAAAAACGTCTCTCACAAACTACAAAATTTAGCAGAAAAATATCCCGAAATTATTATATATATATTAAAAAAAAAATAATTCTTCCAAAGCCCAAATTCTAATTTTCAAAACCCCTTCTTCCTTTTTCATCAAAAAAATTGAAGAAATCAAAAACCCTAAATTCCAATTTCCAAAAAACCCTTCTTTTAATTCTCGTCAGAAAGAACAAATATGCCGAAATCAAAAACCCTTTTTTCAAATTTCATCAAGAAATGCCGAAATAAAAAACCCTTCTTCCAATTTTCATCACATTAATTATATATCATCTAAACACGTCAATGTTTGGAAATCGAGGCGTTAGTGAGATTGAATTTATTAAAGAGAAGTTTGGTGAAAACCTGAATGGGGGAAAAAGATTCCCTGCATCATCTTTCTTGGGTTTCTCTTGCTTCTAGTTTACACTTGTTCCACTTTTGAGAATTTTCCAATGGCCGATTCGAATCTGGATCGTGTATCAGTGTTTGCAAGATGAAACTTTTCTGGGTGGGTTTCTTTTTTGAATTTTTCTTTCTTCTGAAAGGCTCTTTTTGAATTGTTAATTTTTTCTGTGGTCGTTGGTGGGTGGGGATCACGTGTCACTCCGGATGATGATGAGGTAGGGAAAGTCTAGACACACAACCATTTTTACAACCAATCTTACAATGGCTTGTCACAACAGGCTCTATTATTTTGATAATCGGAGACGTTCATCTTATAGAGCATGTCAAAAATAATGAAGACATCGAAATTCAAGTTTATAAGGTGTCGATAAAGATATGATTAGAACACATTTTGTCTAATATATGATCTTGTTTTTTTTTTTCCAATCATACCTTTTTGACATCTAATCCAATGAACCAGAATTTAGATATTTTGATTATTTTTAACATGCTCTGTAAAGTAAACGATTCGGATCATTTTAATGATGGAGTCTATATGGTAATGTAGCGAATCGATGTACACTGAATGTGGAGTACCTTATCTATTTTGGAGTCTACCGCAAATGATTCGAACGGTTCATTGTATTTTATAGTATATATTTGTAAAAGTCTGTGAAAAAAATTAATTCATTCGGCCATCAATAAAAGATAGTAAAAGATTGATTTCTCTCTCACTTTGTAGGAAAAAAAGTGAATGGATCGATAAACCTATATCAATATTTGAATGAGCTAAATTTCTTACAAGTGACGGTGAAATAATATTCTAAATAAATTATATGGTTTTGATAATAACCTCAAAATGAATTCCACAAAAGATTGGTGTACACCAAAACGAATTATTTCATCTGTCTAATAAAGTTTGTCTAGCACGGAGTACAATGACTCGAAAAATTGACCAACAAGGACGGAAGAGGGAGCAATTGATTTTTTTCCTTTTCGTTTCATTTTTTGTACTATGTGCATTCAATATGTTTTTTATTAAAAGAATAGTAGTACGAATATAATACTACAGTATTTGGATACTCGACAAAAAAAAATGACGGTGAAAAGCATTTCGATTTAGCAGGGCTCGAACTACAATATTTCTACATTAAAAAAAAAAAAAAAAACTATTCCCTCTGTCCCAAACCGTCCCAAACTTCTTGTCTATTTACGGGTATGCGGGGCATTTTTAATTTCTTATATCTTTTAATATATGATATTTTTTTATAATATTGAAAACTTTGTTTTATAGTATTCATCGAGAATTATTAAACGAGATCCATATTTGAATATGTACAACACTATACATTTGAAAAATAACCAATTTCTTGAGGTGTAATGAATAATGAAAGTGGACAACAAATATGAAACGGAAGGAGTATATTCTATAAATATACGAGTATTTAGTTATTTGCTAAGTTTGTTGAAGAGACAAAATAGTGCGTATGTAATTAATCGTCATTTATAATACGCCGGATCAAAAAAATGGTGATAAATTGAAAACTAAGGGGGTGTTACACTAACAAAAGCAAGACAGATCATTCTCTCACAATAAATTACATAAAAAACCGTGAAAAACCAGTTTATTCTAAAAACTGCCTTAGTGGAACACCCCCAATACTAATACACGGTATACACCACCTTATGTAGTTGTGTCCACCATTAATTTAAGATATTCGGGCCAACTTACGCAAAATCTCAACCAATTTTTGGAATAAATTTCATCATCCATTGACAGGGGTCCAATTAAAACGGACAAAGTCATATAGAATGAGCTATCCCTACACAAATTGATAGCACTTTTGAAGGTTAAAATTGATACAATTAATCTCAGTCTCGATCACCCAACCACCTCCAAACTTGATTATAGATTTTTGACACTCCCCGCCCAAATAAGGTTCGATTTCTCTATGCAATAAACAGTTAACCTATAAAAATTTGCAGTAGCTTTGAAGATTATGCTGTGTTAAAGATGCCCAAAAAAAAATATTTTTAGGGTCTGTTTATCATAGCTTTTCATCTTTTAAGTTGTAGACAAAAGTAATGTCTTTTATTTTAGGAAATGTCTACAATTATTACATAGTTATTAAAGGTGTGTACCATATGCACATATTGTATGGTCTAGATTGTACACCCATCGGCAATCGTAACTTTTTTTTAGTTTTTCGTAACTTTTCAGCAATATGATTTGTAGTAACATATTCTATAATTCGTAACATTTTGGTGTATCTCGTAACTTTTATAGAAAAAAAAATCGTAACTTTTATAGAAAAATCGTAACTTTTATAGGAGTGTCTATCATATACACCAAGATAAAGGGGTGCGTATTGTAGCATTTTCTTATTGTACGTTAATGAAAAGTCGATGGAAGTATAACGTTCAAAGTTCAAATACGAGTAAAGAAAAAAACACTGTGAAGGGATCAAGAAATGAGTGAAAAGGAAAAAGGAATCCTATGATTGTTATGAAAGAGAGACGAAGAAAACGAAAGGAAATTGTCCCTGGGCGTGTGTTTCTTTTCTCTCTCTTTATGCAATAATTGTCAAAAAAAGGTTGTAAGAATATTTGATTTTTGCCAACACGGAGAAGAGCACTAATTTTCTAAAGAATATATAGTGATTGGATTTTGATTCTAGTGTATTAATTAGTTTCCTTTTCTCCTAAGCAAAAAAATTGAGTAAATGACAATTCTCTGACCTGACTAAGGCTAAGTTTCTACTCTAATATTTTCAGTATTTTCGATGGTATTTTTAGTATTTCTCAAGTCATCCTCTTCACATACATCACAAAAATGTCATTTAACGAAAAGCTGAAAACTATACGGTATTTTTAGTAGAAACTCAATCTCAAAATTAAGTAACTCTTCTATGTTAGAAATTGATAAGAGGGGTAAGACGGTTTCAATGACACGGCATGGTACACGAGAAATTATGTATGCACTATTTTAAGACGCACTTACAGATATAAGTATGTTGGATCTCTACAATAAATTGTCCCGGTTATTTAAGGAAAATTTTAGGGACACATCTTTCGGACAAAATTGTGTTTGGAATCGTCGAATGTCTGTGGAGCAACATGCATCAGGCGATTCTAGGCGCAGTTGTGTTTTAGAATTGTGTTTTCAAATTGTGCTCCTATCATTACTCGTGATTTAACAACTAAGTGCTAATCTCATTCGTTTTAGTACTCCAACCGTCCCAATTGATTATTACCTTTTGGGAGTTCGTGCCACTTTTCAATTGATTATATATCGTTACGTGATTTTAAAAACATGGTCCTATAGAACTAATTGAGATCTATTAAACAAGATTCATACTGAATATAAAATCCATTACCGATTTAAAGGTATAACTAATTTTTTATCCGGTTAGAATAGAACGAGAGATTAATAAATTGAGACGGAGGAATTATATACTTATATATATCACTCAAACGGCACAAACTTCTATCCTCAAAATTACCCCAGCCACGTGCCATCAATTTTGTTCACTTTCGAAGAAGGCTGGCTACTGGCTATTACTAGCAATAAGATAATTAAACACTGCACGCAAAGGGGTTGTCTATCGTTGTTGCTACTTTTAAAAAGGCTAATGCAATTACTATTAACTCAGGTCACACTCAATATCAATATCTCCATTTATTTCATCAGCTAAAAAAAAAGAGAGAGGGAGAGAGTTTGGTACTGTTAACAATCAATAACTAACGCGGAAATAGGTGGTTCAGATTATTACCTTTAGCGATCTTTTATTGAAACGGATCGAATTACGTACGTAGTCCGGTTCACGTACTAGAATAACAATAATCTCCTGCGATGTGATGGAGTGATATTACGAGGTTTGAGTATCACCCTCAATTCCGTAGCGTAAAACCTTCGAATCACTCTTTAATGGTACATAGAGATTTTTCTAGAACTGAATGATTGATGGTTTCTGTGTCACCGTATTATGAATATCATGCAGAAATTTTATAGAAGAAGTATCCTAGATGTTTTAGAAGTCCAATCCTAAGAGAACACGATTACTTCAACTTCTTCTATCTTATCTCTAAGATAAAATAAGACTCTATAATTAAAAACCTGTTCCAGTGAAAAATCAAATAGAGTGTCTCCTTGATTTAAGATTACTTTGACACTTTACCCACATGTTTGATTCTTATACCGCTATTCCGAGTACTATTACGAACAAAAATTAGGGACGGGTGTAGGATTCGAGTGTAGATTGGGTGTATACTATAACAAAAATTTATTGGACGGGCAAACCTAGTTGTAATTTAAAAAAAAAATTACTACTGTATTTAAGGGAAAATTTTGAAACTTATATACTTGGATAGGGCAGTTGCCCGGTCAAAGTCTAGCCTGCCCAGACGTCCATCCTCATTCAGAATGTAGTTAAAATCTAATAACTTTTGACACTTTGTTCAGTTTTTATTATTATTATTTTTTTATTGGGGTACTATTAAAAACACGTTACGTGCTTAGACTTAAGTGCCCTTAATTGGGGAGATCACTTTGACACTTTATTCTCTCTCTTTCTTTTTATATACGTACTTCAGTCTTTTCGACAAAATATGAAAATTATATTTCTCATATTTTTTTGTTTGTTGCTTCCGTATGTATCTTTGGTGAGATCACATTTCTTTTCATTAAACATTCTTGTAAAATTTGTTACTTTTAGGTACGGAATCAGGAATTTCATTACGCATGAGTGAATTTTTTTTCAAAATACTTTACAGGGACAAGCCTGTATAATTCATTGAATTTTTTTTTACCTATATAATAGTAAATGTTTTTTTCCCTTGCAGGGGTCACCGTCCCTATTGGCTCCCATCTGGCTCTATCCCTGGTTACTTTATAAACAATTTTATTACTTTAAGCTCTTAATCTGAAAGCCTCACCTTTTTTTTTTTACAATATTTTTTTAAAGGAATCTAAAAGCCTTTGTAAAGACAATGAGTAAAATGTCAAACAACAAACTACTCCTATAAAAGATACCAATAATCCGAGAGGTGGGGTTGACGGTAGCTTGGGCTGTATGCCTATCTCCATTTTTCACTCATGGGAAAATTACAACTATGGTGGTCTGAAGTTTTAAAATTACCAAAAACGTGGCCTCTCTCTAAATTAAACTAATGATCAATACATGGTAATTGGTACCATTATTTATTCATATCATTTTGCCCTTGCATAGTTTTCCAAAAGATTTTAGCAACCTAGTTGCTAAAATCATGGTGATTTTAGCAAATGAGTTCAGCAGGTACTAAAATCATGGTATTTCAAATCAAAAAATTAAGTGTTTCCGTGTATTATTTTTTGAATTTTTTACACCGAATTAAAGTATACAAGGAGTACTTTAATTTGGTGCGAAAAAAATCAAAAAACAATATACGGAACTAGTTCATTTTTTATTTCAAAACCATGATTTTAGCACCTGTTGAACTCATTTGCTAAAATCATGGTGATTTTAGCAACTGGCTTGCTAAAATCTTTTGAAAAACTATTTAGACCTTATTTTTTGGTGCAAGCTGTCGAAAAAAATAAGGAACAAATACATAAAGTTATATGAGCAAATCAATTTAGTACAAAAGGCAAGTCCAAAAATGGAGGCGTAAAGTGGGTCCATGAGGTTATATCTCTCTGAGACATGTACAGACCTTTGTATTGTGCAAGTCGTTCATAAAGAAGAAACGAGTTTATAAAGTTATTAGTGCAAATCCATCAAGTACAGAGGGAAAGTTCGAAAATAGACATCCATAGTAAATCCATGGAATGATTACTCTATTAGGGACGTGTAGCCTTCGGGGTGCAAGTAAAACAAACACAAGGCAAAAAAAGGACACGTAAAGTTGGACCTTAAAATTAATATACTCTCTAAGACATGTGCAGGACTTTGCGAGGTGCAAATCGCACAAAAAGAAGAAACAAGTCTATAAAGTTATTGGAGCAAGTCCATTCAGTACAAAGAGTAAGTCCGGAAATGAACACTCATAGTTGGCCATGAAATGATTACCTTATAAGGAATGGGCAATTTTCGAGGTGCAAGTCAAACAAAAAGAAGAAACAAATCCATCTAATACAAAGGGCAAGTCCATTAAATACAATTATACAAAGGGCTACTCAGAAATTCGATGATCAGGGTTGTGGGGGGTGTAATCAGCGATTGGATCTCCTCGGGTGAGCCCGGCTTCCTCCTCCAGTGACCTGCACAAGTAGCGACCCGTTAGAGCCCCACCGGCCTCTTGCCGGCGGGCACTCCGACGGTCAAGTCAGTCTCCAGAGAGAGAGAGCCAATATAGAGAGTAATATGGGTGTATGTGAGTGTGTGTACCTTTAGGGTCTAACCCTTGTATTTATAGCCTCCCACTGGCTTGCTCTCCAAGATAAGCATGCTCACACACGTGCACATGCTCACACACATCGGCCCGTGCCCCTACGGATTGTTCCCACTACAATAGCCCCTCAACTTCTCGTCCGTCCCTTATGGACGCGAGGAGTTGATCTTCTAACTGTAGGAACAAATCCTTTTCAAAAAACTGGCTTGTGAGGTCCTTCAGAATTTCAAACCGGACCGTCAAGGTCCTCAAATCCCTTCGTCACAGAGACCTTCAATGGCTTCAAATTCTTTTATCAAACTGGACCGTCCTCAAATCAAACCGGAGCGGTCCTCAATCCTGAAATAAAACGGGACCTCCAAGTTCCTCAGGATTCAAACCGGACCACCAGAGTCCTTGAGTCAAACTGAAGCAGTCCTCTTTGCACTTAATCTTTTGAAGATTCTTAGCCCCTGTCTTGATCGTAGACCTTTGCTTAAACTCAACCTCTTCCTCGCTCGGGCATCCCGAGAGAAAAGTAAACAAGCTTCTGTGTCGGCAATTAGATACTTATGTTCGGCCAATCTGCCGCATCATCGCTTGATCAATTCTTCCACCGACTAAGCCTTCGGCACTCGAAGGTTCACGTTTGGCCAAAGTGCTGCGCCATCATTTGCAAAAGATACCGTCGGCTCTGTTGCCATATCTGACTCCATGCAATGCCTTTAGGGAACCTCCGGCTCTTAACCAGCCGTCTTGATTCACTTTCGCTTTATCTTTCATGAACTTTGTAATCTTTGTAGGTGCTTCGTTGCCTTTCACGGACCGACTCCTAGAACTTAGGAACATGCCGCGTCCAAGGTCTATGACGTTGTTTCGTGATGGCTGACCTCATATGTATCAACCGGTCATTCCATCTTTCTGCTTAAGCTTCTTTTTCCAAGCATCTTCGAGTGCTTCTGAGTGCCACATACCATCCTCTACCCCCCACTCTGGGTTGGGCTGGGACTCGGTCTAGTGCAACCCAGAGTATTCTATAAGCAATACATGCTTCTGTAGAAAACTGTCCAGATAGGACTCGGTCTGGGCCAAGCCAGAATCAATGATTTCAAAAACTGTCCCCTTCCCCCCATTCTGGGTTGGTCTAAGACGTAGTCGTTTTGAGGAGAAAATTTCAACACTTTTTGATGAAAACCGAGGGCCACTCCCTCTCGTTAATACCGAAGAGCACATTTGCCGATGGTTGCTCCTTCCAATTAAAACCGAAAGCCCCGCTGTCTCAACAAAATCAAGAGTCACACTCCTTTGATTATACAGAGAGCCCCACTTTCTAAAAAATTCTTCACTTTGGATGAATTAAGCTTGCCGAACACAACATCATTGCTGCCTTGTCGGCCATACCAATCACACTGATTGCGTGCTTTTCATTGTAAGCGGTGAAGCCTGATCCCAAGGATCTACCTCTTCTTCATAAAATCGGACTTCGAAGGTCCTCAATCCTGAAATAAAACGGGACCGCGAGGGTCCTCAGGATTCAAACCGGGCCACAGTCCTGAAAATAAAACGGGACGCGAAGGTCCTCAGGATTCTTGGCCATC
This sequence comes from Vaccinium vitis-idaea, assembly GCA_963854785.1. Taxonomy (NCBI): domain Eukaryota; kingdom Viridiplantae; phylum Streptophyta; class Magnoliopsida; order Ericales; family Ericaceae; genus Vaccinium; species Vaccinium vitis-idaea. The sequence goes on along the minus strand of OY978222.1, from coordinate 39,016,483 downwards.
CTGAAATAAAACGGGACGCGAAGGTCCTCAGGATTCTCGGCCATCCTGAAATAAAACGGGACGCGAAGGTCCTCAGGATTCTTGGCCATCCTGAAATAAAACGGGACGCGAAGGTCCTTAGGATTCTTGGCCATCCTGCGAAGGTCCTCAGGATTCTTGGCCATCCTGAAATAAAACGGGACACGAAGGTCCTCAGGATTCTTGGCCATCCTGAAATAAAACGGGACGCAAAGGTCCTCAGGATTCTTGGCCATCCTGAAATAAAACGGGACGCAAAGGTCCTCAGGATTCTTGGCCATCCTGAAATAAAACGGGACACGAAGGTCCTCAGGATTCAAACTTGGCCATCCTGGTGTCCTCTTTGTTGCAACGAGGTCTGATCAAAGGATCTCTCCTCTTTACAGTCATGTTCTTTCATAGAACCTGCAAGTGAAACAAAGCAAACAAGCAATTTCTTGCAACAAACGGGCACGGCCACAAACATCGGCTCGGCCAAACAAGTCGTCTACGTTCAAGCACAAACTACACGACTAAAAATTCACACAAGCCGTAAATACTTGGTTTCAAAACCATCAAATTAATTAATACTCGGCTTTTAAACAGAACACTCGGCATGCAAACAAAACATTCGGCCGAGACATGGTGAATACTTAGTTTTACTTTAAAACTATCAAAACAATGAACACAACTACCGCCGCATAAGGCCACGAGATTCACCATAAAAAATAACTTACAGGACTCAGACTTATCTCAAAAACTGTCCCCTTCTTGGCCATGAAACTTGCATGCATACTCGACAACTTAACACCAAGATAATTGCCAAAAATAGCCCTATGAACTCATAAATCATGATTTGACACTTCAAATAGTAATTTAAAGCGGTAAAATAATACGTACCGATAACTTTGGTGTCAAATCACCTCAAACGGAGGCCACGGTTAAACCCAGAACGCTGAAATTAGTCAAGAACATGTCTCGAACCCTCCAAAAATGGTCTCCATCGGTCCAAAAATATCTTTGAACCTCAAAATAGCCCTTTAAATGGCCTTAAGACCCAACAATTTACGTGTTGATTCACCTCGAACGGAGGCCGCGGTTGAATCCGGAATGCGAAAATTAGTCAGGTACAGGTCTCAAGCCTTCAAAACGTGGTCCCAGCCGGTCAAAAATTACTTTTGAACCTCAAAAAATAATTTAAATGGTCTTTTGGACCATTAAAAACCTTATTTGGCCCTTATGACTGCCGCTGGCCCCTATTGGACGACCTCTTGCCCCTTATGACACGCGCGTGACCCGTCTGACACGCGGAGTGAGCCATTTGACCGAAATCCAACTGGTTTGACCAGTCTATGAGCCGTTTGACCGCGAGAGTGAACTGTTTGACCACGCATCTGACCCTCTTGACCTTCTTCCCAAACCGTCTGGCGCGTGCAAAACAACCATCGCGAGTAGATCTAACGCGATCTACACGCGCAGCCTATCTCCGGCGCGTGCGACCTCCTCCGACGTCGTACGGCGACGTTCCAACTTCCTCCGTGATCGTCTCAACGAGGGCAACAAAACCCTGTGCTCAAAATTTGTACCCGATTGCTCTAAGTGAAATCGATTTTCAAAACAGCCTCCGCCTGTGTTCCGCCGCCCGCCGCCGTTGTTCAAATCGTTTTTCCGGTGCCGTCCGACGTTCTCCGGCGAATTTCTTTACACCTCCGTGATCGTCTTGATGATAGCAACAATACCTTGTGCTCAAAATTTGCATTCGATTTGGTTTGATCCGAGCACAACCACAAAAACCGCTCGGTTCCGTCGTTCTTGCTTCAAAACGACCGTGTGAGCTCCTCCGGCAACCAAAACCGTCGATCTGCCTATCCTTGAGTTCGTCTCAACGAGAGGAACAAAACCTTGTCTTCAAAACTCGCACCCGGTCTCTCTGAATGAGATCGAATGCCCACAAACCGTCTTCTTCCTCTGCCTGGCGCGTGTATAACAGTCTTCGCGAGTAGATCTGACTCGCTACTCACGTGCCACCTTCAACCGGCGCGTAAGCCTTCTTCCGGCCTCCTCCTGCGTCGTTCTTCACATCCCCGTGATCGCCTCGTCGAGGGGAACAAAACCCAGTGCTCAAAAGCTGTAACCGACCACTCTAAGTGAGATCGGTAGCCACCACTTCTTCCGGTGCTTGTCCCCCACCTGCCGTTGTTGTTCAAATCGTTCGTGAGAGTTATCCCGGCCACCAAAACCAACGTGCTACACACCGTTGCGATCGTCTCTTCGAGAGGAACAAAACCTCGTGTTCAAAACTCACATTCGATCACTCTAGATGAGATCGATTATGAACAGAACCTTCGTCTGCCTTGCGCCGCCTTCCGCCGGTCTTCAACTCATGCGTGTGTACTGTTCCGGCCACCAAACTTGGCCGTGTCACCATCAATGGATCCGTCTTCATGAGATCTACAACCCTTGCTCGTCAGATCTTATCCTTGAACGACCTTGAACTCAACTCAATCAAACCGTCCCCTTCGTTCTTCAACACCGCCAGGAACCACTAAGAACAGATCCGAAAATCCTCCATCTCCGCCCGAGAACCACCATGAAAACACCAAAGACTCGATCCCAGCAGCCACACCAATTGTGGGGGGTGTAATCAGCGATTGGATCTCCTCGGGTGAGCCCGGCTTCCTCTTCCAGTGACCTGCACAAGTAGCGACCCGTTAGAGCCCCACCGGCCTCTTGCCGGCGGGCACTCCGACGGTCAAGTCAGTCTCCAGAGAGAGAGAGCCAATATAGAGAGTAATATGGGTGTATGTGAGTGTGTGTACCTTTAGGGTCTAACCCTTGTATTTATAGCCTCCCACTGGCTTGCTCTCCAAGATAAGCATGCTCACACACGTGCACATGCTCACACACATCGGCCCGTGCCCCTACGGATTGTTCCCACTACAAGGGTAGAAGGGTAAAATGCTCAGGCTGGACATCTTTTGGTAATTCTCCCTTTACTTTTTGTGTCGAACCTTTTGGGTCCTTTGACTCCTTTTGCAGTGCTTATTAATGGAACAATGATAAATAATAAAAAGAAAAGAAAAAGACTTTTTAGATGGAACTGAACCTACAAAGTAAACATCTCACGTGAAAGATGCTTCCTGGAAAGTCATGCACATGGAGGAGTTGAAGTACTTGTTTAGTTGTTTTGGAGCATTACGTGGCGGTGACAGACACCCTTATTTATCACGCGTATTTTCGGAATTCATACACTTAATACTGGGTCCGAATCGTCCGATAAACACGTTTACCTAATAGAAAGACAATCTTGCATGAATGTGGAAAAAAAAAAAAATACGGCTTTTAACAAAATGCTAGCAGGTTAAAGTCCAGTAGGAGTTCTAGGCCATTGAGAATTCAAACCTCAGAGAACTCTATTTCAAATAGAACTCGAATTCAATACCTCTTTCTCGAAGAGAGGAGAGTGGCAAACCACTCTCAATTAGAAAAAGGGCCAGCCTAAAGGACAGAGATGGGGACACCGAACTAAGATCCGCTTAACAACGGAGGCTTTATATTCTCAATGACAGTAGTCAACCGATGAAAGAAGGGAAAGCAAGGAAAACGAGAAGGATAACTGCAAACACAATCAAACACCTCAATCCCATGCTACAGACACAATTGGACATAATAGAGTTTAACAATGAGAATTCGAACATTTATTTTATAAAGTTGGAAAAAATGAGAATTTGGATTTTTAGAGGAAAAGTGGTGAAGTTTGATGTTTGGAGTGAATTTTTCTAGAAAATAGAGGGGAAATAAAGTGTTGAGTTAGAAATTTTCATTTAAGTATATAATTTTGTGTATATAAGTGTTTGTTTTGGATTTTTTTTGGGTTGGAGATGCTCTAAATCGATTATAATATTGGTCAAGAGTTCAGTACCAATGAACATCAATGGGTTGGCAAAGTGGACATGAGAAACCAATAAGTGTTTGACTGTGTGTGTGTGTGTGTGTTTTTTTGTCATTCGCCATTCTTAATAGGGGCGACGCCAATGTAGGAGTAGTGGGGTCAGTTGACCCCAATCAACCAAAAGTTTATAAAACTTACCGAGTACATAGTTGATAAGCTCCTGGAAGTGTAAATAAAGGGGATTATCTACCTCGTTTTTGTCACACACACGCGCATAACTTGTTTTATTTGATTGATATTGCGCGTAGGTTGTGTTTTTGTCGTTCACAGGTTTTTCGGAAGAATAAAGCATCTCTTTGGTGCCATGGCTCGAACACGAGTCAATCCGTGACCCAAGGTCCAAGGACACGTGGCACGCCGCTACGGTGCCGAGAAATTCACGAGAAAAGTCATGGAAGAAGGCCAAGTATGCCCGAGCAAAGGCCCAAGTCAAGTTGGGAACGAACGGGCGAAGATCATATTTTGAGCACCTCCTATCAATAGGAGAATTGGTCCTATCGATAGGAGAGGGATCAGATTGGCCATTATTTTCTACCAAGCAACTCCTATCGATAGGAGAATTGGCCCTATCGATAGGACAGTGATCAGTCTGGCCATTTTTGTGAAGCAGTGAAGTCCTATCGATAGGAGAATTAGTCCTATCGATAGGAGAGGGATCAGATTGGCCACCCGCGCGCAAAAGAGTTCTCCTATCGATAGGAGAATAAGTCCTATCGATAGGACCTGGGTTTTTCAGCCAATTTTTGTACCCGACCAAGTTAAGACTTGGGGGCTTTTTGGACATTTCAATTGTAACTTTGGGACTATAAAAGGCCCCAAACTTCAGAAAATTAGGGATCTTACATTTTTCACCTTCTCTCTCTACCTCCCTTCTTCTTCCCCACTCATTTTCTCTACCTTCTCTCTAGAAATTAGGTGTTAATCTTCAAGAACCAAGGCTACGGCCTTCATTAAAGTTGTAAGCACTCTTCTTATCTATTCAAATCTCTGATTTATTTCCATTTTCGTTATGTTTCACGTTTTTATGCCATTTTCACTTAGTATTTCCATTTGCCCTTTGAGTATGTGTGAGTAGTGTAGCAAGGCTAGGTCATGGGGTGATTAGCACCCCATGGCTTGGGTTATTTTGTTCTTCTCTCAAAATGAGCATTAAAAGTTGTTTGTTTAAGAGTTGGGGTTCAAGTTTATGTATCAAAACTTAGTCTTGTTACCCTTTTTGATCTTGTGTAGGCAAGGGCTTGACTTCTTGCCACACATGATGCTTAGAGCTATGGCATTCAAAGTGTTTGTAAAAATGCCTCAATGAACCCTACTCTTGAACAAACCCATTTTCTAGAATCCAAATGTGCAAAAGTGTTGAATCTTCCGGTTAAGCATGTTTGACAGCGTGACTTAACCGAGTAATCTTGAGAGGAACAATTTAATTCAAGTCATGGGTGTTTTGAACCCCTTGACTTTGCCTTTAGTTTAAATTAGCAAAACCTTCATCTTTTAGTCAGTTAGAGGTAGAGAGAGAACCACCAAACAAACCACCTTATAAGTTGGCCGTCTTAACGCCAAAAATCTCATCGCAAGTCAATCTCATGCCGAGTGCATTTGGTCCCTGTGGAAATCGACCCCGGTCTTGCCGGGTTACTATGCTTTCGACGACCTAGCCCTACGCTTGGGGCGACGCTAACTACAACAACGCTAGGTCGCAAGCAATAGTATACGTTTGTAGTATAACTAATGGTAATATGACACCACTTCAAATTCTCACTGAACCCATAGATCTATAGTCTACGCGTGTGTCTAGCTCTCTTGTCTAAAAGCAATTGAAGATGAAAACCTACTAAAGCCTAATGAGATAGGCTGCTGGCACCTATCCTTTTTACAATACTAGTACTGTATTTTCCAACCCATTCCGAATTCTTGTACTCATTTCTATTTCTATTGCGTCTTCTTTTAAAGGTTTTTTTTTCTTTCCGGAAAATGCTAACATGTGCCCACTTCGTGCTTACGAAAGATAAAAAAGTGTGTTGAAATATATAAAAATATACTATATAAATAGGTGTAAATATATTAAAAAGTATAAAAAATGCATTCAAATATATGCATGTTTTTTTCTTTTTTTGTGTGTGCTTATTGTGAGCCTCCAAGACCTTTGTTTTATTACTTGAATTATAAACAAAGGAGTTTTTTTGCATGATTTAAAGTATTTAACTTGACGTAGATAAAGTCAAAAAATTATCCAACTATAATTTTTATTTAAGAATATAATAAAAAATAAAAAATAACCTTTTGTCTATGATTTTAGATTTTGTAATTTAGTTATCAACTCTATTAATATTGCACAATATATATATAAGCCTCGTTTGATTTGCGGACTAAAATTGGTGGGATTGATAGTCCTGGGATTAATAGTCCAGGATTATTTATCCTGAGACTAATTTAGTACTGAATCTCACTCAATCCTTTGTTTGATTCGCGTAGGATTAACACCGGGATATCCCGTGTTCCGGTAAATCCCATGTTTGGTTCCCCAAACTAAATTTTGGAATTAATTTTAGGACTCTCTCTCAATCTCTCAAACCAGTGAAGTAATAGGAGTAGCAACAGAGAAATCAAGATTGATTTCACACCCAGGATCGATTCCACAAGCTCAACGAAGAGAGAGTCGGCAGGTGGAGAGAGAGAGAGAGGAGGAAGAAGAAGAATGGTAATTTTGTAATTGTTGAACTCTCCTTCCGTGTCTTTTATCCCGGACTAATTAGTCCCACACCCCCCAGGTATTACAGAGTACCATACGTATTGGACTAAAATTAACTATCATGGGATTGTTAATCCCATGCTATTTTTCAGGAACCAAGCGAGAGACTATGCGGGATTAGGTACAAATAGTACAATCTCAGGTACCTAATACCCTAATCAAACGAGGCCATAGTATATGACAAGTTTGATTTTGACGTAAAATTATTTAATGACACCACTAATAAAAAAACCTGGAGTCGCCACTAATTCTTAATATATTACACGGGGGAGGAGAGAATGAGACTCGATTCCGGAATACATTGTGAGAGATTCAAGAGCTAGCCACCACTTGCACTTGACTATGTGGTTGCACGTTTGAATCTCATGAATGCCATCCACCCCAAACCTTACTACCGGGACGTAGTGACTTTGTTTACTATGGGAACCCAAGTCCTAGTCCTCGTGAAGTCAACGAAAATGTAGAGTGTTTGAAGTTTCCCGAAACATCCCTGAGATGCTTATGGAGCACCAAAGTAGTTAGACAATGAAAGGTGGACCGTGGACGTAACGTCATTAGTTGATCATAGAAGCCGAGAAAGTCCAAACCTACTTTCGGGCCTATGGGTCATATCGATCACTTTTCTTTTGTTTGGGGCTCAACAACCCAAATAGTGTAGTCCCAACTCTACCTAAACAGCCCATTACCACGAAATTACTACTTGCATCATCATCTTTGACAAATGCTACATCCAAATTGTCCCCTTGCACTAATTTGGGCTTTTTTTAATTTTTAAATTTTGATTTTATTTTTCCAGTCTTTTGGGTTTTTTTAGCTTTTAGGCCGAACTTAGGGATGACAATTTCCCCATATTCAATGGATACCCGTCCCGCTCTGTCCATATGGAGGCGGAGTTCATTAAAAAAATTCCCTAATAGTAGCGGGTATGGTGGGATTCAAAAAATACGCACTCGGATATGGAGCGGATATAATTTTGTTATCCCCGCCCCCGAATCCCCGTACCCGGTTATATATTATATAAATTATACATATGCATATAGGTTGAAAAGAATCTTGAGTATTATTTGCTTATAGAAGTAATTACTTGTAGAGCAAATCATGTCAATTACTATCTATTATAAACTACATAATATATTAAGAATTTCATTACATATTCTAGTTCCTAAAATGATGTTCTATATTTTGCTCTTTCATTTTATTGTTTAAAATTAATTGGTTTGTCGCTTTATGAAACTTAGAAATTGATGTTTGCTTGGATTAGTTTTTTATTGTACTACTGTTATCTTCCCTACATTAGTGGTTAAAATAAGACAATTTGAAGTATTTTTACTTTATATTTATGTTGGTTTGCATTATCGGGCTTGCACTTTGGTTTCATTATTGACTTCTTATATATTTTGGTTTGGATATGAGTGTATTTGGGGAAATCCCGATATATAACATGATGTGGGTTTGGTGTTTTATCTAATATCCCCAGTGGGGATTGGAGTGGAGATTGTAAAAGACTCCCCAATTGGGTATGGGAGATGGAATAGGGTCCCCTGATCCATACCCTACACGTTGCCATCCCTAGCCGAACTTCTCGTTTTTAGCATCAATTGCTAAAAGTTAATTTTTCATAAAACTGTTAGTAAAAGTTGTAGGTTGCCGAAAACCAATTTGTTTCCTATTAATTAAAAGTTAAATTGCTAAAAGCCTTTTTTTTAATTTATAAAAGTGATAAAAGCTATTTTTTTAATAAAAATTTTACAAACAAAGTTGTTTAAAGCAAATAGGAGTTGGGAAAAGTTTCCCAGAAAGGCCCAGGAAAGAGAAATCAACGATTCAAATTCATATTCATGTGAACTTGAATTATTGATTTCTATTTCCTGGTTTTTTCAGGAAAACTTCACAGAAAAAAAATTAGAAAACACGACACAAAAAACAATAGAAAAGGTTTTCTTTAAAAAAATGATGGTAAATGTTCAATAAAAACTCCAGTGTTATAGTATGTGCAAAGTACAATTTTTTTATGCATTAAAATTTTGACATCATTAAAAATAATTTTGACATTATCACTACCCTTTAAGTTTGAGATACTATCACATGATGTCTTAATGTCATCCTAACCATACAACCAAGTTTGACTCTCGAAACCTATGCTCCCCTTGATAGCGTGACACAAACAGAAAATCGATTGGCAGGGCAGACATATCGGGGTGCAAGGGGGTGTTTGGCTCCTATACTCCCCACAATTTTTTTCATATTTTTAGTATACTTTTAGATTTTTTTTGTAAAATTATTGAAGAATGATCTCCACAAATTAAATGAAATTTGCAATCCTGCGTTCTTTTACTGCCGATTGGCTAATCAAATTGCTTGAGTGTTCTTTAAAAAATAATGTTTTTATTTCTTGAGTTCTTTCACATTGAATTAAATAACTACTCCATTAAACAACCGACTTAGGGGAAAAAAGGGGTATAGGTTGACGCCACACTATTGTCGCAATTTTTGCTTGCATGTGCAGAGGATTGATTGAGCTCCAAATCGTTATCATCAACTAGTATTATATTGATGTGAGAAATGTAGTATTTTTGGTGTTTTAAATATGTTCATCGTACTCTAAACTTAAAGAAAGAGAAAAAATACTTTAGGTCTCGTTCAGTTGTCAAGAAAGTATGGAAAAGGATGGAAAAATTAATTTTCCCATAACTTTTGGGGTGTTCAGTTAGCAGGAAAATAATGAGACCCACAAAAATATTTTTCCCACTAGGACTCACTTTCCCTCAAAATGCATCCTGCAAAAAAAGAAGGAATTATATTTCGTGAGAAAGTTTGCTCCTTCCAATTACACTTTCTTGGAAAAATCTTTCATAAAGTGAACACTCACAGGAAAGTAAATTTTCATTTTCCTTTACTTCACTTCATTTAATTTTTCTCAGGATTAGGGGGTGTTCCACTAACTTGTTTTTTGGTTTTTTGGTTTTTTAAACTTTTAGTTGTAGTTTAAATCTACAACTTGTTCCACTAAAGTGGTTTTTTGGTTTTTTAGTTGTAGTTTATTGTAAATGGTAGTTGGTTTTTTTTGCGAGCTTTTTTGTTAGTGGAATAAGGTAGTTTTTGAGTTAAAACAAAACTAGTTTTTTGGGGGAGTTTTTTGTTAGTGGAATAGAATGGTTTTTGAGTTAAAACAAAACTAGTTTTTTGTTAGTGGAACATGGCCTAACTTTATCGCGTAACATTCTTGACAAATGAATGGAGCCTAAAGGATTGCGACATCGTTTGAAGGTTGTGCTCAAGATGCTTCTTCATAAGGGTTGAATATATTTTGATATTGCATTATTTATCTCCGTGTCTTAGAAAATCAACTTCAGTATTGCTATTTGATTTATTTTGCCCTTACTCTATTTTTTCCATTTATTAGTTTTGCGTTGATTTTTTTGTGGATTATTGGTTCGTCTTAGTAAGAGTAATTTAAAAAGTAAAAAATTATGATCAAAATATTTAAAAAGTTCACGGAAGACAAAAATAATCTAAAACGTTCAATTTTTTTGGATTATTTCTTTCTTTTTTCACAAAAAAATAGTTTGGTTGATAATTTTTTAGTTTTTAAATTACTTTCGTCAAGACGAAACAATAATTCAAAAAAATTGACTTTAAACTAATAGATGCGATGTCAAAACAATAACTCAAAAAAAAAAAAAGACGTGAAACTAACAATGCGATCTTTTTAATCACGACAAAAACACAAGTAATTGATTTTCACACTCTCAAAATTGATATCCTCACTAATTTTTTTTTCTTCTTATAGTGAAATTTCAATAAAAGACAAAATGAAAACGTGGATATCAATTTGGGGGTAGAAATCACTAAAAAACAATACGGCTTAATTATTTGTGCAGATAGAAATTCAAGTACTAGTATTATAGTCAAAGGGACACTGATTGGAATCTCCGCAGTTGTTACCCACTTACCCCTTCCCATAAACGGATAAAACGCGTTGATGAAATCCATGCCCTTTTATAACACCCATTCGGTCATTGAATGAAACGGGGAGATATTGGATAACCCACTTACGAACGTTGGATCGAGGTGATTTTCAGCAAGGCCCCTCGAAAAATTATTCTAAGATGAATTAAAGGTTCGGATCATCCGTGTGGGACCTACAAGTTGGTCCCCGAACACCTCTGTGCATTTTATGTACCTATGGATCTGTACCCATAGGTTTTTCGGTTACAGAAAGGGTTGGAAAAAATTACTGTAATAGTTGATGGTCAAGGTGAACGCCATGTGGTGCCTCAAGGCCACTAACTACCCTATATTTCTATAGGGTTTAGAACGAAGTGTATGTATGCTATGAATATATATGGTGAAGATGAATGTTGTGGCATTACGCGATGGGATCCGAATAATAGAATACCACTCAATATTACTTCCAACAAGCCATTCTTTTAAAACGCCTCCAAACAACATGAAAGTTACATATGCTCCTCTCTATATCCCTCCATACTCTCATTTAAAGGACACATTCTCTGTCTTTAATCATCATCCAAACCGTTTATTATACAAAACGTGCAAAAAAAGGAATATGGCCGCGAACCTTTATTTGATCCAAATATTTATAGATACGTGAACAAATTGTATTTTCATAATGTAAAATGGATGACAAATATATATTAAACTTGAATATTACAATATTGGAGTACTCTATAATTAAAACACAACTTTTTCACGTACTTCTCGGTATCCAATGTGTATTATGCATGTTGAATAATTTGGATCACGTTTGTATAAGTCACATAATTCTTCACTATTAAGATCCCTTCTCTCATCTCCAATCTTCACTATACATTTCTCGATTTTGTAAACTTTACTATTATCTTAAATATTTTCTGAGAGACCTTTTCACGCTCGTGCTTATGCAAGCGGATTATGGACTCATATAAAATGGCATTGGCCAACAAGAAAGAACAGTTGCCCAATGGCTCTCTTCTCTCTCTCACCCCCACTCTTTATATACTCCCTCTGTTCCTAAATAAGAGCCCCACTTTCTCTCTCTCTTACCAATTTTCAAATTAAAAAATAAAGTACTTCTGTGTATCATTTTTTGAATTTTTTCTCACCAAATTAAAATACTCGTTTAATTTTGTGTGAAAAAATTCAAAAAATGATTTACAGAAATACTTCATCTTTTGATTTAAAAAATGACACGACTTTTCGTAGTGGACTATTAATTTGGAACGGAGGGAGTATATTCATACTACTCATTCCGTCCCAAAATGTTAGTCCGGTATGCAAAACGAGAACTTAAAAATGAAAAAATTGAAGAAATTTTTGAAACTTTTTCAATATATTAATGAGTTCATTGAAGTACTTTTCAACAATTTTCAATATATTAATGAGTTCATTGAATTTATGTAAGAATGTAATTTGACCTTTTTCTTTAAAAAAATATGTTAGGACTATATTTTAAATTCTCGTTTTGCAAACCGGATTAACATTTCGGGACGGAGGAAGTATCTCTCTCTATATATATATGGATATACGCAGGCATACGTTATTGGTGCAAGTGATATCCAGACAATTTCACGAGAAGCAAACAAAAAACGGACGCTGTTTCGGCTTAAAGCAAAGAACAACAAGAAGAAAAAGAATAAAATCGGATTCCATGACTTTTATTCCTTGCTTTCATTTTCAACAAAGGATCTGCGACTATGGCTTTAACAAACTCTCCCTAAAACCCTCCCTCCATCCTCGTCTCACTCCACATTCCCAAAACCCCCAAGAAATGAAGCAGAAAAGCTAGCTCCTTGGAACAACTAAAATCAATCCCACATCGTGTCATATGAACAACTTGCAATCAATAAGCAAAAGTATTGCAGAAGTATTAAAATAAATTCTTCGAGCAATTTGAGCAATGGAAATTTCTAATGTTTTTTTTCTCTATCTTCCAGGGTTTCTTTATTGATCCCACGTCGTGTCATGTGAACAACTTGTAACCAATAAGCAAATGTGAACTAAGACTGCAAAAGTATTATATAGAAAGATGATACATACACACCCCCACATACACTCCCAACCACACCCTCTCTCACATGGGGTGTGGGGCTCACATGAGGCCCACATGTGAGCCCCACACCCCATGTGAGAGAGGGTGTGGTTGGGAGTGTATGTATCATTTTTGTATTATATAAGACCGATTCAGCGATTCTCGTGTAATTTGAGCAAGGAAATTTTCTAATGTTTTTTTCTCAGTTTTTTTGGATTACTTTATTGATCCCACGTCATGTCATGTAAACAACTCGTAATCAATAAGCAAAAGCAAAAGTGAACAACTTGCCATCAATAAGCAAATGTGAACTAATGTGAACTAAGTTTTTGTGCAAATTCATATCAGGGTTCTTTTATTGTCAGTCCAGACAACAAGAAAACAAAAAAAACACAAACTCCAATGTACTTTTTTTTTTCACTTTCCTATACACTTTTACACATTTCTATATATTTTTCACATATTTCAATACATTTTTTTAAGCCTTATTATCAGCCTATTGGGTTGATTTTAGAATTTTCCTCCATATTATGCATTAATGGAGTATCAGCTGCTATCAAATTGGTATGGGGAAAAATACTTGTGAATTTGTTAATAATAAGTCACATAATTATTCTCGAAGATCTCATTTTCAATCTTCACTAAACAATTCTCGATTTTGTAAGCTTTTAGGGTGTGTTTGGTACCTTATTTTTTGTATTTTCATTTTTTATTTTTTAGCTTTTGACTATTTGGGTTTTCTCCACCAAAACTCATTCGGGAATATTGACTTTTCTCTTTTGATGTTTAGAGAGGAGAAGAAGCCAAATGTAGGGTGAGAGAAGCTTTTTGACTTCTCAATTATTTATTTATTTTTTTAATTTTGGTCAATAAAAAGATCTACAGAATGTATTGTTCACATATTTTTCAAAAACTACTCTTGTTACAAAATGTATTCTGTACACTTTTCCCAAATATTCTATCAAATTCAAAATATAATACGGCAATAATTCAAAAAGCCAAAGTTGAAAATGAAAAGTTAAAAATGAATCCTTCCAAACACTCCTTCAACATTAGCGTAAATTTTTTCTGATAGATCCTTTCACGCTAGTCCTTACGCTAGCGGATGACTTGCACAAAAACAATGGCATTGGCCCACAAGGAAGAGCAGCTGTCTGACGTCTCTCTCACCCCCACTCTCTCTATATATGTTCGTACTATGTCGAAAAATGTTAGTCCGGTTTGCAAAATAATACTTAAAAAAGGAAAATTTCAAGATTTTTTTTTTGAAACTTTTTAGCAATTTACAAGATATCAATGAAATTCTTTGAATTTATGAAGAAAGTTTGAATTTCTTCTTTTAAAAAATGTGTTATTTTTGAGTGCTCGTTGTACAAACCAGACTAATATTTTGGGACGGAAGTAGCATCTCTCTCTATATATATAGGGACTTACTCCCACATTGAGAATTAGGGGTTTCCTTCCACCTAAGGTGTCAGGTTCGATTCTCCTCGCCAACAAATTCTTGAGACCACTGAGATCTATGCCAGATAGTTATCTCCAGGCCCCGAAATTTGTTGAGATGTGTACAAATTGACATAGACATCCGATTATATAAAACTAGTATAAAAAAAAACATCTCTCTATATATGGATATACCTACACATATGTTATTGGTGCAAATGGTATCCAGACAGTTTCACAAAGAAGCGAACAAAATCGGACGCTGTTTCGGCTTAAAGCAAAGAACAACAAGAAGAAGAAAATCAGAATCCATGACTCTTCTTATTCCTTGCTTTCAATTTCAACAATGGATCTGCGACTAGGGCTTTAACAAACTCTTTCTAAAACCCTTCTTCCTCGCCTCACTCGACATTCCAAAAATCCCAACCAAAAATGAAGCAGAGAAGCGAGCTCCTTGCAACTACCAAGCTGCTCAAGTACGTTTTGGTAGGGCTAATCGTTTTCCTCGGCTTGATTTGCCTCTACTCCGGTTCGTCGATTGCTCCCGGTCTGCCCAAGGCACGCGACGCTGCTTCCGCCGTCGACGACGGCGCCGATCCTGTCATCAGCCGGTTTGTATCTAGTCATGATTTCGACGAGTTGTTTGACGACCAAGAGCGTTATTCTGAAGTTCCTAAAAGTATTCCTGTATGTAATCATTTCTGGAATTTTCGTTTTGATTGGACAAGCGTTACTTTTTACTAAAAGTTCGCAACTTTAGAACACAACTCTCGAGATAAATGTTTCCTGAGTCGTTCGATGCATATATGAATCGAACGGGTTTGGTGGCACTTGTTTCCAATTTGTGTTAAAACTTTTACTTAATTCGAGTGACAATTTGAGTAAAAACTTCATTTGAGTGAAGTTTGACTCTTTAGTAAAAGTTTGACTCAAAGCTTCATTTGATATGAAGTGCTACTTCAATGGTAAAAATTCGAGTGAAAGCTCCATTGGTGGCACAGTTGTAAATATAAGAGACACAAGATAGTTGTTGAAAATTGGAGGAAAGATTTGAGTGTTCCTTGATTTTTTTCGAGAATGATTTTGACCAAGTGTTTGAATACCAAGAGCACAATTCTGAAGTTTCTAAAAGTATATACCTGTACTGCATGTAATCATTTGTTAGAATTTAGAATTTTGTTTTGATGGGCATGCATTTCTTTGAAAAATGATGCCAGCTCTAACCTGGCGAAATTGGAGTGAAAATTTTAGTGAAAACTTCATTTCATGTGAATTACTTTCACTGGGCGAACTTAAAGTTGATCAAAAATTTATGTAAAAGCTCCATTAATCGCATAGTTGTAAATTTTAGAGGCCCGAAATATTTTTTCTGAAATTTGAGTAAAGTAGTGAGTAAAAAAATTGACTGAAAGCTTCATTTGATACGAAGTAGCAAAATGTAAGCAAAAAATTGAGTGAAAGCTCCATTAGTCACATAGTTGTATACTAGTTTTCCACAAATGGAGGAAAGGTTTGAGTTTTCCTTGATTTGAATTTTTGTTGGGGCATGCATTTCTTTGAAGTTTGATACCACTTACCCGCTCCAACCGTGGCTCAATTATAGTAAAAATTTGAGTCATTTGAGGTGGATTACTACTTTCACTTGGCAAACTTAAATTTAAACAAAAATTTGAATAAAAGCTCTATTAATTGCGTAGTGGTAAATTTTAAAACCCCCGAAATGCTTTTCCAAAATATGAGTAAAGATTTGATTTTTCATTGGGTAAATGATTGAATTTGAGTGGAAGCTTGATTTTTTTCTTGAAGATGAGTGAAACCTTGATTTTTTCTAACTTGGGCAAATTTTTTGAGTAAAATTTCCATTAATCCATAGTTCTATATTTCAACGAGAAAGTAATTTTTGAAAATTTGGGTAAAGATTTGAGTTTTCTTTGATTTTTAGTTGAGTAAAACTCAATCTGGTATAGGTTAAAGTCAAGGAGTGGAGTGACTGTGAAAAATGGAAGGGAGATGCTCTAATTGATGTTAATTGTTTTTAATTTATTGTTTCAGATATGTGATCGGAGGTACTCGGAACTGATACCATGTTTGGATAGAAATCTGATTTATCAGTTAAAATTGAAGCCTAATATGACGCTAATGGAGCACTATGAACGACATTGTCCACCGCCCCAACGGCGTTATAATTGCCTTATTCCCCCTCCAAATGGATACATGGTCAGAAATCACACTCATACTTCTCCTTTTGTTCTGTTTTGGTTTTTCTTGCTTCTGTTATTTCGGTAAGCACTACGATAGTTCGTTTGTAAATTGTTATACTCTTGAGTCAATTGAGGTTATTGTTAGAATTCCAGATCCCAGTTAGATGGCCTGCAAGTAGGGATGAAGTGTGGAAGTCAAATATACCACATACCCATCTTGCGTCAGAGAAATCGGATCAGAATTGGATGGTTGTGGATGGGGACAAGATAAAGTTCCCTGGTGGGGGAACTCATTTCCATGATGGAGCTGATAAGTACATAAGTGCTATTGCTGGGGTATGTGATCATATCGAGAATTGAATTGCAAAAATTTACTATGATTGCATGTTGTCTTGGTATAATGATAATTGAATAATCGTATTTGCACAGATGCTTAAGTTTCCGGGTGATGAACTTAGCAATGGTGGAAATGTTCGTAATGTTCTTGATGTGGGTTGTGGAGTTGCAAGCTTTGGGGCATATCTTCTTCCCCTAGACATTATAGCTATGTCTCTCGCGCCTAATGATGTTCATGAGAATCAGATACAGTTTGCCTTAGAGAGGGGAATCCCATCTACTTTAGGTGTTTTGGGAACACGAAGACTGCCTTTTCCAAGCAGATCATTTGAGCTTGCCCATTGCTCTCGATGTAGAATTGATTGGCTTCAAAGAGATGGAATTCTTTTGTTGGAACTAGACAGATTACTGCAACCAGGGGGGTATTTTGTGTACTCTTCTCCTGAAGCGTATGCACATGATGCGGAGAATCGAAGGATTTGGAATGCTATGTATGATCTTTTGAGAAGGATGTGCTGGAGAGTTGTTTCGAGGAGAGAGCAGACAGTTATATGGGCAAAGTCACTGAGTAATAGCTGTTACCTGAAAAGAAATGAGGGGACCCACCCTCTATTGTGCAGTTCTGACGATGATCCTGATGCAAGTTGGAATGTGCTGATGAAACCATGCATCACCCCATATTCAACCAGTAAGTAACAACTGTAACTTCAAATAACTGATTTGAGAAATGATCATTACAATGTAAGAAATGATGATATCTACTTACCAAAAAGAACGAAAGAAATGACGATACAATCTTTTGTTACCTTTGAATGCAATGTCGCAGCAAAGTGCTTGTGAAACTGCTGGTCTCCCGGAAACATATATTACTGTATAGTTTTCTATAACCGTTAGTCATGCTTGGATTTGAGAGTTCGTTGATTTCAAGTTTTATCAAGAATTTCAGACACCAAATATTAGATTGCCATCATGAATTAAAACTTGTGATTTCTCTGTGTTGGTTGAGAATTTCATACCAACCCTGACAGCTCAGCTTCTTTGTTTGGTTGTCATTATTTCCATTTTGATCTTTTGTAGTGAGCCTCATTATAGTTTGTTTTGTTAGGGGCAGTGATTGGTGTTCACCTTCATTATCCCTATCTTTGGTGTCACCTTCATCATTGTCTTGTCATTTTCTTGATGACTTTTGTTGTTCTTTTCGTCTCGTTGTTTCAATAAATATTTTTTGGTCAAGTTTAACTTTACCACTTATTCAAAAACAGAGATGCACAGAAGAAAGGGTAGTGGTTTAGAACCTTGGCCTAAAAGGCTTACAGCGGCTCCTCCTCGTCTTGAAGAGATAAATGTCAGCCCTGATGAGTTTCATGAAGACACGGTAAGTTCCTGGAATGACATGAACACGGCATGACTGCATCATTCTAGATCACGTGCTCTCTTTCTGCAATTATGTTATCGTTTGTTGTAAACTCAAATTTTAGTTGCTAAGAAATTCATGTATGCAGAGCATATGGCATTATAGAGTGACCGAGTACTGGAAGCAGATGAAATCTGTTACCCAAAAGAACTCCTTTAGGAATGTGATGGACATGCACTCAAATCTTGGTGGATTTGCTGCTGCTGTCAAAGATAAAGATGTTTGGGTAATGAACGTTGCTCCAGTTAATTCGTCGTCCAGATTGAAGATTATATACGATCGCGGCCTAATTGGAACAGTTCACGACTGGTATGTATAATGTGATTGTTACATGTCTGCCTTAATCTTTGAATGTTTCTTATAATAGTGGAACAGAATTGTTTGTCCAATGTCTTCTGAACATTGCTGCTTTGTTCTGAAATTCAGAACACGGCTTTGGAAATATGCCTTGGAAAAATGACAAATAGGTGATTTTTAGAATGAACGCCTGCATAGTTCTATATACACGTGTAAAAGACTGTAGGGTCACTAAAAGGAGCTATCTTTCAAATCATGTTGTGGGAAACTATATATAGCAGTCCTTGTCACAACTCGTGAGGATGGAGATAAAGATGAACTCTGAGGTTGCATAAGTAGGAGACTTGGTCTCGTGTGGCTCAACCGATGAGTGGATAATTTGGCTTTGACCTGGTTGGTTGTTATCGCAGATTCATTAACTGAAATCAAAGAAAATGTGTCAATCTTTCGAATTACAATGGCATTTGGATTGTTCACTTATGTATTTCTTGGTTAAGGAACCAAGAAAAAACTTGTTTTACACTTAGTTTATTTTCTCTGCAGTCTTACTTTTTTTTTTGAATGGCGAAAAGGTGGGAGGGGGCAACTAGTGTAGCACTCTCCTTGGGCGTGACCATAGGTGCTCCGGACTCATTGTAGAGTGGCCGGTTCAAGCCATAGCTACTGTCCGGAAGGATAGGCTGTCATCAAAACACCACCTAGGTTCTAGATGGACGAAGGGCTCTCCACACTAGTCCTGCAGTTGGTGGGACTCGAACCTAGGTTCTGCTGGTCTTACTTGAATACAATTATTTTGATATCACCTTTTCCATGCTTGTGTGCCTTTAGCCCATCAAACCAGGATAGAGTAGAGAACTAGAGAAGTAATTGTCCTCACTGCTTTCTGAACTGCTCAAAGTGTCTTTTTAACTACTAATCCTTTTTTCAGGTGTGAATCATTCTCTACATATCCTCGCACCTACGATCTCCTTCATGCTTGGACAGTTTTTTCAGAAATCGAAAGCCGTGGCTGTAGCGCGGAGGATCTTCTAATCGAGATGGACCGTATCCTACGGCCCAAGGGTTTTGTCATCATACGAGACAAGCCGTCCGTCATAAACCATGTGCGCAAATTGTCGACTGCATTAAGATGGGATGGATGGTTATCCGAAGTAGAACCAAGGATTGATGCTCTCTCCTCAAATGAAGAAAGAGTACTCATTGCAAGAAAGAAGCTGTGGGAGGACGACAGTGCTTCAGTAATGTGAATAAGCTCCCTCGTTCGGGTACATCCGTTGGCCTGGTTTTCTTCGAAGCGTAGATTGCACAGGGGGAATGAAATCTCTTCGGTCGCGTTTATAGACGAGGATCCTCCCTCATTCTGGCGATTTTGGAATGAGAATGAATGTACAGCAGAGAGATATACAATGGGGTATGGAGAGACAGAGATACATCTGTGGACAACAACACTCACACAGGCAAAACTAAGTTTTCCATTCAGTATTTTAGGAGATTTTGTGTATTTATTTGGATGGAATGGCTTGCATGTTCGTTATATTTTTGTTTTTTGGTAATTAAATTTTATTACAACAAACTCTTATCGTATATGATTATTTGTTTTTGGTCTTTTGTAAGCGAAAAAAAGGAAGAAAAAAGATCATAACAACAAACGGAAAAGGCCAAAAAGCCATTACCATGGAAACACAGAGTTCAAGTGATCGGAAGGAACAATATTTAGAACGATTTCGAAAACGATTATTGTGTTCCCTAAGTTGGCTGTTAAAAAAATAAAAAGTTGGCTGTTAAAAGAAAAAAAAAAGAATGAAAATTTTCTCGAAATTGTTTAGGAAAAAAGAAATCAATGGTTCATCATGTGCATCTGGACTTGGTGGCGGATCCCGGAATTCCACGTAAGGGGGGTCACCTTCAAGCATAACTTTGAAAAAAAAACCATAGTTCAATATATCGAGAAGATAAAATGTTTAAACGTTTTTCATCATGAAAAAAAGAAACTTAAAAACACTATGAAAAATTTCATACATAAGTACTCAAAATTATAGATTTCGAAAACGATTATTGTGTTCCCTAAGTTGGCTGTTAAAAAAATAAAAAGTTGGTTGTTAAAAGAAAAAAAAAAAAGAACGAAAATTTTCTCGAAATTGTTCAGGAAAAAAGAAATCAATGGTTCAGATTCACATGATTGTGCATCTGGACTTGGTGGCGGATCCCGAAATTCCATGTAAGGGGGTCACCTTCAAGCATAACTTTGAAAAAAAAACCATAGTTCAATATATCGAGAAGATAAAATGTTTAAACGTTTTTCATCATGCAAAAAAAAAAACTTAAAAACATTATGAAAAATTTCATACATGAGTACTCAAAATTATAGATTTCTTATTAAAAGTTTTTACAATTACAATTGACCCTGACGGGTTTTCATCTTTTGAAAATCTTGCATGATTCAAATGATGTTCTGCAGAAAATCGTAATTTATCAATCGTAAATGGACTTCTCCATCGATCTCTCTTGTGGCCATTCTATAAGTCTTGAAAAAAACAGAGAGTAAAGTCCTATTTTGACTTTTATAGGATCCTAAGTACTGAATGAATTTTGAAGAAAAGTTTAATAATTGTGTGTCCGATATCCTCTAATCTGAATTGTAGATATTGTAGAGCTTATTGAGAAGAGTGTTCATTAGAAAGTTATCTTGATTAGACATCGATAAGTCTCGATTCAGTTCATATTTTTAAAGGGTCCATTTTTGGGAAGGACATAGTAAAGGGGTCTTTACTTCAATAAGGACATAAATTTTTTCATTAATGCCAAAAGGACAAATCATCTACACATTCCAAAAATGCCTCCACTAGCCAATGAAAGTGCCTAAACCCTCAAACCTAATGAAAATGCCTAAACCTAAACCCTAGGGTACCTTATGAAACTGCCTAAAACCCTAGGGTACCCTAAGAAAGTGCCTAAACCACTAAAACCTTATAATTGGAAAGTGCACCTTAAACCTAAACCCTAGGGTACCCTATGAAAATGCCTAAAACACTAGGGTACCCTATGAAAGTGCCTAAACAACTAAAACACTATAATTGGAAAGTGTACCCTAAGTGCCTAAACCCTAGGGTACCCTATGAAAGTGCCTAAAATCCACTATATCCTACCCTAAAGGAGTAAACTCCCTAAAATTGAACCTCACCCAAAATTGAAGAGAGAGAAATCGATTACTAGTACATTTTACGTGAATCTTTTTGACTAGTTACTGGGGAAAAGGTATTGCCATTTGCCACTGACCTGCTAGAAATAATTTTGAAGAGAGAGAGAGAGAGATACCCACGTGGCGGCTGGCTTTGAATAATCCTGCAAGTGGGCGTAGTTCAGAACTGTGGCGTGGTTCCGCATTGCCACCGTCCATGGGCAATTTTGTCCATTGTTGGACCTAAGGCAGAAATATTTTCAATGAAATGTATTGTGCTCATTTAAAATATCTAGGCTGGGCCAAAAGCCTATTAAATCACTAAAAGTGGCCTCTAGCCCAAAAAATTGATTTTTAAAATAATCTTTGTGTTTTGATACCTATTGATGTCGAATCAGGATAATCTTTTAAACAAATGTTCTTCTTAACAAGCCATACAATATTTATGGTTCAGACCATTGAAATACAAACACACAATTCTCGTACTTTTCTTCAAAATTTATTTAGTACTTAGAAATTGAAAAGTTCAATCAAGTATCTATAATTATCTGATTGAACTAATATTTTACAAGACTAATCAAATATTATTTTAAGGTTGTTGAACGGCTCGGGTTTTTACAACCCCCCCCCCCCCCCCCCCCCCCCAAATAAAATAAAATAAAATAAAATAAAATAAAAATAAATTCCGGAACCCTTGTGTGGATCCGCCATTGTCTGGACCATTAACTTCTTTTTTCTGAACCATTTCAAAAAAACTTTTCATGTTCTCTACTGGAAGGGGGCCCTATACCTGTAGTGCACTAAAATGCACTACATGGTGCAGTGCACTGCATTAGGCTGTCCATTTCGCCAATACACGGTTCGGATTTAACTGAAACAATAAATGGTCAGATTAGATTCATTGATCGAATAATACACTACACGATACAGTTCATTTACATATATACATAACGATATATACAATTTACTTCGCGCGCACCGGCCACCAGCTGGACGTATAATCATCGGACACGTGTCAACACTACACATGCCATGCGTGTTCCCGCTTTTTCCGTTGTTCCTCTTCCAAATCTCAGTTGTAACGGAATCACCATCTCTCTCTCTCTCTCTCTCCAATGCCGGTAGCTCAACAATTTTCTTCTTGATTGATTTCGCGAGTTATCTCCATTGATCCGGTAATCCTTCTCAGCCTTTGAATTTGCTATACGTAGACGATACGTATCGTAATTTCCATATCTATATGATTATAGATGGATTTACGGATACCGTGAATGTCGATTTCATCATCGAATCTGAATTTGGATATATGGAAGCTGAGGAGGGCCTAGATGTGGTTCTCAATTAATCACTGGATTAATTAGGATACTTGATAGTTACATTTCTAGTTCCAATCTGTTCTATCTTCTATGAGAAGTTTCCAGAATTCCGGATCAAATCGATTCGATTTGATATCCCCTGTTCTGGAACTTCATTAACTGATCGCTCCCAACTGGGTACTAAATGGCGATGCTTTTTGGTGGATTTTGAATTATTATGCCATTGATGGTACTTGAAGAATCAACTATTGAGAGGCTTGTAGCCTAGTGGTAAATGGGTTCCCAAATGATAAAATTAACCATTGATTTTAGCAAATGGAATTTGATTTTAGCAAATGGCTTCCTCATTTGGTAAAATCAACCGTTGATTTTAGCGAATGTTGATTTTATCATTTGGGAAACTCAAGTCATTTGGGTGCTCTCAAGTCGTGCGATTGATGCCCCCTTCAAACCTTGCCTTCTTGTGAAGCCTGGTTAGTGGGCTGATAGAAACATTTGTCTCTCCACAGCGGGTCTGGATAAATTAAATTTTATTAATTTCCTATTCTATCTTCTTACCATACAGCTACTAGAGTACATTTACCGAGGCATGCTACGGTACACACCCTCCCATATGAGATTTTGTGGCTCTAAATATGAGTTTTGTGGCACCAAATATGAGATAATATGAGATTTTGTGGCACCAAATATGAGATTTTGTGGCTCCAAATATGAGATGGCATATGGTATGCACCTCATACGGATGGACGACCGAGATTGCGCCACGTATGACGTGTGGGAATTTGTGCCACCTTTGACCATTGACTATATGAGATTTTGTGGCTCCAAATATGAGATTTTGTGGCACCAAATATGAGATTTTGTGGCTCCAAAATATGAGATTTTGTGGCTCAAAATATCAGATTTTGTGGCACCAAATATGAGATTTTGTGGCTCCAAATATGAGGTCCGCACAAGTCCGCACTGTCCACACCAAGTCCGCATGGATCCAATATGAGATTGTGTGGCTCCAAATATGAGATTTTTTGGAAATATATGAGATTTTGTGACTATTCATATGAGTGTGCATACCATATGCCTTTCGTATCTCTAGCCACAAAATCTCATATTTAGAGCCACAAAATCTCATATTTTGAGTCACAAAATCTCATATTGAGTAATTTTTCGAGGGTGCGCATAGTAGCATGACCCACATTTACCATACAGCTCCCTGTTGGTGCTTTGGCAGTGTTATTGCTTCTTGTATAGTTGTATGCTAATGGAGTGCCTTGTTTCATCATTTCAAACTTCAGTTTTTCTTGGTGTCATAGATGGAGTCTGAGATGCTGACTGCATTAGCTAATACTGTAAAAGATCACTTCGAGATCAAATCCGAGAGTGGCTCCGAAGGATTTTCATATAATCAACCATTTGTAATTGGTAAGTATACGCATTTGAAATGACCATGATTTCAGTTCATGTATGTCAAAGACTCAGAGCTATAGGAATGAAGGAGTAAAACAGCCTTTGTTCACAAAAGCACTGGAACACAGATAACTTGGTTGCATTTGTATAAGTATTAATAATGTAGACTTCATGCCTCCATGTCACGGCGTACCATATGATCGACTAGGGAGGAAGAGATTAATGGTCTCCGTAGTGGGTAGTGAAGTCCAAATTGATCAAAGCAAGTGAAAGTACTACTAGACTACAAGTTCAATAATGGGGTTTTCAGTTGTGCGGGTGTACTTGGTACATATCATGCTCAGGTGATCAATTGAACTGTGTAGTTGCCCTCGAACTCAAACTCAAACTCTTAGTCTCATGCTATAGATCAATACAAAGTTTGAAGGATGTCTAGGGAGGAGCAAATGTGTTGACTTGTGTTGAAAATTGATGCTTCTTGAATACTCCTAGAAACACATTCGGCGTTTCTTGAATGCTTCCTAATGAAAAAGTTAAATTTGATGTTTCTAACAATTAGCTGACAGTTCTCATCTATCACACGATCCTTAACAGACCTTAATTATATGAATCTCTTATATGAGTAATAAACCTTGAGTAGTATCTGGATTTTACACGACCTACAAAAATCAAGTATGCAGTGGGACAACTGCTAAAATAGGAAGAACACAATAGTAATGAAACTAGGATGAGAAAAATCCAGTAGCAAAACAAGTAGTAGGAGCGTTTGTTGTGTTATTTTCCAAAAAACTAGTTTCAGTTTGCTGCTTCATTACCATCTGTGTCCTTTCACTTGGGCTAATAAGGGAACTTGTTTGGTTTGTTAATCTTAAAGGTGTTGCTGGAGGTACTGCATCTGGAAAAACAACCGTTTGCAATATGATCGTTTCTCAGCTCCGTGATCAACGGGTTGTTCTTGTCAGTCAAGTACTTTCCTGGCTCTCTTCTGGCTGTAATTACTACTAAAACAAGATCTGAAATTCCATCCCCTGTTTGAGAAAGAATGGGCAACAAAAAGTTTGCACAAATACTTCTTCTTAATGTCATCATAGACCTTACATTATTCAGCTAATTGTGGGCTGGGAGTAATAGGTTGCACCTTGTTAGGGGTGATGTTTCTACTCTCTTATATTACATCTGACACATCTTGGTTGCAGTGGACTGACGCAATCTTGGGTGGATGCCACATATTGTGATCCTTGCAGGATTCATTTTATCACTTGCTGAGTGATGAGCAATTAGAAAATGTCCATGGGTACAACTATGACCATCCTGGTAAGAACTTTATGGTCTGCATAGAGCAAAACATAGTCTCATCACTCATGTGCCTCCTGGAGTTTTATTTTGACGTGCCTCTTGATTTTCTGGATATTTGCAGATGCCTTCAATACAGAACTTCTCCTTTCATGCATGGAAAACTTGAAACGTGGACAGGCAGTCAGTATTCCAAACTATGATGTTAAGAGTCATAAACACATAGAACCAGCTCGAAAGGTACCAGCTTTCATTTTCGTAGGCGAATCTCTTTAGTGCAAGAGATTTGGAGGATGTTTATATTTTGGATATCTTGTGCTGTTTGTAGACACAAGAACATGAATCATTAGTAGTCATACTTCCAATGAAGCATTTCCTTAAACTAGTGAGGGTACCCATATCCATTGCACAGATGTTACAAGAGGGTAGTTCAGCCATAGATTAACCCATGAGGTAGTTTAACCTAATTTAGTATCAAATAACATGGAACTGGTGTTGCAAACAACCATAAGCTAATGCTAGTTACTTCGCAAGACCTGATGCAATTAAGTCCATACTCTTGATTCCTATAATATTCTTATGCAGCTACATCATGTCCTCCATTCTAGAACAGCATTAAATCTTCAAGGGACCATATAACTCTAACCAATGGTGCCATCAAAATCAAATGCAGGTTAACCCCTCAGACGTCATCATTTTGGAAGGAATTTTGGTTCTTCATGATCCGCGTGTACGCGATCTCATGAACATGAAGATCTTTGTTGACACAGGTTCTTTTTTGACCTTTGTTAAGCTGGATTAGATTTTTTGTGGTTCTCTAAGTTACAAAATATGTTCAAGCAATTATCACCGATTTTCATCAACATGTGTTTGCTCTCTCTCTCTCTCACACACACACACACACCCACCCACCCACCCACACCCACACCCACACACATGTTTCTAGTTATCTAAAACTCCCTAGATGCTCAAGGTTGAATTAAGAATTCTCCTGCCGTGGTCTCTTAGGCAATAACCCCCATTACCATTTCACCAGTGCAGATTCTGATGTGCGGCTTGCGAGGAGGATACAACGTGACACAGTTGAGAGGGGAAGGAACATTGAAAATGTGCTTGATCAAGTCAGTGTACTGATGTCCTTTTTTAGTTGCGTCGTTGATGAAGCGTACTCCATTCTACTTCTCTTATTAAGGACTGAATTCTAGTCACTCCTTCAGTGGGGAGTCTAATACATGTTGCGGTTGCTTAAATTTGAGCTATCTGGTGTAAAATGACAATGTCATGGAAGATAAAAAAGATTCATTACCCATAACATGTAGACATCCAGCTTCATACTCGCTAAATTTTTTGTCTCTAACAATTAAGTCTTCTTTTTTATGCTTTTGGATCTATTTACTGGTTACTAATTACCCAGTTTACCAGCTTCTTCATGTCGTAAAAATTGCAAGATAGTACTGAATGAGATATTACTGTTTTATTGTTGATATTTGTAGCTCCATTCCCTCTTTGAATTGTCATTCTTTGAAGTGCACTAACGAGTACTCATTTCTCCTCACCAACCAACAAAATCTGATTTGCAGTACACTAAGTTCGTGAAGCCTAGTTTCGATGAATTTATACTCCCGTCAAAGAAACATGCAGATGTCATCATCCCTCGAGGTGCAGATAACGATGTTGCAATAGACTTGATAGTACAGCATATCCGGACAAAGCTTGGACAGCATGATCTTTGTAAAATATACCCAAATGTTTGCGTTATAAATTCAACCTTTCAGGTAACTACTTTTTATTTCAACAGTGCGATTGGTGAAATTGTAAGTCCTGAATTCTTGTAGGAAGAAAGAAAAATGGGGAACTTGATTGATGGTTGTTTCACCTTTTGCTGTAGCTACGTGGGATGCACACTCTTATACGCGATGCCAGAACAACAAAACATGATTTTGTTTTCTATGCAGACAGACTTATTCGTTTGGTACCAAAAACTTCAGTAATGAACAATGTCCCCTTGACTAATTACTCATTTAACTCCAGTTGTATAATGTGGTTGTAAATTGATGTTTCAGCTTGTGGAAAATGGTCTAGGCCACCTTCCTTTTACTGAACAACAGATCATTACTCCAACAGGTACCTTTGAATAATTTATCTACTCATGCTTTCAGAAAAACTTAGGGATTCCGAATACCTAATCAACCATTTCCCTCAGATTCGTCATCTCATATAAGGCCTATGTTTATCATCTGATAATGTTTCCCACGTTTTCCGAAGCAGGTGGTCTGAGAAAAACTTGCACGCGGGATGGGTACCGCAACATGGTACCTGTTGGCAAATCTGAGCCGTCCAAACATGTTTTGGACTGCCCAAATTTTTTGGGGTAAATTTACAACTAAAATGCCACCCTTCAATTTGGGCCGTCCAAAACATGTTTGGACGGCTCGGATGCGCCAACGGGTGTCGTGTGGCACCTGTTCGGCATGCAAGTTTTTCTCGTTTTTAATAGTATAATAAGTCCTTGACTTGACTATTTGCAGGATCAGTATATACTGGAGTCGTTTTCTGCAAAAGGTTGTGTGGGGTATCAATCATTAGAAGGTATTTTGTCTTTGGTAATCAAGTGAGCTGTTAGCAATAAGAACTTGCATCCAAAGTCTGATACCTTCTTTCCATAAAAAAAAGAAGTGAAATAATAGAAAAGTGTGGTGTACTTCTTCAATGGAAGATTTATTTCGCGGGAAAATTGCCGCATACCCCCAATTGTAACCTTCTGATCTGGTGCATTTACTAATAATGTTGCTGTTCAGCTACTGTGGTATCTATTGTCATCATAATAGTTCGAAATAAATGGATACTAACAGCTCTGGTTTCCTGAGGTTAGTGGGGAAAGCATGGAGAATGCACTAAGAGCATGTTGTAAGGGAATCAAGATTGGCAAAATCCTCATCCATGGAGAAGGTGACAATGGCCGGCAGGTTCGTGTCATGGAACCTTCTAAGTTCTAAGATGTTCAATCTCTCTCTCTCTCTCTGAGATTTTGTTCCTGCAACAATTCTACAGTTAATATATGAGAAGCTACCGGCTGACATTTCTAGCCGCCACGTGTTATTGCTTGACCCAGTTCTGGCTTCAGGTATGATGAAAAATCTGCGTATCCAGTGACCAGTAACTCTTTCCGAAAAATTTTCACGATCTGTATATGTATATGTATATGCTGCATCTGTGCATATCCATTGCCTAAAAATTACAAAAAAATTTACCAGGAAATTCTGCAATCAAAGCTATTTCTCTGCTGCTGAGTAAGGGTGTGGCAGAATCTAACATCATCTTCCTCAACCTCATAGCAGTAAGTAATTTTGTTGTTTTTCTTTTTCTCCTGATATTTTAATTTTCTTAAGTTCTCTAGTGTCTTCTTTAAGAACAGAATACAAATTTTTATGCAGGCTCCTGAAGGAATACATGCTGTTTGTAAGAAATTCCCCAAGCTAAAAATCGTGACATCGGAGATTGACATGACGCTGAACAAGGACTTGCATGTGATTCCAGGAATGGGGGAGTTCGGAGATCGCTACTTTGGTACGGATAATAGTTCTGTTGCCGATTATGACGACACGTGAAACTAGTATTTTTTGGTTTTCCTTCATTTTATCTCTAAGGGAAGCCGAGTAATTCATTTTTGTTGCGGGTCCAAATAAAGAACGCTTCATCCTTCCGAGAGAACGTTTTGCAGTGTGAATATTTCTGGTATCCTTTCGTGTTGTGAACAACTCATTTGAATCCTGGTTAATTGGATGGTTTTCTTGGTTCTGCTCAGAAAAGGGAATTACACCGAACTTGTGTAGAATGGAAAATGCTCTGGACACAGATCTGAACACAAATACGTTAACAGTCGTTTGATGTGTGTGCGTCCTACGTGCATCGTGAGGAGTCTATGTACATCAAAATACTCCTGGAACATTTGTGTCCGTAGCACTGATCTTGTAGAAGTTACTATGATAAACAGTTGAAGGAAGTGGCGTAATATTCATACAACAAGGACAATTGGGAGCATATAAGATGGGAATTTGCTTTTAGGCTCATCTGGATTGACATAAAAGAAGAGTCTCAGAAGCCAAACTGAATCTTCTTTCCAACATTCCTGCTTTAGGGATGAACTTTTGAAGATCTGATACAATTTTCTCAGGAAACTTAACTAATTTCTCCAGTTCTGCGCCAAATAAAACAGGATTTATTCACAGACAACTACGATTGACTACATGGATACATATTTATGGCACGCATGGGTTATCGGAAGTGGAGGATCAGAGAATGAACCATTGAATATGCTTTTGGCAATCAAATGATTTGCAGCATCAGTATATTGGACACCATCCCAGCTGATATATGTTGATGGTTTTTCACAGAGACCAACCTCCACTTTTCTACCATTTCTGTTCTCCTTATGAGCAGTGCATACCTTAAGTGGGTTGGTGAATCCTGTTGAGAAATTCAAGTTGTATTAGTTACCAATAACACATTGCCTGAGTGTAGACAGAACATAAGAAAACATGTTTTCGGATTCTCGACACTCATTCCACTAATAAATGGCAGGATCGGCCAACGATTGTTTTTGTTTCGATCAAAAGTTTCTGAAACATATTCAGGAGACTATTTGTGGTAGCATCAACCAGACATGGCCAACTCAAATGCTATCGAATTAGGGTTAGCTTGTCTAACATCGAGTGGATTGGAGATATGCTAGTCACATTGAATTATGTAGCGTTACATACCGAAAAATCCAAAGAGAATAAGAAAAGTAGGGTTGCAAATGAGCTCGACCAAACGAGCATTGTAAAGTGTATGAGCTCGATTCAACTTCATGAATGCTAGTCGAGCTCAAGTCGACTAAATGAGTGTAAAAGAGCCTAACGAGCCTCAAACGGAACAGGAAAACTTTGATGATGCATACCTAGGTTCTTGGCATTGCTGATTAATTTATACTTCGCGGTATAAACGTCAACATAAGTAATGGCAGCTTCTGGGAGTGCTTTCCTGAGTTTGATCACTTTGTTCTTAAGTTGCCTATTATACTCCATCACCCTTTCATTCCACCTATTGATACAACCATTCTTATCGAAAGTTTCCTCGGTTCGGTTCAATATGTTCTTCCGGGCTGCTGGCAAGCATCCATTTGGCCCCACATTGTGTATCCAAAATGCCCTTCCCCCTTGATCATACAGATTCTGCACGCGTATATCAGATATCCGTGCATTAAATTTCCAAGTATGACACCCATTTTACACAAAAAAAGGCAAAAACACAAACATAGTTTCTTTGTTTGGTTTTTCACAGAATGGGTGGACAACACACCTGAACTGCTGCAGCGAATTGATTGATGATGTCGGCGATGTCGGGAATCACGGTTGCATGAGAGCTAAACATTGACCTGTAAACATCATTCTGGCCAATATCAAGGGTGTAAAGAGCCTTCGAGAAATCTTCAGGTTTTGGGAGTCTGCTCGGCTTCTTTCCTGACGATCACTCATGAAAACAAACCATTTAGTGTAATCTGGATCAAACTAAGAGTAACCATTTTGGAATATCATCATGTGAACATTATCGATACAAATATAACCTCGGTTGTGGAGATCAATGGTCTGCGCCTTGAACTGAGTGAATTGTGTGGTCTGCATGCCAAGATAGAAAGGGCAAATGAATGGTGGGGTGTCATTCTGGCGCCTAATCGTTCCAACTCCTACTGCAAAATTAGCACCATGCCTGAAATTCGTTTCGACGGAGTCCAGGTATGCACTCAAATATGGTAATCCCAGTTGCTCAGCTGCATACACAAAAATTCAAAAAATAGCTGAGCGTATGTTATTTACTATATCATCCTAAGAAGATCATAGGTAGCAATTTGAATTAAAATCGATACAAGCCACTGGAGCTCGAGTTGTATTCAACTTGTTTAGATTTCATTCGATATCTGTTCATCATACGTAAATAAGTCAAACTCGAACACATTGAAGCCTTTTACTTTTTTGACTCGGTCAAATTTGCCTCGACTCAATACCAAATAGCAATATCCAACTTGGTTTGGTTAAAACGATCACCCTGATTGATGAACAAACCAAGGTTGAACAGCATTTTGAAGTCCAATTTGAACAACTCAATACTCGACTCGACTTGTTAACAGCCCTAGGCGGCGTAACATACATATGCAATGTTGCGCTAACTAATGAATAGTTCTGTCAGAAAGCATTTTCTCTAAAACTGTACAGAAATGTTTGTTACATATGAAGTCAATGATGAGACGCCCGTCAGAAGCTCTTCCAGCTAGCTTCCCGAAGAAAGTCTGACCCGCTGGTGATAGCGAAGGGGAAATTGCTGCCGAGAAGGCGCCGGTGTCTGAATTCGAGTCACCAAAGTTATATACGGCTGGAAAACTACATGAGCCCAAACCCTTCACCTCAGCACCTCCAGCATCACCAAAAACCAAAGAGACTAAAACCCCAAACAACAAGATCTTTCCACCCTCCATTTTCTTGTACCAATATACCATGTCACAGCTCATTTATATACTCAGATTTGCTCTATCTCAGCTACTATGTTTAGAAAATTTTCACTTGTTAAGCGCTCAGTACAGGAAGTAGTCACCATCCAGTGTTTATTTTTGTACAAGGTTAAACATGTTGATAGGAGCTTAAATGTGAACGTTTAAGCTCCCCAACTTACATTTGTTAAGTCTATAGTTATGGTACTTAGTCAATTACACACTTCATTGGCATTTGACGTATTGGAAGCTGGTCGTGATGATTTTCAAGCTAAATGGAAGAAGTTGGAAGTGAAGGACAGTGAGCTAGGAGTAATGGACGTGGGCGGAAGTGAAGACGGAAGCAAAATG
Organism: Vaccinium vitis-idaea; assembly: GCA_963854785.1. NCBI lineage: Eukaryota > Viridiplantae > Streptophyta > Magnoliopsida > Ericales > Ericaceae > Vaccinium > Vaccinium vitis-idaea. Next base: position 38,984,001 of record OY978222.1, on the reverse strand, counting down.
GCCACAATCAAGACCAAAACTCGTCCAGACAATTTATCCCTGTCCGTCCGATCGAGCATGGACTTGTGCCACTATTCTCTGGAATAGTCGTGTTGTTCTGTTTTAATTGATAATTTTGACATGGTAACACGCAGTCACAGGTATATCCACATATTCATGCTCCTGAAGAGACTTGAGGGTTATTGCGCGCATCCATCGATAATTACTAGCAGCCCAATTGAAATATTACACATGAATTAAAATTCCCTTTGGAATAGACTATAAGTTATAGAGCATAATGTGCTGAGGAGGTCCCCTCTTTTCCATTTTTAGAACTTGAAGGGACCCTCTAAACGCACAAAATCATTGAATTTACAAGGAAATTTCAGAAGCATTTTAAAAGCTGGAAATGTGAAGAAAGAGAGAGCAAAAGCAAAAAAATGAGAAACAACACAAACATGACATGTTGATCCATTCAACCATTACTGTTGGGATCCACCCCGTGTGGGCCGGATGGGCTTAGGTCCGGAGGGAGGGATTAGGGTTTATTTGTGCATGTCTTGGATTATAAATACTCTTTTACGTCTCTTTATTTTTGTGTGACAAAGTGAGAGAGACAGTGAGTGAGAGAGAGATACACGAGTGAACAACGAGGAATTCATTATTGTGAGATTGAGAGTGAATGTGTAATCACCACGGATTATTATCTCCGCAATACAGTGAATCTCCCTCCCCGTGGAAGTAGGTCCGATTTGGCAAAACCACGTATATCGTGTGTCTTTGTTTCTCTTTAATTTTACTGTTTTTGTGCGTGAGGTGCGTGTTTAGCACAACAATTACCATATCTGCTCCTCAAAGTAATTGATGGTAGAAAGAAGAGAAACATAACATGTTGAGGAACCATCTTCCATTGAATATGTTTCCATATATGCTCCTCAAACTTACTGATGGTAAAATGACCACAAACCTTACATGTTGCGGAACCGTCTTCCATTAATATGTTTCCAAATTTTGCTCCTTTAGAACTTGTGGCCCATATGGAGAGGTGCCCAGAAGTTATAGGCAAGGCTAGATGGGGATCGGAGCGGAGCGAGGGAAGCGCATCACGGATATATCAGATAACAAAGACTCGCTCTCGCTCCCGTGGAGGTACCCGATTTTGGAGAACCACGTAAATTCTCTATGTTGATCTCTTACTATTTCGTATTCAATATTGTATGTGTGATTGTTTACGCTCACATGCTCGTCAGACTTAAAAAGATGGTAAACTTCTGTTAGCTTGCAAAAGAGATCATTATCACATCAGCAATAAAAAGTTGTAGGTTAAAACAAGATTATCACTTACTCTATTTAATTAGCTATTACTGCATTAAATTTAATGAAAATGATACAATACACACCCCTTATTTAATAGGGGTTGAGTCAGTTGACATGCCAAACAAAACCAACTCTTAAATCTCAATCCATTGGCGTGTGCTATATGAACTCAGTTTCCTTCATTGAGCTCTGTCGAGGGTGTCGTTGACAAACTAGAATGACGAAAAAAGGATTCATGCAACTGACCATAGTTGATCACGTGCTCCGAAAATATCTAGACGTATAATCAATGATTTGGATTTGGACTGATAATGCAAATCTTGTCGGTATGAGGTTTGTGCAAGAGGATAGACTATGCATTTGGTCAAGAAATAACAGCCTATCAGGAAAACTGGGCCTACAAAATTGTGACCTTGGTAAGAGGCAGTGCACGTTGATAGGATGTAGCTTAGGCTGTGTTTGGAAGTTAGGGAAAGAAAGAGAAAAGAAGGGAAAATAATTAAGAAGGAAATTAAAGGAAAAATTGAAGAGAAAATGAGAGGAAAGTTAAATGGGAATTTTAATAGTTTCCTTCTTCTTTTTTGTAGAACCAAACAAAAGAAGGGAATTTTTTTAAATTTTCTCTCCCTTTCTCTTCCTTTCCCTAAGAACCAAACAAAGCCTTACTCTTATGGTACCTCGAGATACGTGGATAAAGGAATTCGATCTTCTCAGGTCCAATTTTTTGGACTGAACGACACAATTTAAATCTGGACCATCTATTGGTTACAATTAATGATTAAGATTTATTAATGACCTCTTACTAATAAGAGAGAACAAAGAAATCCAAATCATTGATTATACATCCAGACTTGGAGGGTCCCACACAGTACAAATTTTTTACCAGAATGTATAAAACAAACAAAAGTTTCGATAATTCCTTCTGCACCGACGGGAATGCACCGACGGCGTCGCCGACGCCATTGTGGGTCCCAACCAATCGATCCAAGCTGTTCATCCTTCTCAATTTTTTTTTGAACGAAATGGGGTGGTTTTGGATCGAGATCATATAACCGTCCGATTGCCTTGATTCCCATGTGGGCCCACTTGGAATTTGATTTTGAGAAAGATGAACGGCTCGGATCGATCGGTTGAGACCCACAACGGTGTCGGCGACGCCGTCGGTACGCGGTCGGTGCATTCCCGTCGGTGTAGGTAGAAGGGTTCCAAAAGTTTATGGGTTGGATCACATCAAACTGGGGAAAAAGCAGAAGAAAAAGAAAACAAAAGAAAACAAAAAGTCATTCTCCGAACTTAGGAAAGGTGAAGCAGAGTCTAGTGCAAATCACATGTTGATTGTTTTTTTTTCTTTTCCTTTCCTTTGTCCTTTTGCACCCATTACTAGGTACCATTCCACAAATATCTTCCTCAATCTTGTTTCTCTCTGTAGCAGAAAATGTCGGTGTACATGAAAATTTTTCCTGAAAATATTCGGAAAAGAGAAATGAACACCCATTACTAGGTACCATTCCACAAATATCTTCCTCAATCTTGTTTCTCTCGGTGTACATGAAAATTTTTCCTGAAAATGAAAATGTTCGGAAAAGAGAAATAAACAGGTAAACGACTTAAATATTTTTTGAATTTGAACCGTCCATTTCCCTTATGTAATGGCGGTAACATAGTTGGATAGATAAAAAATTTCTCTCTATTGGCAGGAAAAAAAAAACACGTCCATTTCTCTTTCTTGGACATTTTCCGAGAAAGTTTTGTTAGACCAAACTTCTCCTCAATTATATGCCTATTTCAGGAAACTGAGTATCTTATCTACTTCCCTGTCTGTCAAGTGTAGACACCTATGTGAGTGAATGTTGTATGTGAGCAGTTGGGTGATACTATAAACTTTGCAAAAGCAAAATGGAGTTTTGCAACATTGTGGTGCTGAGCGTGGTTGTGGTCTTGTTGGTTGCGACAGTCGGAGGAGTCGAGGTGACGGGTCTGCCGGCGTGTGAGTTTCCGGCGATTTACAATTTCGGTGACTCGAATTCAGACACCGGCGGTATCTCAGCCGCATTTGAGGCCATTCCAGCACCTTACGGCGAGACTTACTTCCGAAAGCCTGCCGGGAGAGACTCTGATGGACGTCTTGTCATAGACTTCATAGGTAACACATATACTGATATACATTAATCTTGCAGGTTTTGTTTTGTTTTTTTATGACTCAAGTGTCCGAGCCAGTTTACTCTTGCATTGTTACTG